>CM054138.1:11951809-11959309 GCA_028751875.1 Rapana venosa | reverse complement strand
TGTGGCCGGAGTGAAGACAGCCGCTGTCCCACTTGGAGGCCACAGAGGAAGTGCAGGGCACGTGAGGTGCCTGTGGACTGCTGTGTCTGCAGACAGATGCACACAGGGGTAGAGGGAGGGGGGACAGTGCATTGTCTGTGCGGAAATTGACCTGGAAGTTCACCGACAATTCCACCTTCAAACTGCCGACTCCAGAACCCTGTGTCTCCAGAACCCTGTGACTCCAGAACCCTGTGACTCCAGAACCCCTGTGACTCCAGAACCCCTGTGACTCCAGAACCCCTGTGACTCCAGAACCCTGTGACTCCAGAACCCTGTGACTCCAGAACCCTGTGACTCCAGAACCCTGTGACTCAGAGTCGACCTCTTCCACCAGAAAATGGAACAAAAGCAAAGACCAGCCACCCCCTGCCCACCCCCCACCCCCCATCCAAGTATAAAAGAACAAAGATACAACAAACAACAACACACACACATACATGTGGATCGGTGGTCTAGAGGTAACGCGCCTGTCTAGAAAGCGAAAAGTCCGGGTTCGTATCCCGTCTGGGCCCGAAACTTTTCCCCCATCCATTAGACCATGAGTGGTGGTCTGGGCGCTAGTCTTTCGGATGAGACGATAAACCGAGGTCCCGTGTGTTACAGAAAATTATGCAGCGCACGAAAAAGAACCCACGGCAACAAGAGAGTTGTCCCTGGCAAAATTCTTAGAAAAAAGCCACTCTGATAGGGAAACAAATACAGTTGCAGACAAAAAAAAAAAAAAGACAAAAAAAAGGGTGGCGCTGCTCTTGTGGCGACGTGCTCTCCCCGGGGAGAGCAGCCCGAATTTCACGCAGAGAAATCTCGTGACTTAAAGTGGTATAAATAAATAAATAAATAAAATAAATAAAATACATACATACACACATACATACATAAATACATGCATCATACAAACATACACACATACATGCATCATACATACATACATACATACATACATACATACACACGCACGCACGCACGCATGCATACATATATACATACATACATACATACACGCATCATACATACATACATACATACACTCGCACGCACGCACGCATACATATATGCATACATACATACATACACGCATCATACATACATACATACATACATACATACATACATACATGCATCATACATACATACATACATACATACATGCATCATACATACATACATACACACACACGCACGCACGCACGCATACATATATACATACATACATACATACATACATACATACATACATACATACACGCATGATACATACATACATACATACATACATACATTCAACTCTCTTGTTGCCGTGAGTTCTTTTACATGCGCTAAATACTCGTTACACCCAGGACCTCGGTTTATCGCCTCATGCAAAAGACTGGCACCCAGGCTACATTTGATCTTCTGCATGTGTATATAAACGAAAGGAATTAAGGCACTGGCAGGTCTGCACTTGAAGTTGACCTGGGAGATCGTCAAAGTCGCCACTCTGAATTCACTCAGGGACTAGCGAATGGGAAAAGTGGGGCACACTGGAGCGGGCACGTGGCTTTGGGCGTCTGTGTAGAGCGGCGCCTTACCGCCAGATGAGCGATCCCTTCAAGAGCAGTGTTCCTCTGGAGTAGTGGCGCCGACTCCACTCTCCCCAAAAGTCCTTCGAATGAGACTATAAACCGAGGCCCCGTGTGTGAACGCACGCAGAACACCTTGCGCACATGTTAAAACCCGTTCCGCTTTTCGGAATGACGAGGCCATTGTGAGCCGGTGGGGACGGATGACAACATTGACAAAACTTTATACACAAGGGGACTGGATGTACAAAAGCATATGAGTACTTATTCCATTATCCTGGAAATAAGAGAATAATGATGATAACAATGTAAAAGGAGGAGGAGAAGGAGGGGGGCGGGCGGCGCGTGGTGCGGGCACAAAGCCACACCAGGCACGAGCAGCCGCTGCCACCACCACGCTCCCGTGGCCATAGCAACCACGCGCTTCTCGCAGCTCTTGCGAAACGTCGTGACCGACCAGCGTGACGTGACGTGACGTGACGTGACGTGTCTGCAGTGTCATGACGTTACGTGTCTTTTTTTAATTCTGGCGTTTGGACCAAGACAGCGTGGGCATGTTCGATCGACATTGTACGCTTGACATTGTTTTGTAAATAGGCTGTGACATGACAGACAGACAGACAGACAGACAGAGCCAGAGACAGAGAGAGACAGAGACAGAGTGAGAGACAGAGACAGAGAGAGAGGAGAAGAGAGAGAGAGAGAGAGAGACGAGAGAGAGAGAGAGAGAGAGAAGAGAGAGAGAGAGAGAGAGAGAGAGAACCACTAACAGGCCTAGAGCCATTCACAGACCCAAATCTCCACTCAGCTCAACTGTCCTGTCTCCATCGTCGCTGTTTTCAGCAGAGTGCACGCAATGCCCCACCAGGTTCATCGCCATCTCTTCTCTCTCTCTCTCTCTCTCTCTCGTCTCTCTCTCTCTCTCTCTCTCTCTCTCTCTCTCTCTCTCTCTCTCTCTTCTCTCTCTCTCTCTCTCTCTCTCCTCTCTCTCTCTCTCTCTCTCTCTCTCTCTCTCTCCTTCTCTCTCTCTCTCTCTCTCTCTCTCTCTCTCTCTCTCTCTCTCTCTCTCTCTCTCTGCCTGTCTCTCTCTCTCTCTCTCTCTCTCTCTCTCTCTCTTCTCTCTCTCTGCTCCTCTCTCTCTCTCTCTCTCTCTCTCTCTCTCTCTCCTCCTCTCTCTCTCTCTCTCTCTCTCCTCTCTCTCTCTCTCTCTCTCTCTGTCTGTCTCTGCTGAGTTCTACCATCTCCTGTAGTGGCCCTTTATACCCAGACCCCTGACCTACCTCAGTGATGTTTTCAGGCAATGTAGGATGTTGGGGGTCTGCCTCTTCTTCTTCTGGCCTCACCCTGACCTGGGAGAACTGTCGTCATCAGACTTGTCTGTGCGTTCTGTTGCACCCAACAGTAGCGGGCAATGTGATGTGCTGCAGTGTTACGTGATGTGCTGCAGTGTTATGTCATGTGGTGCAGTGTTATGTGATGTGCTGCAGTGTAATGTGATGTGTTGCAGTGTAATGATGATGATGATGATGATGATGATAATAATAATAATAATAATAATAGTAATAATAATAATAATAATAAGACATGGAATTTCTATGGCGCTATATCTTGCAAAAACAAATCAAAGCGCTTCCAATCATCCTACTCTTACACATGCAACAAGTTACAATTAATAGTTTTCACAAATTAAATGTATACACACACGCGCGCGCGCACACACACACGCGCGCGCGCGCGCACACACACACACAGAGGTTGTGTACTTTAGCAGGGTGGTGGGGGTTTCGGCTGTTGAGGGTAAGGACAGAAATGAGATGAAACAAGAGGTGAGTCTTAGATTTGAAATAAATGTGTTTTGAGGCTGGATTTAAAAGTGTCATAAGTAGCTTTTGGCGAAGGGAGAGAGGGAGGTCATTCCAGATAACTGGACCAGAAATAGAGAAAGAGCGACAGCCGACAGTGGATTGGTGAATCTAGGTATTCGTAAGCACAAGGTATCTGCAGCAGAGCGGAGGGATCGAGAAGGAGTGTACAGGTGAAGACATTCACAGAGGTAGGAAGGTGCTGTTTTGTGGAGACATTTGTAACAGAGGGTACTGATCTTATAGTTTACTCTCCGTGACAAAGGCAGCCAGTGGAGAGATCGCAAGAGAGGATTAATGTGCTCAGATTTTTTCTTTCTGAGGACTAGTCGAGCTGCAGAGTTTTGTATACGTTGAAGAGGGTGGATAGATGATGCTGGCAGACCAGCCAGAAGAGAACTGACGTGTTGATGTTGATTAATGTGATGGGCTGCAGTGACAGTCACACACCTGCAGATTCCACAGGCATCGTGACTGGCCTCTGAACCCTTTCCTGGGCCTCACCTCATAACCCCCACCCCAATTCCCATCCCGTGTGTGTGTGTGTGTTGTTGTGTGTGTGTGTGTGTGTGTGGTGTGTGTGTGTGGTGTGTGTGTGTGTGTGTGTGTGTGTTAGTCTTTAGTTTAACGTCCTTCCACTAAATAGTGATAAATAGTGTGTGTGTGTGGTGTGTGTGTTGTGTTGTGTGTGTGTGTGTGTGTGTGTTTTGTGTGTGTGTGCTGTGGGGTGTGTGCTGTGTCTCTGTGTTGGTGTGTCTGTGTGTGTGTGATTTAGATTCAGATTCAGATTCAGAATATTTTATTGCCATTTAAGTCATGTAGACTTATTTGACACAACAAAAACATCAATTATGATTATCTTTTTTGGCTAAATGTGATGTACACTAAAAATATGTTGCATTCTACTTCTCTTTTTCTCTTTTTTCAAAACACTCATACACACATCTGATGATATCTGCTGGATATATATCAACTGTGATTATGTCACTTACTTCATGTACACAATTTTGCGTTCTTTGTCTTTGGTTTTGATTTTTAATAACAAATTATTTCTGAATTCATCATATAAAATACATTCATCGAGTAAATGAAGTTCATCTTCTATTTTGTTACAGTTTCTACATTTTCTGTCTTCTGTGTGTGTGTGTGTGTGTGTGTTGTGTGTGTGTGTGTGTGGTGTCTGTGTGTGTGTGTGTGTGTAGTGTAGTGTGTGTCTGTAGTGGTCTGTTGTGTGTGTCTGTGTATGTGTCTTTGTTGTGTGTGTCTGTGTGTGTGTCTGTCTGGTGTGTGTGTCTGTGTGTGTTTTCTGTGTGTGTGTGTCTGTGTCTTCTGTGTGCGTGTGTGTGTGTGTGTGTGTGTCGTGTGTGGTGTGTGTCTGTGTGTGTGTGTGTGTTGTCTGTGTGTGTGTGGGGTGTGTGTGTGTGTGTGTGTCTGTGTGTGTCTGTAAGTGTGTCGTGTGTGTCTGTGTGTGTGTCTGTCTGTCTGTGTGCGTGTGCGTGTGCGTGTCTGTGTGCTGTGTGTGTCGTGTGTCTGTGTGTGTCTGTGTGTCTGTGTGTCTGTACAGTAAAATCTTCAACAGTGTACCTGGAGGGAGTGGTGCCCAGCAGAAGTGTGTGATTTTATGAAGACAACAAGAAAACTACACACACATAAACACACACACACACTCACCACACACACACACACACACACTCACATACACACACACACAAACACACACATACACACACACACTCACACACTCACACACTCACAGATATATATATATATATATATATATATATATATATATATATTATATATATATATATATACAGAAAATGTATATAACAAGTATAAAACAAGTATATATATACAAGTGTGTGTATCACTGTTCCCTCCTCCGCACACACACCTCACTGCTACACGTGCCACATACCTGCCCACTCCCTAATGAAAGTACAGCTGGTAAACAATGCTGAAGTAGAACAATGAACACACAAATATCATAATCATGTCAACAAATAGATGCTAACAGTCAGGCTGGATCTAGCCAATGCTGGGCGGACACACATCTGAAGAAGTAGTGCAGCGCATGACGCGATCACCTATGACGTCACTGGTTAATCCCCGGGCCGCTTCGGAGAGTCTTTGATCTGCTGGCAGGGTAATCAGAAAGGTCAGTCATTAGGAAAGGTCACTGCGGCATGTCACCCAGAAGGGAGACAAATCTTTTTGCCGGCACTTTCATCTGCAAAAGTTGGTGGCGAAAATATGATTATTGGGGCAGGAAAAGGATTGGAGCTGGGGGATTAACTTCAGGTGAGGGTGTGCTGGTTCTTTGAGTGTCAACAGGCATTGGCAGCAGTGGCACACTGTTCTTCCTTGCCCCTGACAGTTTTACACAGATCATGTCACAAGATGGGACATGTCTTACACAGATCATGTCACATGATGGGACATCTGTCTTACACAGATCATGTCACATGATGGGACATCTGTCTTACACAGATCATGTCACATGATGGGACATCTGTCTTACACAGATCATGTCACATGATGGGACATCTGTCTTACACAGATCATGTCACATGATGGGACATCTGTCTTACACAGATCATGTCACAAGATGGGACATCTGTCTTACACAGGTCATGTCACAAGATGGGACATCTGTCTTACACAGGTCATGTCCATGATGGGACATCTGTCTTACACAGACATGTCACATGATGGACATCTGTCTTACACGGTCATGTCACATGATGGGACATCTGTCTTACACAGATCATGTCACATGATGGGACATCTGTCTTACACAGATCATGTCACAAGATGGGACATCTGTCTTACACAGGTCATGTCACAAGATGGGACATCTGTCTTACACAGATCATGTCACATGATGGGACATCTGTCTTACACAGATCATGTCACATGATGGGACATCTGTCTTACACAGATCATGTCACATGATGGGACATCTGTCTTACACAGGTCATGTCACATGATGGGACATCTGTCTTACACAGGTCATGTCACATGATGGGACATCTGTCTTACACAGATCATGTCACATGATGGGACATCTGTCTTACACAGATCATGTCACAAGATGGGACATTTGTCTTACACAGATCATGTCACAAGATGGGACATCTGTCTTACACAGATCATGTCACAAGATGGGACATTTGTCTTACACAGGTCATGTCACAAGATGGGACAGTTTTAAACAGATCATGTCACAAGATGGGACAGTTTTAAACAGATCATGTCACAAGATGGGACAGTTTTAAACAGATCATGTCACAAGATGGGACAGTTTTAAACAGATCATGTCACAAGATGGGACATTTGTCTCACACAGATCGTCTTCTAAGGCACGTCAGTGCCGGAAGGCAAAAAAACAAGAGGCAGACAGAGGAAGACAAGGGCAGACAGAGGAAGACAAGGGCAGACAGAGGAAGACAATGGCAGACAGAGGAAGACAGAGGAAGACAAGGGCAGACAGAGGAAGACAGAGAAGACAAGGCAACAGAGAAGACAATGGCAGACAGAGGAAGACAGAGGAAACAATGGCAGACAGAGAAACAATGGCAGACAGAGAAGACAGAGGAAGACAAGCAGACAGAGGAAGACAAGGCAACAGAGGAAGACAATGCAACAAGGACGACAATGGCAGACAGAGGAAACAAGGGCAGACAGAGGAAGACAGAGGAAGACAAGGGCAGACAGAGGAAGACAGAGGAAGACAAGGGCAGACAGAGGAAGACAGAGGAAGACAAGGGCAGACAGAGGAAGACAAGGGCAGACAAGGGCAGACAAGGGCAGACAACATCACTGCACGCACTCGGCAGAACTGTGCTGAGACCCAGGCGTTCGCACACGATCACCATAAGTGGCATGATTCTGCTTTGTCAAATTATGGAGAAGCATAGCTTCTAACTGTGGTGCCAGAGAGAATATATGTGATCTTTTAGGAAAGTTGACACAAGATCTTATTCTAATTTCGTTGTCCACGTTGGTTTCTTGTTTTGAACAACATAAGAGATATT
>CM054138.1:11936809-11939309 GCA_028751875.1 Rapana venosa | reverse complement strand
CTTCCTCTGTCCCGTCTGTCTGTTGGGCCCGTCTGTGCTGTGAGTTCTGCATCCTCCAGTTCTTCCTCGTCTGCTGTCCAGTCTGTGTGTGAGTTCTGCATCCTCCATTCTTCTCGTCTGTCTTCCCATCTGTGCTGTGAGTTCTTCATCCCCCAGTTCTTCCCTTTGTCTGTCTGTCTGCCCGCTGTGCGTGAGTTCTGCATCCTCAGTTTTCCTCTGTCTGTCTGTCTGCCCAGTCTGTGTTGAGTTCTGCATCCTCCAGTTCTTTCCCCTGTCTTTGTCTGTCTGCCCAGTCTGTGCTGTGAGTTCTGCTCCTCCAGTTTTTTCCCCTTTGTCTGTTGTCGCCCCGTCTGTGCTGTGGTTCTATCCTCCCGTTTTTTCCGCGGTTTTTTGCCCCCCATGTCTTCTCCCCCCTCCCCCCTCTCCGTGTCTATCCCCTTATGCAGGACATTCAGAAAGAGTTATGACCCCTGACGTGCCAAAACCCGGCCCGCTTCCTCCTCTTCACAGCAGCTGAAGGGGTTGGCTCCTGAGGCCCAGCTTTCATGACTCTCCCCTCTGGCCACACTTGACCTGACTCCTCGCTGCTGTGGTCCTGCCAGATGGCAGAAGCCTTTCAGTGTTGTGCCAAGTTGGTCTGACCAGGACGAGTGTTGTGACATGTGACAGCAGAGCCGTCATGCAGTCAGCACAGGTGTTGTGACATGTCATGCATGTGGTCAGCAGAGCCGTCATGCAGTCAGCACAGGTGTTGTGACATGTCATGCATGTGGTCAGCAGAGCCGTCATGCAGTCAGCACAGGTGTTGTGACATGTCTTGCATGTGGTCAGCACAGCCGTCATGCAGTTACCACAGGTGTTGTCAAAGTCAAAGTCAAGTCAAACTTTTATTTTCAGATGGTACATTGAATAGGCAGCGCATTTGCTTCTTTTCATCGAGCCATCTATCTAAAGAAAAAAAAAGAGAGAAAAAGAGGATATATGTGCAGACATAGAATAAAAAACGTAATCAATGAGAAACCATACAAATCAAACAAGAGAAGACAAAAACATGTGCATACATGGAATAAAAAACAAGCAAAAAACCTGAACAATATTAAACCATACAATTAAAAAATTTTAAAAACTGAAAAATATATCTACCATAATAAAAAAAAAACAAGCAACAAAGAAAAACCAAACCAAAACAAACAAAGACCAAAAAAATAAAAAAAGACACACGAACTGCTCCCCCCCCCCCCCCACACACACACACAAAAACCTTCAACCATACAAACAACTGAAGAAAACAAACAAAGATTTCAACAAACAAGAAGAACCACAACAAGCAAATAAACAAACACAAACATATGTACACAACAACAGCGACAATAACAAACATAAAACAAAAATAACAGCCAAAACAAATAAAGAACAATATAGAACTAACAAAAGACGAAAAAAGAGTCCAAAATACTCCCTCCCCCTCCCCAAGAAAACCACCCTAAAACCCAAAACAAACAAACAAAAAGCAAAATGAACCAGAACTCCACCCCCACCATCACCAACAAGAACAACAAGAACAACAACAACCAAATGGGTATAAACAGAGGAAACTGATGTATAGTTTCCTATTAAATCATTTCAACACTTACATACACGTACACACCTCACCCATATCCCCTTCACCACATGTACTCATATATAAAAGAAAAGAAGAAATAACCAAACAGACATTGGATTCAGAGCAAAAAAGTCAAACAAAGACATCCATTCCCTCCCTCTCCCACACACATCACCTGCAGGGATAGGGGAGGGGAGGGGAGGGAGGGGGCCAGGTCAGGGAGGTGTGTGTGTGTGTTGGGGAGGGGGGAGGGAGGGGGCCAGGTCAGGGAGGTGTGTGTGTGTGTTGGGGAGGGGGGAGGGAGGGGGCCAGGTCAGGGAGGTGTGTGTGTGTGTTGGGGAGGGGGGAGGGGAGGGGGGGCCAGGTCAGGGAGGTGTGTGTGTTGGGGGGAGGGGGTGTGAAAGCTGTCAGTCAACTGCAGTGCAGTGTGTCAGCTGGACATCTGTCAGCTGACAGCCATCCGTCATCAGGAGCTGTTTGTCACTGCCGGCCTGTCCCTCCCTCCGTCCGTCCGTCCGTCTGTCTGTCTGTCCGTCCGTCCGTCCATCTGTCTGTCTGTCCGTCTGTCTGTCTGTCTGTCTGTCCGTCTGTCTGTCTGTCTGTCTGTCTGTCCGTCTGTCTGTCCGTCCGTCTGTCTGTCTGTCCGTCTGTCTGTCTGTCTGTCCGTCTGTCTGTCCGTCTGTCTGTCTGTCTGTCCGTCTGTCTGTCCGTCTATCTGTCTGTCTGTCCGTCTGTCTGTCCGTCTGTCTGTCTGTCTGTCTGTCCGTCCGTCTGTCTGTCTGTCCGTCTGTCTGTCTGTCTGTCTGTGCTGTGCTGTGCTGTGCTGGTTTCATTACAGCACAACGCTGTCAAGAGATTTGAGGGGGTGGGGGACCATCTTGACAGGCCTGTCATAAA
>CM054138.1:11929309-11931809 GCA_028751875.1 Rapana venosa | reverse complement strand
TAATACAAGTCATGTAGTGATGTATGCAGTAACTGCAGTCACTGATAATACAAGTCATGTAGTGATGTATGCAGTAACTACAGTCACTGATAACACAAGTCATGTAGTGATGTATGCAGTAACTACAGTCACTGATAATACAAGTCATGTAGTGATGTATGCAGTAACTACAGTCACTGATAATACAAGTCATGTAGTGATGTATGCAATAACTACAGTCACTGATAATACAAGTCATGTAGTGATGTATGCAATAACTACAGTCACTGATAATACAAGTCATGTAGTGATGTATGCAGTAACTGCAGTCACTGATAATACAAGTCATGTAGTGATGTATGCAGTAACTACAGTCACTGATAATACAAGTCATGTAGTGATGTATGCAGTAACTGCAGTCACTGATAATACAAGTCATGTAGTGATGTATGCAGTAACTACAGTCACTGATAATACAAGTCATGTAGTGATGTATGCAGTAACTGAAATCACTGATAATACAAGTCATGTAGTGATGTATGCAGTAACTGCAGTCACTGATAACACAAGTCATGTAGTGATGTAACTATGCAATAACTACAGTCACTGATAACACAAGTCATGTAGTGATGTATGCAATAACTACAGTCACTGATAATACAAGTCATGTAGTGATGTATGCAGTAACTACAGTCACTGATAATACAAGTCATGTAGTGATGTATGCAGTAACTGAAATCACTGATAATACAAGTCATGTAGTGATGGAACTATGCAATAACTGCAGTCACTGATAACACAAGTCATGTAGTGATGTATGCAGTAACTGCAGTCACTGATAATACAAGTCATGTAGTGATGTATGCAGTAACTGCAGTCACTGATAACACAAGTCATGTAGTGATGTATGCAGTAACTACAGTCACTGATAATACAAGTCATGTAGTGATGTATGCAGTAACTGCAGTCACTGATAATACAAGTCATGTAGTGATGTATGCAGTAACTACAGTCACTGATAACACAAGTCATGTAGTGATGTATGCAGTAACTGAAGTCACTGATAACACAAGTCATGTAGTGATGTATGCAGTAACTACAGTCACTGATAATACAAGTCATGTAGTGATGTATGCAGTAACTGAAGTCACTGATAATACAAGTCATGTAGTGATGTATGCAGTAACTACAGTCACTGATAACACAAGTCATGTAGTGATGTATGCAGTAACTGCAGTCACTGACAACACAAGTCATGTAGTGATGTATGCAGTAACTACAGTCACTGATAATACAAGTGATGTAGTGATGTATGCAGTAACTGAAGTCACTGATAACACAAGTCATGTAGTGATGTATGCAGTAACTACAGTCACTGATAATACAAGTGATGTAGTGATGTATGCAGTAACTGAAATCACTGATAACACAAGTCATGTAGTGATGTATGCAGTAACTGCAGTCACTGATAACACAAGTCATGTAGTGATGTATGCAGTAACTACAGTCACTGATAACACAAGTCATGTAGTGATGTATGCAGTAACTGCAGTCACTGATAATGCAAGTGATGTTGTGATGTATGCAGTAACTGCAGTCACTGATAATACAAGTCATGTAGTGATGTATGCAGTAACTGAAGTCACTGATAACACAAGTCATGTAGTGATGTATGCAGTAACTACAGTCACTGATAATACAAGTCATGTAGTGATGTATGCAGTAACTACAGTCACTGATAACACAAGTCATGTAGTGATGTATGCAGTAACTGCAGTCACTGATAACACAAGTCATGTAGTGATGTATGCAGTAACTACAGTCACTGATAATACAAGTGATGTAGTGATGTATGCAGTAACTGAAGTCACTGATAACACAAGTCATGTAGTGATGTATGCAGTAACTGCAGTCACTGATAATACAAGTCATGTAGTGATGTATGCAATAACTACAGTCACTGATAATACAAGTCATGTAGTGATGTATGCAGTAACTGCAGTCACTGATAATACAAGTCATGTAGTGATGTAACTATGCAGTAACTACAGTCACTGATAATACAAGTCATGTAGTGATGTATGCAGTAACTACAGTCACTGATAATACAAGTCATGTAGTGATGTATGCAGTAACTACAGTCACTGATAACACAAGTCATGTAGTGATGTATGCAGTAACTGCAGTCACTGATAATACAAGTCATGTAGTGATGTATGCAATAACTGCAGTCACTGATAATACAAGTCATGTAGTGATGTATGCAGTAACTGCAGTCACTGATAATACAAGTCATGTAGTGATGTATGCAATAACTGCAGTCACTGATAATACAAGTCATGTAGTGATGTATGCAGTAACTACAGTCACTGATAATACAAGTCATGTAGTGATGTATGCAGTAACTACAGTCACTGATAATACAAGTCATGTAGTGATGTATGCAGTAACTGCAGTCACTGATAATACAAGTCATGTAGTGGTGTATGCAGTAACTGAAGTCACTGATAATACAAGTCAT
>CM054138.1:11921809-11924309 GCA_028751875.1 Rapana venosa | reverse complement strand
GCCGTGATCTCTCTCGCTCTCTCTCTCTCTCTCTCTCTCTCTCTCCTCCTCTCTCTCCCTCTCCTCTCTCTCTCTCTCTCTTCCTCTCTCTCTCTCTCTCTCTCTCTCTCTCTCTCTCCTCTCTCTTCTCTCTCTCTCTCTCTTCTCTCTCTCTCTCCTCTTCCTCCTCCTCCTTGTCCTCCCCTCTTTCTTTCCACCTCTCTGTTTTCTCTTTCCTATTTCTTTCTTTCTCTTTTCCATCTTCCACCCCATCCCTCTCTCTCTCTCTCTGTCTCTCTCTCTGTCTCTCTGTCTCTCTGTCTCTCACTGTCTGTCTGTCTGTCTGTCTCTCACTATCTGTCTGCTCTCTCTGTCTCTCTGTCACTGTCTGTCTGTCTGTCTGTCTCTGTCTCTCACTGTCTGTCTCTCTCTGTCTCTCTCTGTCTCTCTCTCTCTGTCTATCTCTCTCTCTCTGACTGTGATGATAATGATATATATAGTGTCACAGCCAGGCGGCAAATGTCATGACACAGCTAACAGGGCATGGCGGCAATTAGAATGGCGAGGAGGGAGGGTGGGGGGGGCTGGCTGGGAAAAGGCGCCGCTTGACTGAGGGACGACCTGGCTAATCCCCCTTTGCTGCAGATCATGCTGACAGCAACAGCGCACCACACAAATCACAACCAAAGGAGACAAGACAAAACCAAGACAAGGAGACAGCACAAAAGCCACAGCCAAACAACTCGACACAACAGCTCTGGTGATCCGGCAGACTGGGGGAGCGAAGCCCCCCGATCTGTTTTCTTCCTTCCCTCCCCTAGCTGGTTTACGAGGCCAGTTCTGAGAAGAAGCTGCTCTTTCTTGCATGGAACCGTTTGTGGAGCAATGATGCCCTGGTTCCAGGCCAGGTTCTGGAGAGGGACTGCTGGCACTCTTGGAAAACAAGAGGAGCGAATTGTGAAAAGGGAGGAGGAAAAAAATCACAGGTAAGCGGTTAGGGCTAGCTAGGTCTGTGTTTACAGGAGACAGCACCGTGGATTAGGTTAGGGGAGAGAGAGAGAGACAGACAGACAGACAGAGACAGACAGACAGACAGACAGAGAGACAGACAGACAGACAGACAGATAGACAGACACACAGAAAGAAAGACAGACAGAGAGACAGAGACAAAGACAGAGACAGAGACAGACAGACAGAGATAGGAAGACAGGCAGAGACAGAGGGGGAAGGGAGTCTTATACACATTCTCTGTCTCTCTGTCTGTCTGTCTGTCTGTCTGTCTGTCTCTCTCTCTCTCTCTCCCTCTCTCTCTCTCTCTCTCTCTCTCTCCATGTTTAATTAAACCATTTCTACATCTTTCACATAATGGCATGAAATACCGGCCGTTAAAGCAGTAGGGTTCATAATGGCATAAAGACATACAGGCCGTTAAAGCAGTAGGGTTCATAATGGCATAAAGATATACAGGCCGTTAAAGCAGTAGGGTTCATAATGGCATAAAGACATACAGGCCGTTAAAGCAAAAGGTTCATAATGGCATAAAGACATACAGGCCGTTAAAGCAGCAGGGTTCATAATGGCATAAAGACAGTCATACAGGAAGTTAAAGCAGCAGGGTTCATAATGGCATAAAGACATACAGGCCGTTAAAGCAGCAGGGTTCATAATGGCATAAAGACATACAGGCCGTTAAAGCAGCAGGGTTCATAATGGCATAAAGACATACAGGCCGTTAAAGCAGCAGGGTTCATAATGGCATAAAGACATACAGGCAGTTAAAGCAGCAGGGTTCATAATGGCATAAAGACATACAGGCCGTTAAAGCAGCAGGGTTCATAATGGCATAAAGACATACAGGCCGTTAAAGCAGCAGGGTTCATAATGGCATAAAGACATACAGGCCGTTAAAGCAGAAGGTTCATAATGGCATAAAGACATACAGGCCGTTAAAGCAGCAGGGTTCATAATGGCATAAAGACATACAGGCCGTTAAAGCAGCAGGGTTCATAATGGCATAAAGACAGTCATACAGGCAGTTAAAGCAGAGGGCTTGTTGCTGTTTTCTGTCCGTGGCTTTGTTTTAAGTAATGAAGTTAATGGGTGGCCGCAGAAGTTCACCGCTTTTTCTGCATCCAAGGAAAATTGTGCATGGATTCTTGGCAGCCCCTCCAGAGAGAAAGGATTTACGAACAGCAGAAGAAATCATGGATCGATATCCACAGAGCCACCGACTTTTAGTAATTATTTCAGCACTCACTGCCACAAGTAAAGAACAGATACATACGTAGTGGACTTTCAAGTCATCATTTCAACACAGTTAAGAACAAATACATCTTTTGAACATTCGGGTCATCATTAATGTCAGCACTTTTGACACAGCCCAGCAAACACAGACCTGTCTTCGGAACATTGGGGTCATCCTGTCTACAAGGTACAAGGCACAAGAAGCCACCTGGACTGTCCATCAGTCAGAGGAGCACTGTCTGTCCACTGCTCTACACCACGAACAACACACATTGCC
>CM054138.1:11909309-11916809 GCA_028751875.1 Rapana venosa | reverse complement strand
GGAAAGGACAGGCAGAGGAGGGGGGGGGGGGAAGGGGAGTTTATAACTTCTCTGTCTTTTGTCTGTCTGTCTGTCTGTCTGTCTTTTCTCTCTTCCCCCCCTTTCTCCCCTCTCTCTCTCTCTCTCTCTTTTCTTAAAGTTTAATTAAACCATTTCTACATCTTTCACATAATGGCATGAAATCCGGCTTTTAAAAGGGTAGGGTTCATAATGGCATAAAGCTTTAAGGGCCCGTTAAAGCTTTGGGTTCTATTGGCTAAAGTTAAGGCCGTTTTTAAAGCAGTGGGGTTCATAATGGTTAAAACATACAGGCCGTTAAAGAAAAAGGTTCATATGGCATAAAGACATACAGGCGTTAAGCAGCAGGGTTTATAATGGCTAAAGACATAACAGGAAGTTTAAAGCAGCAGGGTTAAAAGGGCATAAAGCATACGGGCCCGTTAAAGCAGCGGGTTCAAAATGGCATAAAAAAATAAGGGCTTTAAAAGCAGCGGGGTTCTAATGGCTTAAAGAATCACCCGTTAAAGCAGCGGGTTTCAAAATGGCATAAAGATAAGGCTTTTTAAAGCAGCAGGGTTATAAGGGGCATAAAGACAAAACGGCCCGTTAAAGCGCAGGGTTATAATGGCAAAAAGACATACAGGCCTTTTTAAAGCAGCAGGGTTTAATGGAAAAAGAATACGGGCCCGTTAAAGCAGGGTTCATAAGGGATAAAGACTAAGGCCTTTTTTAAAGCAGAGGGTTCTAATGGCATAAAGACTAAGGCGTTTAAAGCGCAGGGTTAAAATGGCATAAAGACAGTCAACAGGCTTTAAAAAGCAGGGGTTGTTGCTTTTTCTGTCCGTGGCTTTGTTTTAAAGAAAATGAAGTTATTTGGGTGGCGCAGAAGTTCCCCCGTTTTTCTGCTCCAAGGAAAATTGTGCATGGTTTCGGGGCAGCCCCCCAGGAAAAAGGATTTCGAACAGCAGAAGAAATCATGGATCGATACCCACAGAGCCCCCCGACTTTTAAAATTTTATTTCAGCACTCACTGCAAAAGTAAAAAAAAGTAATACGTAGTGGATTTTCAATCTCATTTCAACACGTAGAACAAATAATCTTTTGAAATTCGGGTCATTTTAATGTCAGCATTTTGACACAGCCCCAAACACGCGTCTTCGGAACTTTGGGGGGTCACCCTGTCTACAGGTACAAGGACAAAAAGCCCCTGGACTGCCATCAGTAGAGGAGCATGTCTGTCCACTGCTTACCCCACGAACAACAAAATTCCCATTGGGGTCTTTGCACTGCACAGAAAACACAGATTTTTTTTTTTTACATTTGATAAACTTTGACATTTTCTGTACGATACAAAAAAGCAAATAAAATATTGGCCATTTAGCCTCTTTTTCACCGCTCACATGGTAGAGAAAGCAGGAGTATTATTGGCCTCATGTCAGTGTTTCAGCACAGTTTAAAAAAGGTGAGCAACAATTGCTAATAGGGACATCAGAGATTTTTCATTCTTTGCCAAATATGTGAACAATTTTAAAAAGACCAATACAGATGAATCTTCAGCCTGGTTTTACAAATGTAGCAGTGATAACAATACAACTGAAAAAACACGGACAGGCAGGCAGGCAGGCGGGCGAGGAGAGGGAGAGGAGAGAGAGAGGGGAGAGAGAGAGAGAGGGGAGAGGGGAGAGAGAAAGAGAGAGAGAGGAGAGAGAAGAGAGGAGGAAACAGACAAAACGACAGCAGAGGGAGAGACAGAGAGAGACAGAGAAGACAGAGAGATTCCGAACTTATTCTAAAGGCCAGGGCCCCCCTTAGGGGGGGGTTGTCAAAGAAAATTTTGCAACACATCCACATTAACTTTTTGTACACCTCATTTCGCCTTTTAAAGGCTTTGTACAAATATATGCTTATCTCTTAAAGTAGTTCATTTTTGCTGACCTAGCAATATTGTTTAAACGCATGGACGAGAGAGGTTTTTATGCTGTATATTTTTCTTTATAAGGGAAAAATGGCATAAGCATCGGATGCTTTTTAACCCCAGTCTCGTGTGTATGCTGTTTTGTAAAATTTTGTCATTTTTCCCCACCTGCACACATGGCTCCCTTTTCAAAAAAGCGGAAGGATTTAAGTGTGGCAGAATGTTCTGCGGCAAGGGGGCTCGGTGTATAGTCTCACCAAAAGATTTTGGGGAGAGTGGGTCGCCTGATTTTAAATTCCAGGGGGGGAAATCCCTTTGAACGGGAATCAACCGGGTCGTCAGTTGCGAACGAAGTTCTAAAAACCACAGTTCCGGTTTTTGGAGGGGAAAAAGAGGAGAGAAAGGGGGGAAGGAAAAAAGGGGAGAGGGGAGAGAGAGAGGGGAGAGAGAGGGGAGAGAGAGAAGAGAGAAGGAGAGAGAGAGAGAGAGAGATGAGAGAGGGATTTGGGGGAGAGAGAGGGGGAGAGGGGGGAGAAGAAAAGAATTTAAGAAACAGCCCTCCCTCATTCCACCAGAACTCCACCCCCTCCACCCCCTCCACCCCCACCCCCCTCCACCCCAAACCCCCCCACCCCCCCCACTCCCTCAGGCCCCCCTTTTGCCCTGTCTGTTGGTTGTGTTTTCAGCCCGTGCAGGGCCCACACACTCAACCACACACAACAACACCCACACAACAAACCACACAGCCCGTGCAGGCACACACACACAAAACACCACACACGCCCGTGAGGCAGGGAAAAAAAACAACACACGACATGCAGGCGAAACACCGACACAAAAACCCCCAGCCAGTGCAGGCACAACACACACAGCCAGTGCAGGGCCCACACCACAGCCCGTGCGGCACACACAAACAGCCAGGCGGCACCCCACCACCACCACCAAAACCCGTGAGGCAGAAAAACAACACACCACACACACACACACACAGCCAGTGCGGGAGGGGAAAAAAACACACCAACACCAGCTAGTGCAGGGAGAAAAACACACACACCACACACCCACACAGCCGTAGGGGAAAAAACACCACAACACACCACCAGCCGTGCAGGGAGAAAAAAAAACACAACAGCCAGTGCAGGCAGAAAAACACCACACACCACACAACACAGCCCGTGCAGGCAGAAAAAAACACACCACACACACAGCTGTGCAGGGGAGAAAAACCCACACACCCCACACACACCACAAGCCGTGCGGAGAAAAAAACAACACCCCACAACCAAAACACACAGCCCGTGAGGCACACACACACAGAGACAGTGCAGGGACAAAACCCCCACACACACACACACACAGAGACATGCAGGCACAACACACACACAAAACAACACCTACACACAAAGGCAGTGCAGGCAAAACAACCAAAACACACACACACACACAACCCCCCACACCACAAAACAACACCACAACACCACAACACCACAAAACACACAACACACACAACACACCACACACAAAACACACACACACAACACACACACACACAACACACAAAACACACAACACCAACACAACACACACACAAAAAACACACAAAACACAACACACAACACACACACACCACACACACAACAGGCAGCGGGCGAAACAACACAACACACACAACACACACACCACAAAACACACAAACACACAACACCAAAACACACACAACACACCAACACACGGGGAGTTCAGGCACACACACACACAACACACACACACACGCCCCACACAACACCACACACACCACACACGCAACCACAGCCAGTGCAGGCAGAAACACCAAAAACACCCAAACACACGGATGCAGGAGAACACACACACAAAACACACGACACACACACAACACGGCAGTGCAGGCAGAAAAACACAAAACACACACACAAGGCATGCAGGCAGAAAAACACAAAACACACACACACACACACCACACACCACACAAACACACACCACACACACAAACCTGTCAGTCTTTTTTCTATAAATTTCGGGGCTTTTAAACGCGATTCGCAAGTGTATTTGGCTGATGGGAACTTTCCCAAATTGTCAATCTCTATTCTTTCACGTTTAGATTCTGTAATTCTCTTTTTGGTGGTACCGCATATCTACCACTCTTTCAAAAGCCTACAAAAATCTGCCTCGACTGGTCCTAAGAAGAAAAAATCTGAAACATCATCCTCTTTTGCGATCTCTTCATGGCTGCCTGTCTCACAAGACTGGAGTATAAAACAATACCCCTGTTTCAAATGTCTCCCAAATCTGCACCCTTATCTCTGTAATGTTTTTATCTGTACACTCCATCCCCTACCCCCCGTTCAGCCCCAGATACTTTGTGCTTTCGAAAAACCCAGATTCAAAAAAAAACCCCTGTTGGCCCTCGCTCCCTTTTCGTTTTTGGGCCACCCCCGGGGAAAGACCTCCCTCGTTCACTTGACAAAAGCCCCCACTTTTACCCTTTAATCCGCCTCAAAAAACACTTTTTTCCCCCCTGAGCTTTCCCCCAAAATATCTGTCCCCAATTTTCAACAGCATTTTTCACCTTCTAAGTGTTGTTCCGAGGTGTTGTGTGTGTGTGTGTGTGTGTTTGTGGTGTGTGGTGTGTGTGGTGTGTGTGTGTGGGGTGTGTGTGTGTGTGTGTGTGTGTGGTGGTGTGGTGCGTGCAGGTGCATACGTGCGGGCCCTTTGGTTTTTTAAATCTGTTTTTCGTTATGTTTAAGGAGGTTGCGTGTATATGATGAGTGCAAACGCTTCGATTTTTTTGTTTTTTTTTTTTACAAGATTTAGCGCTATTAAACCATATTTTTTTTTTATTATACACACAACAAACATAACACAACAAAAAACCACACACACCAAAAACCACAACCACCACCACACACCAGAGGGGTGCAGGCCACACACAACAAACACATACACACACACACACCAACAAAACCAAACCCACAGGCAGTGCAGGCACAAAACAACACACACAACACTCAACACAAAAAAAACAACAACACACACACACCACACAAGCCAGTGCAGGGGGAGGGGGAATCCCGCATCGGACCCCCGTCTCGCTTTCCGGCACTGTGGACTGCAGGCCCCAAACTGTCTGGGGGGGGGGGGGGGGGGGGGGGGGGGGGGGGGGGAGGGTGGGGGGGGGCGGTCTGTGAGAACTACACCCGCATGCCCCTAAAACCTTTGGGCCCCTTTCCCGGCCATGGGCTGGGGAGGGGCCAAGTGTCCCTCCAATCAGGCGCCCCCCTCCCCCCTCCCTCTCTCCCCCCCCCCTCCCCCTCCCCCCCTCCCCCTCCCCTCCCCCCTCCCCCCCCCTCCCCTCCCCCCCCCCCCCCCCTCCCTCCTCCTTCCCTTCCTCCTCCTCCTCCTCTTCCTCCTCCCCCTCCTCCTCCTCCCCCTCCTCCTCCTCCCCCATCCTCCCCCTCCCCCTCCCCCCCTCCCCCTCCTCCCCCTCCCCCTCCTCCCCCTCCTTCCCCTCCCCATCCTCCTCCTCCCTCTTCCTCCTCCTCCTCCTCCTCCTCCTCCTCTTCCTCCTCCTCCCCCTCCTCCTCCCTCCTCCCCCCTCCTCCTCCCCTCCTCCTCCTCCTCCTCCTCCTCCTCCCCTGACCACACTGTGGCACCTGCTTCCAGTTCTTCCGTCTGCGGCAGGTGTAAATGCAGACAGACAGACAGACAGACATACAGACATACAGACAGACAGAGAGACAGACAGACAGACAGAGAGACAGACAGAGAGACAGACAGACAGACAGACAGACAGACAAAGAGACAGACAGACAGACAGAGAGACAGACAGACAGACAGACAGACAGACAGAGAGACAGAGAGACAGACAGACAGACAGACAGAGAGACAGACAGAGAGACAGACAGACAGACAGAGAGACAGACAGAGAGACAGACAGACAGACAGAGAGACAGACAGACAGACAGACAGAGAGAAAGAGAGAGACAGACAGACAGACAGACAGAGAGAAAGAGAGAGAGAGAGGACAGACAGAGAGACAGACAGAGAGAAAGAGAGAGAGAGAGAGAGAGAGAGAGAGACAGACAGACAGACAGAGAGACAGACAGGAGAGAAAGAGAGAGAGACAGACAGACAGACAGACAGAGAGACAGACAGAGAGAAAGAGAGAGACAGACAGACAGACAGACAGAGAGACAGACAGAGAGAAAGAGAGAGAGAGACAGGCAGACAGACAGACAGAGAGAAGAGAGAGAGAGACAGACAGAGAGACAGACAAACAGAGACACAAAGAGAGACAGACAGTCACAGACAGACAGAGACAGTCACAGACAGACAGACAGAGAGACAGACAGAGAGAAAGAGAGAGAGATACAGGCAGAGATAGAGACAGAGACACAGAGAGACAGAGAGAGAAAGACAGACAAACAGAGACACAGAGACAGAGACAGACAGTCACAGACAGACACAGACAGTCACAGACAGACAGACAGACAGACAGACAGGGCAAGAGTTACCTGTAGCCTGGCAAGTGCAACCAGAAAGAAGAAATCAATAAAAAGAAATAAACAATAACAAGTATATCATAGGGAAAACTCATGAAAAGGAAAGCATGTTACCAAGAGTGCAGCCAGCCACATCAGGTTGGGGGCTTGCAGGGCTGCACTGTGGTCTGGCCTGGGTTCTGCAGGGAAGGCACCTGCCTGCCTGCCTGCCTGCCTGCCTGCCTGCCTGCCTGCACCCACAACTCCAGGTTCCATGTGTGCCGGGGTTCCATCCCCGCTGGTACATTTTTATTTAATTCATTATCCTCTGAAGTCGGAGTATGGCTGCCTATATGGCGAGGTGCTTGTAAAGAGTCATACACGCAAACTTCTCATCCGGTGTACTTCCTATCTCACAGTGATTCATTCCCAGGTGGGATGATGAGTGAGTCAGAGTGTGGCATGTTCTGGGTGACAGACCCCCAGGGTGTAAAGCTGGGGAACGCGTAACAACAACATCTATTTGCTTATTCTCTTATATCGATGATAATGGAATAAGCATTCGAAGGACTTTTGGGGAGAGTGGAGTCTGCACTGATGTTAACTCCAGGGGAAAATATCCGCTTGAACGCGAATCGAACCCGGGTCGTCAGATCGCGAGTGCAATGTTCTAACCACTAGGCTACCCCGTCCCCCGAAACGTTTGCCCCATCTACTAGACCGTGATTAGTGGTCAGGGTGCTAGTCTTTCGATTGAGATGATAGACCGAGGTCCCGTGTGCAAGTCGCATATAGCGTATGTAAAAGAACCCACGGCAACAAGAGAGTTGTCCCTGGCGAAATTATGTGGAAATAAGGCACTCTGAGAGAGAAACAAATACAGCTGCAGAAAGGATAAGTAAATAAATAATGGGTGGCGCTGTTCTTGTGGCGATGCGCTCTCCTCCGGGGTGAGCTGCCCGGATTTCACGCGGATAAATCTGCTGTAACTTAACGTACAATACAATACAATACAATACAATACAAGGCAGTACCATACTCGACCCTACCCTACCATACCACCTGATAGTATACAATACAATACAA
>CM054138.1:11891809-11904309 GCA_028751875.1 Rapana venosa | reverse complement strand
TCCCCTCTCTCCTCTCTCTCTCTCTCTCTCTCTCTCTCTCTCTCTCTCTCTCTCTCTCTCTCTTTGCATTCCTTTTTTCTATTTTCCATTTACATTATTGAAATAACTTTTCTTGAACTTCATCATTTTGTCTTTTTACGTATGTGTGTATGTATAAAATGTATATATGTTTTTTTTTTTTTTTTTTTTTATTATAAATTAATTGGGGTGTTTTGTGATAGGAATTAATAATGTTGTATTTTTTTTGTTTTTTTGTTTGGTTTGTTTGGGTTTTTTTTTTGTTTTTGGTTGTGTTTTTTTTTGTTGGGGGTGGTGTGTGGTTGTTTGTTTTTTTCCATTATAAATTAAATTTGCCTTTTTTCCCTTGTTCTTTTCCTGTTTTTTTTTTTTGTTGTTTGGGGGGTCTCCTTTTTCCTGTTTTTTTTTCTTCTCTCTTTTTTTCTTCTTTTTCCTCTCTCTTTTCCCTTTATTCTTTTTTTTGTGGTTGTTTTTGGGAGGGGGATGAAAAAGTATTGGGGAGTTTTTCCTTAAACCTTCAAAAAAAATGGAAGGGATTTAAAGTTCTCTTGTTTTTCCCCCTCTTCCCTTCCTCTTTTTTGTCTATCCCGCCGGTAAATCCCTTTTCATTTCTGTTTCCTCCTCTTCTCCTTCTCTCTCTCTTCTCCTTCTCCCCCTCTCTCTTTCTTAATTTTTTCTCTAGGTTTTTCTGTCCTTCCAATTTTGGGTTCTCTTCTTTTCTCTATTCTCTCTCCCCTTTCCCTTTTTTTATCCGGCCTTCTCCTTTCTTCTCTGTCCTCTTTTCCCTTCTTCTCTTCTCTTCCCCTTCTCTCTCTCTTTCTTTCTCTCTCTCTTCTCGCTTTTCTCTTCTCTCTCTCGGTCTCTCTTCTCCTTCTTCCCTTCTCTCTCCTCTTCTTTCTCTCTTTCTTTCTCCTTCTCTCTCTGTCTCTCCTCTGTCTCTCGTCTCTCTCTCTTCTCTCTGTCTTTCTCTTCTCTTCTGTCTCTTCTTCTTTTCTCTCCTCTCTCTGTCTCTCTCTGTCTCTTTCTTGTCTCCTCCTTCTCCTCTCTCCTCTTCTCTTCTTCCCTTCTCTCTTCTTTCTTTCTCTCTTTTTCCTTCTCTGTCTTCTCTCTGTCTCTCTCTCTGTCTCTCTCTTCCTTCTTTCTCTCTTTCTTTCTCTCTTCTCTCTCTCTCTGTCTCTCTCTCTGTCTCTCTCTCTGTCTCTCTTCTTCTTCTCCTTCTCTCTCTCTTTTTTTCCCTCTCTTCTCTCTTCTCTGTCTCTCTTTTGTCTCTCTCTCTGTCCTCTCTCTTCTCCTTCTATCTCTCTTTCTTTTTTCTTTCTCTCCTTGTCTCTCTCTCTGTCTCTCGCTTCTCCTTCTCTCTCTCTCTTTCTTTCTCCTTCTCTCTCTCGTCTCTCTCTCTCTTTTCCTCTCTCCCCTTCTCTCTTTTCTTTTCTTTTTCTCTCTTCTCTCTCTGTCTCTTCTCTGTCTTCTCTCTCTGTCTCTCTCTCTGTCTCTCTCTCTTGCCCTTCTCTCCCCTTCTCTCTCTCTCTTTCTCTCTGTCTCCTCTTCTCCTTGTTCTCTCTCTTCTTCTCCTTCTCTCTCTCTTTCTTTCCCCCTCTTCTCCTCTTTCTCTCTCTCTTTCCTTCTCTCTCTGTCTCTCTCGTGTGTCTCTCTCTCCCTTTTCTCCTTTCTCTCTCTGTCTCACTGTCTCTCTGTCTCGTCTTCTCCTTCTCTCTGTCTCTCTCTGTCTTCTGCCCTCTCTCTCTGTCCCCCTCTTCTCTTTCTCTTTCTTCTCTCTCTCTCTCCCCTCTCCTCTCCCCTCTCTCTCTCCTCTCTCTCTCTTCTCCTTCCCTCTCTCTCTCTCTCGCTCTCTCTCTATTCCCCTTTTCTCTCTCTCTCTCTCTCTCTCTCTCTCTCTCTCTCTCTCTCTTCTTCTCTCTCTCTCTCTTTTCTTTTCCCCCTCTCTCTCTTTAAAAATTTCAAAAATTTTAAAAAAGTCTGTTCTATGATTTCTGAGGGGAATCATAAAAATGTCACACTGTTTTCACCGAAAATTTGTTTTGACAAACCCTAGTAGTTTCAGTCAAAATAAGTTGTCTCCCGGATGGAATAGTTAGTTTTTTTTATATGCATTCTATAATTTTTGTTTTTTTTCCATCATTTCTATGTATTATCTTAACTATCTCTCTCTCTCTCTCTCTCTCTCCCCCTTCTCCTCTCTCTCTCTTCCCCTCTCTCTCTCTCTCTCTTTTCTCTTTCTCTCCCCTCTTGATGTATTTTTATACTTGCTTGCTTTTCAGTGTGTGTGTGTGTGGGGTGTGTGTGTGTGTGTGTGTGTGTGTGTGTGTGTGTGTGTGTGGTGTGTGTGTGTGTGTGTGTGTGTGTTGTGTGTGTGGTGTGTGTGGGGGGTTGTGTGTGTGAGAGGGGGCACACGTATGTGTGTGTGTATTGTTTTCTATGCAATTCTGTCATTATGCACATTTTTCCTTATTATTTATCTCTTCTTTTTTTCCGAGGGCTGGATGTAAAAAAGCAATGTAATGCTTAATCTATTACCCTCTGAAAAATAAAAATTGTTCAAAAAATTGTTCAAATTGTTCTTTCTCGCTCTCTCTATGTCTATGTCTCTCTCTTCTCCTTCTCTCTCTCTATGTCTCTCTCTGTCTCTCTATCTCTCTTTCTCAGTCTGTATTCACTTTTTTCTTTCATTTTTGGATCTTACTACATATGTTGCAGTTATCATATCATGTTCGTATACCCCTTCATAAGGGGCCTTGGCCTATAAATGAATAAACAATCCGAATCCGAATCTCTCTCTTTCTCGCTCTCATCACTGTCTCTATGTCTCTCTCTTCTCCTTCTCTCTCTGTCTCTCTGTCTCTCTCGCTCTCTGCTCTCTATCTCTCTCTTTCTCGCTCACTCTGTCTCTATGTCTCTCTCTTCTCCTTCTCTCTCTCTCTGTCTCTCTCGCTCTCTGTCTCTCTATCTCTCTCTTTCTCGCTCTCTCTGTCTCTATGTCTCTCTCTCTCCTTCTCTCTCTCTCTGTCTCTCTCGCTCTCTTTCTCTCTATCTCTCTCTTTCTCGCTCACTCTGTCTCTATGTCTCTCTCTTCTCCTTCTCTCTCTCTCTGTCTCTCTCGCTCTCTGTCTCTCTATCTCTCTCTTTCTCGCTCTCTCTTTCTCGCTCTCTCGCTCTCTCTGTCTCTCTGTCTCCCTCTTCTCCTTCTCTCTCTCTCTTTTTCTTTCTCTCTCTGTCTCTCTCTCTCTCCCTCCCTCCCTCCCTCCCTCCCTCTCTCTCTCTCTCTCTCCCTCCCTCCTCCCTCTCCTCCCTCCCTCCCCCCTCTCTCTCTCTCTCACGGGGACTGGAATGTAAAAAAGCACATATGTGCTTATTCATTATCCTCGAAATAAAAGAATTTGTCATTGTCATTGTCATTGTCTCTCTCTCTCCCTCCCTCCCTCTCTCTCCTCCCTCCCTCCCCTCTCCCTCCCTCCCTCTCTCTCCCTCCCTCCCTCCCTCCCTCTCCCTCTCTCTCCCTCCCTCCCTGTCTCTCTCTCTCTCAGCTGGCAGCCACAAAGCCCGAGGACAGAGACAACATCAGGCCCAGCTGACGTCATTGTTGCTGCTGCTGCTGCTGCTGCCAGTTATGATGATGATGATGACCATGATGATGATGACGATGACCATGATGATGATGATGGTAGTGACGGTGATGTAGGTGGATGGTGGCTGCTGCAGCGACAGTTACGGAGATGGGGATTAGACAAGAGAGAAGAGAGATGGAGGATGGTGGGGGTAGTGAAGACGTGTAAGCGTGGAGAGGAGAGGTTGGGGGGGGGGGGGGGGGGGTGCGTGCGATACATGGATGGTAGGCTTACAATAATAGCCATGTACTAGTTCTGAGCACAATAGCCATGTACTAATTCTGAGCACAATAGCCATGTACTAATTCTGAGCACAATAGCCATGTACTAGTTCTGAGCACAATAGCCATGTACTAATTCTGAGCACAATAGCCATGTACTAATTCTGAGCACAATAGCCACGTACTAGTTCTGAGCACAATAGTCATGTACTAATTCTGAGCACAATAGCCATGTACTAATTCTGAGCACAATAGCCACGTACTAGTTCTGAGCACAATAGTCATGTACTAGTTCTGAGCACAATAGCCATGTACTAGTTCTGAGCACAATAGCCATGTACTAGTTCTGAGCACAATAGCCATGTACTAATTCTGAGCACAATAGCCATGTACTAGTTCTGAGCACAATAGTCATGTACTAGTTCTGAGCACAATAGCCATGTACTAGTTCTGAGCACAATAGTCATGTACTAGTTCTGAGCACAATAGCCATGTACTAGTTCTGAGCACAATAGCCATGTACTAGTTCTGAGCACAATAGTCATGTACTAGTTCTGAGCACAATAGTCATGTACTAATTCTGAGCACAATAGCCATGTACTAGTTCTGAGCACAATAGCCATGTACTAGTTCTGAGCACAATAGCCATGTACTAGTTCTGAGCACAATAGTCATGTACTAGTTCTGAGCACAATAGTCATGTACTAATTCTGAGCACAATAGCCATGTACTAGTTCTGAGCACAATAGCCATGTACTAGTTCTGAGCACAATAGCCATGTACTAGTTCTGAGCACAATAGCCATGTACTAGTCTACGCATACCTGCAGTCTAGTCTTCATCTTCGGTGTTCTGCTCTTCTCTTTCAACCAGGAGTCTGAAACAATCATTGGAAAACAAGTCTTAATAATAATAATAATAATAATAATAATAATAATAATATAATAATAATAATAATAATAATAATAATAATAATAATAATAATAATAATAATAATAATAATAATGATAATGATGATAATAATGTATAGAATTTATATAGCGCTGAATCTTGTAAAGCAACAAATCAAAGCGCTCAGATGATATATATATATTTGTTTAATGTATGCGTGACTATGCGGTTTTTAAAATTTTGTCATCTGTTCTAACCGGCACACAATGGCCTACTCTTTCGAACAGCGGAACAGGATTTAACGTGTGCACAAGATGTTCTGCATGCGTTCGCACACGGGGCCTCGGTTTATAGTCTCATCCGAAGGATGAAGAAGTCTTCATCTGTAACAATCATTGGAAAACAAGTCTTCATCTGAAACAATTATTTGGAAACAAGTCTTCCTCTGAAACAATCATTGGACAAGAAGTCTTCCTCTGAAACAATCATTGGACAAGATGTCTTCCTCTGAAACAATCATTGGACAAGAAGTCTTCCTCTGAAACAATCATTGGACAAGAAGTCTTCCTCTGAAACAATCATTGGACAAGATGTCTTCCTCTGAAACAATCATTGGACAAGAAGTCTTCCTCTGAAGCAATCATTGGACAAGAAGTCTTCCTCTGAAACAATCGTTGGACAAGAAGTCTTCCTCTGAAACAATCATCGGACAAGATGTCTTCCTCTGAAACAATCATCGGACAAGATGTCTTCCTCTGAAACAATCATTGGACAAGATGTCTTCCTCTGAAACAATCATTGGACAAGATGTCTTCCTCTGAAACAATCATTGGACAAGATGTCTTCCTCTGAAACAATCATTGGACAAGATGTCTTCCTCTGAAACAATCATTGGACAAGATGTCTTCCTCTGAAACAATCATTGGACAAGAAGTCTTCCTCTGAAACAATCATTGGACAAGATGTCTTCCTCTGAAACAATCATTGGACAAGATGTCTTCCTCTGAAACAATCATTGGACAAGATGTCTTCCTCTGAAACAATCATTGGACAAGATGTCTTCCTCTGAAACAATCATTGGACAAGATGTCTTCCCTGAAACAATCATTGGACAAGATGTCTTCCCTGAAACAATCATTGGACAAGATGTCTTCCCTGAAACAATCATTCGGACAAGAAGTCTTCCTCTGAAACAATCATTGGACAAGATGTCTTCAAGACAAGGCAGGCAAGGCGGAGGTGCTTGCATCACAAGTTAGCGATCAGACCACAGCGGCGTTCTGTCAAAAGCACATCGTAAGAAAAAAAAATAAAGCAAAAGAAAGTTATCCCCCTTCCCAAATAAACTGAGAGACAGAGATAGAGACAGGCAGACAGACAGAGACATAGACAGACAGAGACACAGAGACAGACAGACAGAAACAGACTCAGAGAGACAGAGAGGTACAAAGAGAGACACAGAGAGAAACAGGGACTGAGAGACAGAGAGAGAGAGACAGTGACCGAGACAGAGAGGACAGAGAGGACAGAGAAGACAGAGACAGAGAGAGACCGAGAGACATAAAAAGCAAGAGATGAAAGAGAACAGAGAGAGAGAAGAGAGACAGAGAGAGAGAGAGACAGACAAGAGAGAGAGACTAGGTTGATTGCTAATAGCAGGTAAGAGATGAGCAATTAGTTCATCACTTTGCTTGATTAAGCGGGGTGGGGGTGGGCGGGGGGCGGGGGCGGGGGATGGGGGGGGGGGGGGGGAGGTGGAGGACTGTCAGAAGACTAATGTACTGACCTGGCTCGTCAGGCAGGACAGCCTGGTGGCCTAGCCTCCCTACCTCCCTGGCTGTGCGATGCGTTAGAATGGACATCTGCTGATGTCAGTCAGTCAGTCAGTCAGTCAGTCAGTCGGTCGGTAGGTAAAATTACTAAGTATACTTGTGCGGCCTACTCTCCCTTACGAAAGCTGCAAGCGCTGACCAACAGATACATGAGAAAGACAGAGGTCACCGAACAATGAGGGTCGGACAGCCACCCCCCCCCCCCACCACACACACACACACTAACACACACAACACACACACATACACACACATACACACACACACACACATACACACACATACACACACACCACACTACAACACACACACACACACAACATACACACATACACACACACACACACACACACACACATACACACATACACACACACTACACCAACACACAACACACACACACACACACACACATACACACAACACATACACACACACATACACACAACATCACACAACACCACACATACACACCACCACATACACCACACATACACACACACAACACATCACACAACACACACACATACACCACACACATACACACACATACACACACTACAACACCATACCACACACATACACACCACACATACACACACACACACACACACACAACCACAACAACACACACATACACACACACAACACACACACACAACCACACTACCACCACACATAACACACACATCACACCAACAACACATACAACACACACAATACCCACACACACATACACACACACACATACAACACACATACCAAACACACATACACACACACACACAATACACACACACAACACACAACACACACACATACACACACACATACACACAAACACAACACACACACACACATCACACACATACACACACATACACACACAACAAACACACACAACACACACACAACACACACACATACACACCACACATACAACACATACACAACACACATACACACACACCAACAACACACAACACACACACAACAATCACACACACATCACATAACAAACAAACACACAACACAACAACACACACCACACATACACACAACAACACACACACAAACACACAATACACACACACAACACACCACACACACACACTTTCAGCCTACCTTTTCTCCTCACTGGCTACCCTTTAGCTTTTCCAAGACAAGACACAAAAGACAAGACCAGACCATAATTATGAGATAACATCAGACCAGATGATAAGATAAGATACAAAAAGACAAGACAAGACACAAAAGACAAGACCAAACCACATGAGATCAAATCAGATCAGATGTTAAGATAAGATACAACAAGACAAGGCAAGACGGGACAAGATAAGACAAGACAAGACGGGACAAGATAAGACGAGATAAAAGGAGATAAAAAGATAACAGGGCGTGATAATTCTGCGGTCAGAACAGTTGTTTCCCCAAGCTAAGGTTGGGCAACAAGAGCCTGGTTACCGAGTAGGAGGGTGGCTGTTTGCGCGCCTTGGCTTCATGACAGTCCCCCAGTTCACCCAGGGAAGGTAAAGCAGTGAGGATGAGAGATGGCACCGCCCGCCCTCAAGATGCTGGCCCCGGAGAAAGGCGAGGTCTCGGAGGCTGGCTGCCCAAAGACCACGGTTTAAGGGACCATCTTTTCCTCCTCCTTCGTGTGTGCCAGGGTCTGACAACAAGACGCCGAATCAAACAAGGATGGGGAAGCAGAGCGGAGTGCAGCAAAGCAAAGTAACATGACCATGTCAACACAGCACAACACCAAATCTCATGTTCGTCTCCATGGATTTTTGCTTGCAGGTGTGCCAGCACAGCTGGGCTAGTTTTGGCCCTCGCCCATACCTCAAGAGACAGGCATTGACTGACAGACATGACATGACATGACATGACATGACAGCCGCTGAGCGGGCGGGGAGGGGAGGGGGGGGGGGGAGGGGGGGGGGGGGAGGGGAGCGCTTTAATGGCAGGCAGCTGAAGAAGGCTAATTAGGGAAGTCGTCCACGTCATCAGCAGTCTGAAAATAGCTTTGTGACGTTGTTGGCGATGTCTAAGAAAGAAGTCATCGATCTGGGGCCTCCTTGCCTTGCCCTGCCTTGCCTTGCCTTGCCTTGCCCTGCCTTGCCTTGCTTTGCCGTGCCTTGCCTTGCCTTGCCCTGCCTTGCCTTGCCTTGCCTTGCCTTGCCTTGCCTTGCCTTGCCTTGCCTTGCTTTGCCGTGCCGTGCCTTGCCTTGCCTTGCCTTGCCTTGCCTTGCCTTGATGCCCTCTGGGCCACATGTCGATTCTCTGTGAAATCTGTGTCACGTTTTTTGCACACTCGGGCTTCTTTCAGCTTCAATGCTCGCTTCATTCCCCCTGGCCAAGATGAGGTGCTCAGCCTGTAGAGGAGAGTGCACGGTTATCACACAGCAACACCTCACCCCGCATAGCATAGAGCGCTAGAGCAACCTTCACACCACATAACCTATACCACTATGACAACTTCACCACCACATAACCTATACCACTACGACAACTTCACCACCACATAACCTATACCACTATGACAACTTCACCACCACATAACCTATACCACTATGACAACTTCATCACCACATAACACTATACCACTATGACAACTTCACAATCGTATCGTATTACATTGTATACCACGTTAAGTCATGGCAGATTTCTCTGCGTGAAATTTGGGCTACTCTCCCCAGGGAGAGCGCGTCGCCGCAAGAACAACGCCACCCTTTATTCTTTCCGTCCTGCTTGTGTATTTTTTTCCTGCCAGAGTGGCTCTTTTCTACAGACTTTTGCCAGGGACAATCCTCTTCTTGCCGTGGGTTCTTGTACGTGCGCTAAATGCGTATTGCACAGGAGAACTCGGTTTAACGTCTCATCCGAAAGACTAGCACCCAACGTCTAGTGGAGGGGGGACGTTTCAGGCACAAAGAGGGGTCAAGCCACCGCTGACTTGGAACCCGGAGTTTCGGCTTTCAAGGCGGCTGTGCTGTGTGTGTGTGTGGGATTCAGATTCAGAATATTTTATTGCCATTTAAGTCAATTAGACTTATTTGACACAACAAAAACATCAATTATAATTATTATCTATTTTGGCTAAAAGTGATGTACACTAAAAAACATGTTGCATTCTACTTCTCTTTTTCTCTTTTTTCAAAACACTCATACCTATATCTGGTGATATCTGCTTGATACATATGTGTGTGTGTGTGTGTGTGTGGTGTGTGGTGGTGTGTGTGTGTGTGTGTGTGTTGTGTGTGTTGTGTGTATATGTTGTGTGTATGTGTGTGTATGATACGTGTGTGTTGTGTGTGTGTGCAATGGCCGAGTGGTACCTGTGTGACCAACGGTCGACGGAGGTTTAATCCCCCACCACGTGTCTTTGAAAACCTCCAATGCTGAGTCAGCGTTGAGAGGGAGGGGGATGAGGTGAGGGGGGGGAGGAGGAGTAGTGGGGGTGGGGGTTGGCAGCAGACGACCACAAAGCGAAGTCCACCCCCTCCCCTCCCTTCCCCCCCGCCTTGCCTGCCCACCTTGTCTGGCGTAACTGCCACCAGCGCCATCCTTGATGGGAGGGGGGGGGGGGGGGGGGTAGAGTGATGCGCATTGCGCTCGCGACCCTGCGACCCAGTTCGAATCCTGTTCAAGGGGAAATTTCCCCTTGAAGTTCACAAACAGTGCCGACCCCACTATCTACCCAAAAGTCCGGATGAGACTATGTACCGAGGTAAACCGTGTGCAAACGTATGCAGAACATCTTAACGCTCTCTCAATCCCTCTCTCCTCTCATCTCGTCTCTCTCTCATCACTCCTCTCTCATCTCTCCTCCAATCTCTCCTCATCCACTCCTCTCCTCTCCTCCTCAACTCCACTCTCATCTCTCTCTCCTCCCTCCTCTACTCATCCCCCTCTCTCTCTACCTCCCTCTCTCGCTCTCTCGCAATCTCATCTCGCTCCTCGCTCTCTCCAATCCCTCTCTCTCTCATCCTCTCACACCTCCCCTCTCTCATCTAACCTCACATCTCCCCTACTCGAGTCTCACTACTCGACCTCTCTCATCTCCTCTCTCACGCTCTCACTCTCCTCTCGACTCTCTCCTCAATCTCTCTCACCTCCCAACTCTCTGGTCTACTCCTCACCCTCTCTCTCCACGTCATCTCTCATCACCCACCTCCTCTCTCGTCAGCAATCTCTCTCATCCTCCTCACTCTCTCTCCTTATCTCTCTCTCCCTCTCATCTCTCTCTCTCTCTCCCTCTCAAAATCCAATCCCTCTCCTTTAACTCTCCTCTCTCCTCTCTCTCTCTCCCACCTCTCTCTCTCCCTCTCTCCTCTATCTCCCTCTCTCTCTTGTTCGTTGTCCCTCTCCCTTGTTTTTTGCCGCTTTTTTTGCCCTTTGGTTTCTTGTACACTTAAAACCTGTCCGCTTTTCGAAGTGTAGGCCATGTGCTCGGGAAAGGATACAACATTGACAAACAAGCATGCACACGGGACTGATGCAAGAGAAAACCACATGTGTTATTAATCCATCAACCATAAAACAATCCTTCCTCTTTCCCCGAAGGGGGTTCTAGCTAGACCCGGTGCTGTGGCCGTACAGCCCCCTGTTACACACCAGCGGAAGACAGAGGCAAACATAGACAAGGCATAGACAAGGCAGAGACAAAAGACGAGCAGAACATAGACAGAGCATAGACAGACAGAGACATAGACCAGGCATAGACAGAAAACAGAGACAGAGACAGAGACGACAGAGCCAAAACAAGCAGAGACAGAGGCAGGACAGAGCAAGGCAAACAGAGACAGAGACAGAGACAGAGACAGATACGAGGCAAACAGAGACAAGGCAGAGCAGAGGCATAGACGGACAGAGCAGAGACAAGGCAGAGACAGAGACAAGGCAGAGACATAGACAGAGACAGAGACAGAGACAGACAGGAGACAGAGACAGAGGCAGAGACGAGACGAGACAAGGCCAAGACAGAGAAAGAGGTAGAGGCAGAGACAGAGACAGAGACAGATAGAGACAGGCAGAGACGAGACAGAACAGAGGCAGAGACAAGACAGAGACAGAGACAGAGACAGAGGCAGAGACAAGCAGAGGCAGAGGCAGAGACAGAGACAGAACAGAGACAGAGACAGAGGCAGAGACAGAGACAGAAAAGAGGCAAGACAGAGACAGAGACAACAGAGACAGAGACAGAAAAGAGATAGAGACAGAGGCAGAGGCAGAGGCAGAGGCATAGACAGAGGCAGAGGCAGAGACAAGACAGGGCAGAGGCATAGACAGAGCAGAGGCATAGACAGAGCATAGACAGAACAGAGACAGAGGCAGAGACAGAGACAGAGGGTAGACAGAGACAGAGACAGAGGGAGAGACAGAGACAGAGGGGAGAGACAGAGACAGAGACAGCAAAAGGCATGACAGAGGCAGAGGCAGAGGCAGAGGCAGAGACAGAGACAGAGACAGATACAGAGGCAGAGACAGAGACAGAGGCAGAGGCAGAGGCATAGACAGAGACAGAGGCAGAGGCAGAGACAGAGACAGAGGCAGAGACAGAGGCAGAGACAGAGAACAACAATGAACAATGAACAATGAACAAATGTTATTTATAGAGGGTTATAGAATAAGCATAACAATAGCTTTTTTACATCCAGCCCTCTGCGGAAAAAATCGAAAGTCATTAACGTGCAATACATAGCATGAAGAATGATATAAAGAAAGAAAAAAAAACATACATTGATGATGGACTTTCCATGCAAAATCACCCCAATCTAGTTTATACATAAAAAAACTAAAAAATTGAAGGTAAACATAAACAGGAATAAGCCAAGCAAGGATAGGCACGGCTAATTAATTTCATAATGCACACACACACACACACACACACACACACACACACACACACACACA
>CM054138.1:11846809-11884309 GCA_028751875.1 Rapana venosa | reverse complement strand
CACACACACACACATGGTCACACACACATGGTCACACACACACATGGTCACACACATGGTCACACACACACAGGGTCACACACAATGTCACACACAATGTCACACACACATGGTCACACACACATGGTCACACATACACATGGTCACACACACACATGGTCACACACACACATGGTCACACACACACACACATGGTCACACACACAATGTCACACACAATGTCACACACACATGGTCACACACACATGGTCACACATACACATGGTCACACACACACATGGTCACACACACACATGGTCACACACAATGTCATACACAAAATGGCCACACACACCCCATGGTCACACACACATGGTCACCACACACACATGGTCACACACATGGTCACACACACATGGTCACACACACACAGGGTCACACACACACATGGTCACACACATGTCCACACCACATGGTCACACACACACACATGGTCACACACATGGTCACACACACATGGTCACACACAATGTCACACCCCCAATGTCACACACACATGGTCACACACACATGGCCCACACACACACATGGTCACACACACACACATGGTCACACACACATGGTCACACACACATGGTCACACACACACACATGGTCACACACACAATGTCACAAAACACACATGGTCACACACACATGGTCACACACACATGGTCACACACATGGTCACACACACATGGTCACACACACACAATGTCACACACACATGGTCACACACACACATGGTCACACACAATGTCACACACACATGGTCACACACACACATGGTCACACACACACATGGTCACACACACATGTCACACACACATGGTCACACACACATGGTCACACACACAATGTCACACACACATGGTCACACACACATGGTCACACACACAATGTCACACACACATGGTCACACACAATGGTCACAACACACACATGGTAAACACACACATGGTCACACACCATGCTCACACACACAAAATGGTCACACACACATGGTCACACACACATGGTCACGCACACATGGTCACACACACATGTCACACACAATGTCACATACATGGTCACACACACTGTCACACACACACATGGTCACACACAATGTCACACACACATGGTCACACACACATGGTCACACACATGGTCACACACATGGTCACACACACAATGTCACACACATGGTCACACACACATGGTCACACACACATGGTCACACACACATGGTCACACACACATGGTCACACACACACATGGTCACACACACACATGGTCCACACACATGGTCACACACACATGGTCACACACACAATGTCACACACACATGGTCACACACACAATGTCACACACACATGGTCACACACACATGGTCACACACACATGGTCACACACACATGGTCACACACACACATGGTCACACACACATGGTCACACACACATGGTCACACACACACATGGTCACACACACATGGTCACACACACACATGGTCACACACACACATGGTCACACACACATGGTCGCACACACAATGTCACACACACATGGTCACACACGCATGGTCACACACACATGGTCACACACACACATGGTCACACACACATGGTCACACACACAATGTCACACACACATGGTCACACACACATGGTTACACACAACAATGTCACACACACATGGTCACACACACACATAATGTTGCTTGTAGCATGTGTGCGGGGATGGTGGAGTGATTAAGGTGTCAGTGACGTTATTCTTGTTATTAAAATCTGATATGACCCAAGTTTATATATTCATATAGAGTTCATGTGTAAGTATTAATCTACATATGGGTTCATATGATATCCACCCCGACACGCTTTGGATCGTGTGTGTGTGTGTGTGTGTGCGTGCGTGCGTGCGTGCGTGCGTGCGTGCGTGCGTGCGTGCGTGCGTGCGTGCGTGCGTGCGTGCGCGCGCGCGCGCGTGTGTGTGTGTTGTGTAATTGGTTCGGTTTGGGATTTTTACCTTCTTGTTGTTTGGGGCTTTTTTCGTTTTTGTGTTACACAAAAATATGCTGGTTTATTTATTTTGTCGCTGTTTATTTTCTTTTTCATTGTATTGGATGACTTACAATGTTATTGCTGATGTTAGAATTACTAGGCGGGTTAATATTGCCTGAATCTATTCTTTGATGGAAGGATTGACGCTGTTTGCCTCAAATCAAAAAGCACATGTACATGCGTGTAAATGACTAGGGGAGAGGGAGGGAATGGATGTCTTTGTTTTACTTTTTTGCTCTGAATCCAATGTCTGTTTGGTTGTTTCTTGTTTTCCTTTATATAATTATGAGTATATGTGGTGAAGGGGATATGGGTGAGGGTGTGTACGTGTATGTAAGTGTTTAAATGATTTAAAAGGAAACTATACATCAGTTTCCTCTGTTTGTATCCATTTGGTTGTTGTTGTTGTTATTGTTGGTGGTGGTGGGGCGTGGAGTTCTGGTTTATTTTGTTTTTTGTTTGTTTATTTCGGTTTTCCTTTGTTTTAGGGTGGTTTTCTTGAGGAGGGGAGGGAATATTTTGGACTCTTTTTTTCGTTTTTTGTTAGTTCTATATTGTTCTTTATTTGTTTTGGCTGTTATTGTTGTTTTAAATTTGTTATTGTCGCTGTTGTTGTTGTGTACGCATGTGTGTGTTTGTTTATTTTCTTGTTGTTGTTGTTCTTGTTGTTTTATCTTTTCTTTTTTGTTGTTCAGTTGTTTGTGTGGTTGGAGGTTTTTGTGTGTATGTGTGTGTTGTAGGGGGGGGGGGGGGGGGGCGGGGGGAGTTGAGGGGAGGAGTTGGTGGTGTCTTTTATTTTGTTTTGTCATCTTTGTTTTGGTTTGGTTTTTCTTTGTTGCTTGTTTGTTTGCATTATGGTGGACACATTTTCAGGAGATGTTTTATTTATTTGAATTGTATAGTTTAACATTGTTCAGGGGTTTTTTTGTTTTGTTTTAATTCCATGTATGCATATATTATTGTCTTCTCTTGTTTGATTTGTATGGTTTATCATTGATTAGGTTTTTTATTCTCTGTCTGCATAATTGTATATTATCTTTTGTTTCTCTCTTTTTTTTTTCTTTTGATAGATGGCTTGATGAAAAAAAAAGCAAATGCACTGCTTATTCAATGTACCATCTGAAAATAACAGTTTGACTTTGACTTTGACATCCTTTCCTCTGCACTTCTAGAGGAAACATCTGGGGAAAACAGAAGTCATGTCTTTTACAGTCCTGGGGAAACACAAGTCATGTCATTTACAGTTCTGGGGAAACACAAGTCATGTCATTTACAGTTCTGGGGAAACACAAGTCATGCCATTTACAGTTCTGGGGAAACACAAGTCATGCCATTTACAGTTCGGGGGAAACACAAGTCATGTCTTTCACAGTTCTGGGGAAACAGAATTCATGTCTTTCACGGTTCTGGGGAAACAGAATTCATGTCTTTCACACTTCTTGGGGAAAACCAGAACTTATGTTTTAAACAAAAAATACAGAAGTCATGTTTTAAACAAAAAATACAGAACTTATGTTTTAAACAAAAATACAGAAGTCATGTTTTAAACAAAAATACAGAAGTCATGTTTTAAAAAAAACAAAAAAAAAATACAGAAGTATGTTTTAAACAAAAAATACAGAAGTCATGTTTTAAACAAAAAATACAGAAGTCATGTTTTAAACAAAAAATACAGAACATCATGTTTTAAACAAAAAATACAGAAGTTATGTTTTAAACAAAAAATACAGAAGTTATGTTTTAAACAAAAAATACAGAAGTTATGTTTTAAACAAAAAATACAGAACTTATGTTTTAAACAAAAAATACAGAACTTATGTTTTAAACAAAAAATACAGAAGTTATGTTTTAAACAAAAAATACAGAAGTTATGTTTTAAACAAAAAATACAGAAGTTATGTTTTAAACAAAAAATACAGAAGTTATGTTTTAAACAAAAAATACAGAAGTCATGTTTTAAACAAAAAATACAGAAGTTATGTTTTAAACAAAAAATACAGAAGTCATGTTTTAAACAAAAAATACTGAAGTTATGTTTTAAACAGAAAATACAGAAGTTATGTTTTAAAAAAAAAATACAGAACTTATGTTTTAAACAAAAAATACAGAACTTATGTTTTAAACAAAAAATACAGAAGTCATGTTTTAAACAAAAAATACAGAAGTCATGTTTTAAACAAAAAATACAGAACTTATGTTTTAAACAAAAATACAGAAGTCATGTTTTAAACAAAAATACAGAAGTCATGTTTTAAACAAAAAATTCAGAAGTTATGTTTTAAACAAAAAATACAGAAGTTATGTTTTAAACAAAAAATACAGAAGTCATGTTTTAAACAAAAAATACAGAAGTCATGTTTTAAACAAAAAATACAGAAGTCATGTTTTAAACAAAAAATACAGAAGTTATGTTTTAAACAAAAAATACAGAAGTCATGTTTTAAACAAAAAATACAGATGTAATGTTTTAAACAAAAAATACAGAAGTCATGTTTTAAACAAAAAATACAGAAGTTATGTTTTAAACAAAAAATACAGAAGTTATGTTTTAAACAAAAAATACAGAAGTCATGTTTTAAACAAAAAATACTGAAGTCATGTTTTAAACAAAAAATACAAAAAATACAGAAGTAATGTTTTAAACAAAAAATACAGAAGTAATGTTTTAAACACTTCTTTTTTTAAAGAAAGCAGAAGTCATATTTTAGGCACTTCTAAAAAAACAGAAGTCATGTCTTTAACACTTAATGGGGAAAAAAACCCAGAAATACGTTTTAAGCACTTCTTGGAAAAACAGAAGTTAATTATAAACACTTCTTGAAGAAAAAACAGAACTCATGTTTTTAAACAAAAACTACAGAAGTCATGTTTTTGGCACTTCTTTAAAAAAAAGAAACAGAAGTTATGTTTTTGGCACTTCTTTAAAAAAAAAGAAACAGAAGTTATGTTTTTGGCACTTCTTGGAGAGAAAAGTTCCACAAAAGTCACGTCTTTAACACTTCTTGAAAAAGCTGAAGTCACGTCTTTAACACTTCTTGAAAAGCTGAAGTCACGTCTTTAACACTTCTTGAAAAGGAAAAGTCACGTCTTTAACACTTCTTGAAAGAGCTGAAGTCACGTCTTTAACACTTCTTGAAAAGGAAAAGTCACGTCTTTAACACTTCTTGAAAAGCTGAAGTCGCGTCTTTAACACTTCTTGAAAAGCTGAAGTCACGTCTTTAACACTTCTTGAAAAAGCTGAAGTCACGTCTTTAACACTTCTTGAAAAGGAAAAGTCACGTCTTTAACACTTCTTGAAAAGGAAAAGTCACGTCTTTAACACTTCTTGAAAAAGCTGAGGTCACGTCTTTAACACTTCTTGAAAAAGCTGAAGTCACGTCTTTAACACTTCTTGAAAAACAGAGGTCACGTCTTTAACACTTCTTGAAAAGCTGAAGTCATGTCTTTAACACTTCTTGAAAAAGCAGAGGTCACGTCTTTAACACTTCTTGAAAAAACAGAGGTCACGTCTTTAACACTTCTTGAAAAGCTGAAGTCATGTCTTTAACACTTCTTGAAAAAGCTGACGTCACGTCTTTAACACTTCTTGAAAAACAGAGGTCACGTCTTTAACACTTCTTGAAAAAGCTGAAAATCACGTCTTTAACACTTCTTGAAAAGCTGAAATCACGTCTTTAACACTTTTTGAAAAAGCTGAAGTCACGTCTTTAACACTTCTTGAAAAAGCTGAAGTCACGTCTTTAACACTTCTTGAAAAAGCTGAAGTCACGTCTTTAACACTTCTTGAAAAGCTGAAGTCACGTCTTTAACACTTCTTGAAAAGCTGAAGTCACGTCTTTAACACTTCTTGAAAAGCTGAAGTCACGTCTTTAACACTTCTTGAAAAGCTGAAGTCACATCTTTAACACTTCTTGAAAAACAGAGGTCACGTCTTTAACACTTCTTGAAAAAGCTGACGTCACGTCTTTAACACTTCTTGAAAAGCAGAAATCACGTCTTTAACACTTCTTGAAAAACAGAGGTCACGTCTTTAACACTTCTTGAAAAGCTGAAGTCACGTCTTTAACACTTCTTGAAAAAGCTGAAGTCACGTCTTTAACACTTCTTGAAAAGGAAAAGTCACGTCTTTAACACTTCTTGAAAAGGAAAAGTCATGTCTTTAACACTTCTTGAAAAGCTGAAATCACGTCTTTAACACTTCTTGAAAAAAGCAGAAATCACGTCTTTAACACTTCTTGAAAAAGCAGAGGTCACGTCTTTAACACTTCTTGAAAAAGCTGAAGTCACGTCTTTAACACTTCTTGAAAAGCTGACGTCACGTCTTTAACACTTCTTGAAAAGGAAAAGTCACGTCTTTAACACTTCTTGAAAAGGAAAAGTCACGTCTTTAACACTTCTTGAAAAAGGAAAAGTCACGTCTTTAACACTTCTTGAAAAAGCTGAAGTCACGTCTTTAACACTTCTTGAAAAAGCTGAGGTCACGTCTTTAACACTTCTTGAAAAAGCTGAAATCACGTCTTTAACACTTCTTGAAAAAGCTGAAGTCACGTCTTTAACACTTCTTGAAAAGGAAAAGTCACGTCTTTAACACTTCTTGAAAAAGCTGACGTCATGTCTTTAACACTTCTTGAAAAAGCTGAAGTCACGTCTTTAACACTTCTTGAAAAGCAGAGGTCACGTCTTTAACACATCTTGAAAAAAGCAGAAATCACGTCTTTAACACTTCTTGGAAAGCTGAAGTCACGTCTTTAACACTTCTTGAAAAGGAAAAGTCACGTCTTTAACAATTCTTGAAAAAGCTGAAGTCACGTCTTTAACACTTCTTGAAAAGCTGAAGTCACGTCTTTAACACTTCTTGAAAAGGAAAAGTCACGTCTTTAACACTTCTTGAAAAAGGAAAAGTCACGTCTTTAACACTTCTTGAAAAAGGAAAAGTCACGTCTTTAACACTTCTTGAGAAAGCTGAAGTCACGTCTTTAACACTTCTTGAAAAAAGCAGAAATCACGTCTTTAACACTTCTTGAAAAAGCAGAGGTCACGTCTTTAACACTTCTTGAAAAAGCAGAGGTCACGTCTTTAACACTTCTTGAAAAAGCAGACCAACAGAAGGTATTTTGTTTGCAGTGATTCAAGGACAGGCCGGCGTAACTGACACAGCTAACAGAGTTACTTCCATTATAACTATCTCCCTGCAAACTAGTTAACGTCCGATTCTTGACCACTGAAATGGACATGATCTCATGATTTTGCTACCGTGCTTGGTATCTCTCTCGTTGAAAAAGGTCTTCTGTCTGTCTTCTGTAGCTGTCTGTCTTTTACTTCTGTCGATCGTCTGTCTGTCTGGTCCGAGTCTGTCTGTTCCTTCTTCGAGTCTGTCTGTCTGTCTTCTGTATGTCTGTTGTCCGTCTTCTGTCTGTCGTCTTACTTCTCTGTCTGTCGTCCGTCTTTGTATGTCTTCGTTGTCGTCTGTCGTCTGTCCTGTCTGTTGTGTCTGAAGTCCGTCTTTCGTCTGTCTGTAAATGTTGTCCGTTTGTCCTGTCTGTCTGTCTGTCTGTCTGTCTGTCTGTCTGTTGTATGTCTGTCTGTCTGTCTGTCGTATCTGTCTGTCTGTCTGTCTGTCTGTCTGTCTGTCTGTCTGTCTGTTGTTGGTCAGCTGTGATCTGTTGGCTTGTTCGACTGTTGTTGGATGGCTACTTGATGCGTGCGGTGTTTGGTGCATCTTTCTTTGTTGATATGCATTGTCATTATTGTTGCTGTTGCTTGTTTGACTGTGTGCTTTGTTTATTTATTCATGTATCATTCTTTGTTGCCTGCTTGTTGGCTTATGTGATGCTTTGTTTTGTTTTTCTTCTTATTGCTGACGTTCATGTCCAATTGGTTCAGAATGCTACAGCACTGGGCATCAGCATGAAGGACGACATGAGTTCTGTCCACCAGTCCTTGCACTAAGGATCTTTAGCACAATGTCCACTTTGAGCTGTTACTACACTGCTGATGATTATTGTTCATAGTGATCTATCTGATAAGCTATGTTTACTATTATTGTTTATATGATCTATCTGATAAGCTATGTTATATTATTGGTCATATGATATATCGGATAAGCTGTGTTTAATATTATTGTTCATATGATATATCTGATAAGCTATGTTTAATATTATTGTTCATATGATATATCGATAAGCTATGTTTAATGATTATTGTTCATATGATATATCGGATAAGCTATGTTTAATATTATTGTTCATATGATATATCTGATAAGCATGTTTAATGTTATTGTTCATATGATATATCTGATAAGCTATGTTTAATATCATTATTCAAATGATATATCGGATAAGCTATGTTTAATATAAAAATAATCTTATTTAAACCAAGAGAAGACATATTTTTAACAATCATTTTTCATCCATCTCCTTAGCAATTCTTCAAACAAACAAAAAACAACAGAAATCATACTTTTAACATTTCCTCACAAACAGAAGTCCTGACTTTAAATTTCCCCTTACAAACAGAGGTCATGTGTTGGAAGGTTCGGGGATAGGGAGATGTTAGGATACTGGCACTCCACACTCACAGGAATGATGTGAGGCCACGCAGGAGTGTTATGGTAACACTTTTATCGTTTCATCTACACACAACACACACCTGAAACAAAAGTAAAATTCAGGTAACTACTCTATCCATATTTAACTAGGTACCCATCATGAAAGGCACACAACAGCAAATAGCAATATTGTCGTCTAGCCGAATGTAAGAAAACCTTTCATCACTCACACCAAAATACCAAGTTAATCCTAGGGAACCAATAGAGAGTATACAGTTGTAAATCAGACAACCGAAGACTACAAACTAACTAGGAAAATCCTTTCCTCAATACTCTCAACTGACATTATCCTAATAATGTCCACAGAACTTAAGTCTCCTAAGATCTTTCACAACATTGGCCCCTATCATACCCCATGGATATTGTAGCACAAAAGAGAGAGAGAGAGAGAGAGAGAGAGAGAGAGAGAGAGAGAGAGAGAGAGAGAGAGAGAGAGAGAGAGAGAGAGAGAGAGAGAGAGAGAAGACACAATCTAGAATGTCACAAAACCACATACAAATTAACCACTTTTGACACAAATGACTAACCATACTCCAAGTCACACCTATACTGCCCACTTTAGAAGGGCAATTACCAATGGGCCTAGCTAGGCCTAGTCCTGTACTGCATTCAAGTCTAACCTCAAGTCTTCAAGTTCAACTCTTTGAGCAGTCACAAACTCTTTATCTCAATTCAACTTTGCTTTATAGTATTCTATCCCAAAAGCTCTGTTACCAAATCCACATTATTTTGATCAGTGCAATTTACAAACTTCATCTCAACATAATACCCACATCAAATGATTATTACTTACTCATAAAATTCCACTTCTCACATGAACATCCAATTACGGAATAAATCCAAGATTACACAATAAAATAATAAAAGTCTTATGACTTTAGTCAACTTTCATGTGTAAAGCAACTACACACTTTCACTGGACCAGATCAACAAAGCAATCAATAATTATTACATTCAGTTAATACACACAGCCTGAAATGCACTCCTTGACTTACTCTAAGCTTAGTCGCAAACACTATATGACATCAACATTGGCATCAATAAATCTCTATAACCAACAACCAACTGCTACATCAATAAAAGAAGAGAATTCTCACTTACAGCTCAATCAGGAGAAGAAAACTTCTGTTTCCTTCTAAGTCAATCTGTCATTTCACCACACAGCAGCCTAACTCAAGAAGAAAGTTGCCTCAGCCAGCCAGCAAGAGAAAGACTTTAAAATGCTATGTACACCCTGTTATGTTGGTTCAGTTGCAGGACTACTAGTTCCAACTGACCAATGAATACATTTGGAAACTGAGAGGAACAAATCCTAACCATACATCAAATCAGCTGACAAACAAATTTAAATCAACTAATGTAGTCTCTACATGACAAATCTGCTGATTCAATAGGGGAGGGGGGGGGGGTTATAAAGAGGGGAAGGGGGGATGCTATTCAACAAGAAAGAGGCCCGACATGCCTGTTGAATAAGACTAGCTGTAGAAAGCTCTGAAGTGTTTACCACATGACTGTTCCACTGGGCACTCTAGACTACAACAAGGACTCAGGCCATGAATAGAGAGAGCTCCACTGTAACTAACAAAGGGGCTGAGCCACCAGCCCTGGGACTGTAGGCCTACAGTGAGGACACTTAGCTACACCATCACACTGAGTTACCCATCTTCTAGCTCACAGCACATGCTGGACACTTAACATGAGAGAAGGTGTAACAGTACACAGGCCTCAATCAATTGCCAGGTTTCCTAGCCCACAGAGACATGCTGGACACCAAAGCTGAGAGGAGTGACACTACACAGACTTCAATTGGTTTCTTTAGAGAAAACCTCAAGTGGATTACTAGAAATTCCAAACCACAACCATGGGTATCCAAACAGACTGAGGAAATTGTTTGTTTAAACACAACACTGTAACTTAGAGGTTGTCAAAGAAACCTAACTCTAAGCAAATCATGAAGTCTAACCAAGTTGAAGAATTCTTTCTAAAAAAAAAAGGGGGGGGGGGAGAGGGGAAGGAAAGAGGGGTTTAGTTCAAACATTATAGTTCGCGAAGTGCACACTATAACACATGTCTTTCACATTTCCTGACAAACAGAAGTCATGACTTTAACATTTCCTGACAAACAGAAGTCATGACTTTAACATTTCCTGACAAACAGAAGTCATGACTTTAACATTTCCTGACAAACAGAAGTCATGACTTTAACATTTCCTGACAAACAGAAGTCATGACTTTAACATTCCCTCACAAACAGAAGTCATGGCTTTAACATTCCCTCACAAACAAAAGTCATGACTTTAAAATTCCCTCACAAACAGAAGTCATGACTTTAACATTTCCTGACAAACAGAAGTCATGACTTTAACATTTCCCGACAAACAGAAGTCATTACTTTAACATTTCCTGACAAACAGAAGTCATGACTTTAACATTTCCTGACAAACAGAAGTCATGACTTTAACATTTCCTGACAAACAGAAGTCATGACTTTAACATTTCCTGACAAACAGAAGTCATGACTTTAACATTTCCTCACAAACAGAAGTCATGGCTTTAACATTTCATAACAAACAGAAGTCATGACTTTAACATTTCCTGACAAACAGAAGTCATGACTTTAACATTTCATAACAAACAGAAGTCATGGCTTTAATATTTCATAACAAACAGAAGTCATGACTTTAACATTTCATAACAAACAGAAGTCATGACTTTAACATTTCCTCACAAACAGAAGTCATGGCTTTAACATTTCATAACAAACAATTCATGACTTCACCGCTTTTTTCCTTTTTATTTTTCTTTTATTTCGAGGATAATGGAATAAGCGTCCATGTGTTTTGTACACTCAGTCCCCATATACATGTACCTTGGTAAATTTTATCATTTGTTCCCACCGGCACACAATGACCTACTCTTCCGAAAAGCGGAACGTGTTTTAACGAGTAGGCAAGATGTTCTGCGTGCGTTCGCACACGGGGCCTAGGTTTACAGTCTAATCCGAAGGACTTTTGGGGAGAGTGTAGTCGGCACTGATGTTAACTCCAGAGGAAAAATCCTCTAGAACGATATTCGATCCCGGGTCAGCAGATCACGAAAGCATGACTCTAACCACCAGGCTAGCCATCACCCCCTCCCTCCCCTGACCAGCACCCAGCCCGAGGACGGCAGGAAGTGACCCACCAGTCCAGTCCAAGGGCTCTGTCCAGTTCATTGATTGGTTTGTTTCATGATGTACTTATTCTATCCTTTTATTTCGGGGATAACGGAATAAGCGCTCGTGTGCTTTTTTGTTTGTTTGTTTTTTTACATCCACTCCCCGTGTGTATCCAGTTTTGTACATTCTGTCATTTGTTCCCACCGGCACACAATGTAGGCCATTCCAAAAAGCGGTACAGGTTTTATGTGCTGTGCTGTACTGTGCCAGTGAAGCCATGATATCATGCTGTGCTGTGCTGTGCTGTGCTGTGCAGTGCTGTGCTGTGCTGTGCTGCGCTGTGCTGTGCTCTGCTGTCTTGTGCTGTGCTCTTGCTGTGTTGCCTCTGTGCGTGCTGTGCGTGCTGTGCTGTGCTGTGCGTGCTCTGTGCTGTGCTGTGCTGTGCTGTGCATGTGCTGTGCTGTGCTGTGCTGTGCAGTGCTGTGCTGTGCGTGCTGTGCTGTGCTGTGCTGTGCTGTGCTGTGCTGCTCTGTCTGTGCACGCTCACTGGCTGGTCGTCGCTGCAGCTGTGGCGTGTGTCGTGGTGTTCGTCCTCGTCATGACTGACCCCTGTACCTAGCCAGTGCTGTCGTGCTCTTTGCTATCTGTCTTCCTCTCCTCTCACTCTCTCTTCCATCTCTTCTTCTCTTCTTCTCCTCCTCTCTTATCTTCCTTCCTCTTCTCTTCTTCTTCTTCTTCTCTCTTCTTCTCCTTCTCTCTTCTCTTCTTCTTCTTCTTCTCTTCTTCTTCTTCTCTCCTTCTTCCTCTTCTTCTCTCTTCTCCTCCTCCTCTTCTTCTCCTCCTTCCTTCTTCTTCTTCTTCTTCTTCTGCTTCTTCTTCTGCTTCTCTTCTTCTCTTCCTCCTCCTTCTTCCTTCCTTTTTCCCTTCTTCTTCTTCTTCTTCTTCTTTTCTCTTGCTTCCCCTCCTCCTCCTCCTCTTTTCTCCTCCTCCTCCTCCTCCTCCTTCTCTCTTCTTCTTCTTCTTCTTCTTCTTCTTCTTCTTCTTCTGCTTCTCCTCCTCCTCCTCCTCATTATTCTCCTCCTCCTCCTCCTTCTCCTTCTTCTTCTTCTTTATCGTCATCGTCGTCGCAAACGCTCAGACAGCAACTACTGTTGTATGTCTCATGAGCGAAGAAGTAATGCGTTGTGCTGCCGTTAAGCGCCTGACAAGTCAGGCCTAGAGTGTCCGACTTAGGCGTGGGAAAGAATTGTTTTCCTGTAAGTCTTTCTGGGGGCAAAAAGGCAGAAGAATGGACCAAGAAGAAAGAAACTAGACAAGAAGAAGGTGACAGGAAGAAAAGGAAGAAGGCAGAAACAAAGAGAGGGATAGAAAAGAGGGAATTCCTAGCACAGAATTTCTAGAAGGTGGGGATGCGATTTATACCGACGAGTCGCCTGGCATTCCCACGGGGCAGGTCGGTGCATGTGGAGAGTGTGGGACCCCCCCCCCCCCCCCCCCCCCCCCCCCCCATCCCGCCCTTCACGCGTCTCCAGCTGCTGCTGTGAGTGAGACGTGCAGCAGCAGCAGCCGTGCAGCTAGGAGCGACGTGAGCAGTGGTGAAGGCAGCCCCTCCTGCCAGAGACTGAGCGTGAGTCACTCTGCTGTCTCCCTGCTCCTGCCAGAGACTGAGCGTGAGTCACTCTGCTGTCTCCTTGCTCCTGCCAGAGACTGAGCGTGAGTCACTCTGCTGTCTCCTTGCTCCTGCCAGAGACTGAGCGTGAGTCACTCTGCTGTCTCCCTTCCTGCCAGAGACTGAGCGTGAGTCACTCTGCTGTCTCCCTTCCTGCCAGAGACTGAGCGTGAGTCACTCTGCTGTCTCCCCTCCTGCCAGAGACTGAGCGTGAGTCACTCTGCTGTCTCCTTGCTCCTGCCAGAGACTGAGCGTGAGTCACTCTGCTGTCTTCTTGCTCCTGCCAGAGACTGAGCGTGAGTCACTCTGCTGTCTCCTTGCTCCTGCCAGAGACTGAGCGTGAGTCACTCTGCTGTCTCCCTTCCTGCCAGAGACTGAGCGTGAGTCACTCTGCTGTCTCCTTGCTCCTGCCAGGTCTGAACTGACATCAACTGTCACAAATAATACATAAACATACAGTATGGAATTTACATAGCGCTCGATCTGCAAGCAACACTCTGTGCACATACAAACACATACATAACAACATAAACACATAACACACACATACACACACATACACACAACATACACTACACACAAAACACATACACTACACACACATACACACACATACGACATCACACTACACACACATACACACCATCACATATCACACACATATACACACACATACCACAGACACATAACACACATACACACACATACACACACAATACACACATCAAACATACAACACAACATAAACAACAATACACACACATAACACACACATACACACACATACACACACATACACACACATACCAACACACTACAGCACAATGTGAGGAAAGTAACACGTGTATCCCTTTGTGTAGATTATAGCTACTCTACCATTAACAACTAATGCTCTGACTACGTTTTCCCATCAGTGGTCTGACGTATTTACCCATCAGTGGTCTGACCGTTTTGTTCCCATCAGTGGTCTGACACGTTTCCCCACATCAGTTGGTTCCTAGTGACGTTTCTCATGTCGCGATCAGTGGTCTGACGTTTTCCCCATCATGTGGTCTCTGCTGACGATTTCATTGTCCTTCCATCAGTATTTCAATGGCGATTTCTTCCCATCAGTTTTCTAAGCGAGTTTCCCATCAGTGTCTGACGTTTTCCACATGGTCTGACGTTTTCCCATCGGTCGACGATTCTCCATCGTTCTAACGATTTCTCCATCAGTATTCTAACGATTCTCATATATTCTAACGATTTCCATCATATTCTACATCTCCTCATATCTAACTTTCATCAGTATTCTAACAATTCCTCCATCAGTATTCTAATGATTTCTTCATCAGTTTTCTAACATTCCTCCATCAGTATTCTGACGTTTTCTCCATCAGTATTCTGACGTTTTCTCCATCAGTATTCTGACGTTTTCTCCATCATCACACGTCCTTCTCAGCTGCTGCAGCTGCTGCTGTAACTCTGGAATCTCTTCAGCCAACCTCAGTGCCAGATCTGGGGAAATCAGGTAGTCTGCACACACGGCGGTACGTGGTTGGCTGAATTGTGGTCACGTGACAACGAGTGCATGACGGGATGAACACGCTATTTACATACATGCTCTTCATGTGGGCTCATGCACGAGAAACTGTGGGTTAAATACACACACACTTACACACACACACTTACACACACACACACACACAAACACGCACGCACGCACGCACGCATACATGCACACAGAATCGTGCACGCGCCATGCAAACGACTGCAAGAAAGAGACGGGAAGGAAGCAGCAGCGAAGTGTGCACACAACTATAGAACATCACTGTCATCAGTCCCATCATCACAATCATCGCCACCACCACGCCGTTATCATCATCATCATCATCACCACCACTTCCACAACCACAACAATCAACATCCTCATCACCCACCACCACCACCACCCACTACCACAACCATCACTACCACCGCCACCACCACTATCAGCATCGTCATCAGCAGCAGCAGCACATTAATTTATCATCTCCAACTTTTCTCCCCCCCCCCCCCCCACCTTCCCCTTGATAAAGGCAAGCACCTGTCTGTGTGTGTGTGTGTGTGTGAGCTTGTGTGTGTGTGTGTGTGTGTGTGAGCTTGTGTGTGTGTGTGTGTGTTTGAGTGTGTGTGAGCTTGTGTGTTTGTGTGTGAGCTGGTGTGTGTGTGAGCTTGTGTGTTTGTGCGTGAGCTGTGTGTGTGTGTGTGTGTGATCTGGTGTGTGTGTGAGAGCTGGTGTGTGTGTGTGTGTGTGGTGTGTGTGTGTGTGGTGTGTGGTGGTGTGAGCTGGTGTGTGTGAGCTTGTGTGTGTGGTGTGTGTGAGCTGTGTGTGTGTGTATGTGTGTGAGCTGGTGTGTGTGTGTGTGGTGTGTGTGTTGTGTGCACTAATCAAAGTCATCAGTGGAGGAAATGAGAGAGGACAGGAGGGGGAGGGGCCCTGCTTAATGAACGGGGATGTGAGGGGGAGGGGGTGTACAGAAAGGGGGGGGGGGGCGAGAGAGAGAGAGACTTGTTATAGTCAGTCAAGACAGTATAAAAGCTACAGGACCTAACCTCCCCACTGGGGGGGGGGGGGGGGGAGAGAGACGGGAAGGGGGGGCGGAGTAGGTGTTAGAAAAGACAGCAAGGGGGGGGGGGGGGGGAGATGGTCATGGGGGGGGGGGGGGAGGGGAGGGGGGGGGAGGGGGAGAGAGGTGCAGAGGAGGAGGAGGAGGGAGGGCGGACAGGAAAAGGAAGGAGAAGTAAATGAAAACGAATTGGATCCTCTTCACTTCCACGGTGGCGCCAGGAGCCGCTGGCAATGTGCCCCCCCTGTCAGTTTGTCCCCGCGGTCAGTTTGCACCACGATCACCCTGCAGTGAGGCAAGGTGTGGCCTCTGCTGCCTCTCCTTCCCCTGATGGTTTTCTGCAGTAGTAGTAGTGGTAGTAGTGGTAGGAGGAGGAGGAGGAGGAGTAGTAGGAGGAGGAGTAGTAGTAGTAGTAGGAGGAGGAGGAGTAGTAGGAGGAGTAGTAGGAGGAGTAGTAGTAGTAGTAGTAGTAGTAGAGGAGGAGAGGAGGAGGAGGAGGAGTAGTAGTAGTAGTAGGAGGAGGAGGGGAGGAGGAGGAGTAGTAGTAGTAGTAGGAGGAGGAGGAGGAGAAGTAGTAGTAGTAGTAGTAGTTAGTAGTAGTAGTAGTAGTAGAAAGTAGTAGTAGTAGTAGTAGTAGTAGTAGGCTCTCCTTCTATCTCGGAGACACTGGCTGTGTCCCTTTCTCTCACATCAGCCTTGTTGGAGCAAGGTGCGCAGTGGCTGAGCAGACCCATCCGTGCGTGACAGTCTCTGCCCCCTTGCTGCAGGCAAAACAGGACATGGGGAAGAACAGCAAACAATAAATGTTAAAAAGCACTTGTAAGCAAGACGACAGCAAGAGACCTGTCGGTTTGAAGGCCGATAGAGAGAGAGAGAGAGAGAGAGAGAGAGAGAGAGAGAGAGAGAGGACGAGGGACAGAGAGAAGAAGGAGCAAGAAGAGGACAGAATGCCTGAGCCGAGGTATCTTCATCACCCAACGCTCAGACAGCAACTCCTGTTGTCTGTCGTATGAGCGAAAATGCCTTGCACTGCAGTGAAGCAGTTCAGCGCTCTGATTGGTCTTTGCAAGATATAGCGCTATACAAAATCCATTTATTATTATTATTATTATTATTATTATTATTATTAGGAGGCACCGTGGTCGAGTGGTTTAGGCGGTCAACTCGTGATCCAGAGGTCGTGGGTTCGATCCCCGCTCGGCTCGGTGTTGTGTCCTTGGGAAAGACACTTTACTCCTATTTTCCTCACTCCACCCAGGTGTACAAGTGGGTACCAGCTCTGCTGGGAAAGTATCTGGCGACAGACTAGCGTCCTGTCACAGGGGTGGTGAAAAACCATCAGTTCGCTTAACGCTACAGAAACCGGGATAAGCTCCGGCTCTATGGGCCTTCTGGCTCGAAAGAACATACTATTATTATTATTATTATTATTATATTATTATTATCATTATTATTATCAAGCGCCTGACAAGTCTGGCCCAGCACATTCGAATCCTACGTGGGAGATAAGTTTATCTGTCAAGTCTTTCTGGGGGGGGGGGGCAGGAGAATGAACCAAGAAGGCAGAAAATAGACAACAAGGAGGTGACAGGAAGAAAAGGCAGAAGAAAAAAGAAAGGGATAGAAAAGAGGGAATTCCTGGCGCAACATATCCAGAAGGTGGGGATGCTATTTATACTGACGGTCTCCCCCCCCCCCCCCCCCCCCCCCCCCCCGGCATCCCTACACGGAAGAGGAGGTGTAAAGAGGAGGGAATGGGCAGCAGGAAGGAGGGTGACAGTGGCTGTGGAATCTCCCTGCCCCCCCCCCCTCCCCCCTCCCCCAGTAGCCAGGGATTACAGAGGATTAACACTAGCAAGCACGGGGATAGCTCAGTGGTCGGAGCACTCGCTTTCCCCCCAGCCAAGTTAAGCAGCGTCGAGCGTGGTTACCACTTGGATGGGTGACCGTTTGCGCGCCTTGGCTTCAGTACAGTTCCCCCAGTTCACCCAGCTGTAAAATGGGTACCTGCCCTCTTTAGGGTCAGGGAAGGTAAAGCAGCGAGGGAGAGGAGATGGGCGCCGCCCTCAATATGCTGGCCCTAGAGAAGTGAGGTCTCTGACGCCTCGCTCCCCAACGACCTTACAGGTTATGGGACACCTTTACCTTTTTACTTTAACACTAGCAAGCAGGTGGGGGGAGTTCAGCCCGCTAACAAGGCCATGCGCGGAGAGATCAGACAGACAGACAGACGAAAAGAGACACAAACCATTTCCACAATCGCTCCATCCTTTTTCCCCTTCTGATTTGGTAAAGGTAAAGGTAAAGGAGTCCCATAACCTATAAGGTCGTAGGGGAGCGAGGCGTCAGAGACCTCAACTTCTCCAGGGGCCAGCATATTGAGGGCGGCGCCCATCTCCTCTCCCTCGCTGCTTTACCTTCCCTGACCCTAAAGAGGGCAGGTACCCATTTACAGCTGGGTGAACTGGGGGAACGGTACTGAAGCCAAGGCGCGCAAACGGTCACCCATCCAACTGGTAACCACGCTCGACGCTGCTTAACTTGGCTGGGGGAAAGCGAGTGCTCCGACCGTCTGATTTGACAACAGCTAAAAAAACAAAACAACAAACAACGACACCAAAAAAAGTCGCCGTAGGGGTCAGAGGTAAGGTGGGAATACGTTGACTTATGAATATGCACAACCCTTTGTGTGAAAGAACAAACGTCACGTTTGCAGATGGCTGTGTGTGTGTGTGTGTGTGTGTGTGTGTGAAGCACTTAAACATACTATAGCCTACCGTCACCCCCACCCCCACCCTCTCTCTCTCTCTCTCCCTCTCTCTCTCTCTCTCGCTCTCTCTCTCTCTGCGCGGTCTTACCTGAGAGTTATACACACAGCAGCAGATATATAAAAGGAGCGAAGTCGGAGGAGTTCAAGACCACCTGGTGCTAATTGACCAGGGAGGAGAGAGAGTGGCTGACTGACTGGCTGACTGACTGGCTGACTGGCTGACTGGCTGACTGGCTGACTGACTGGCTGGACTGTCTGACTGACTGTGTGCCGGCCGGGCTGACACGTGCTGCCGACGGCAGGGGTCCAAATTGTGGCTTTTTGTCTCTTTGGGTTTTGTGACTGCTGGGAGATTTGAACCACTGGTCATGACTTCCTCGACGGCTGTATGGTGGGTGCCTATTTGCTGGCTTCATTGATGTGATGGTGGTGGTGGTGGTGGTGGTGGGTGTTGATTAATTAATGAGTTCGTTGCTGGGTGAGGAATGGGACAGTTGCTTGGTTGAATGGTTGGTTGGTTGGTAAGTTGGCTAGTTGGCTGGTTGGCTGGTTGGTTGGTTGGTAGGTTGGCTGGTTGGTCGTGGGTTGGTGTGTTTTTTTTTAGTGCTGAATGGAAATGTGTTATTCTGCTTTCCTTGTTTTTACTTCTGCTTCCTTTCTTAGTGTATGTTCCTCTCTCTCTTTTCTCTTCCTCTCTCTCTCTCCTCTCGTCTCTGTCTCTCTCTCTCTCTGTCTCTCTGTCTCTGTCTCTCTCTGTCTCTGTGTCTGTGTCTCTCTTCTCTCTGTCTTCTGTCTGTCTGTCTCTCTCTCTCTCTCTCTCTCTCTCTCTCTCTCTCTCTCTCTCTCTCTCTCTGAAGTGTTCATGTTTTCTGGGCTGGTCTGTAGGCTTCGACTTAAAGAGGGCCGTGTTTGTGGGCGAGGTTTTGGAGAACGATGACCGGCTCCTCCCATCTCAGAAACGGTACAGGCTTCCTGCACTGGAGTCACACTCTCTGCTGCTGCAAGGACAGTGTCGTAGCATAACCAGTGCTACTACTAAACAAATAAAAAGCACTCAGAGACAGATAGTGGGGGGTAGGGAGGGGGGGAGACACAGAGAGAGAGAGGAGAGAGAGAGAGAGAGAGAAGGTGACGATGATGCTGCTGCTGCTGCTGCTGATGATGATGATGATGGTGGTGGTGGTGGTGGTTTTTCAGTGTATAACACAAATGATTAGAGATGCTCAAGTTGGTGTCTCGGGTATGTCACTATGTATTGCTTGCACAGAGCATATGTGTTGACTTTGTAGAGTGCTGTCAGTGGGTGTTACACAGGCGTGTGCTAGTTGTGTGTACTCACAAAGGACTATTCTGTGTGTGTGTGTTGTGTGTGTGTGTGTGTGTGTGTGTGTGTGTGTGTGTGTGTGTGTGTGTGTGTGTGTGTGTGTGTGTGTGTGTGTGTGTGTGTTTCTTTTTCAACTCCCCTTTCTGTTGTTATCTTTTCTTGTGTTTTGTTATTGACTGCAAGCTTATTGCAGTGTTTTTTTACTTATCTTTTTATAGGTTAATTTATTTCTTCCTTTTCTTTTCTTTTCTTTTCCTCTTTCATTCCTTAGTTATCTTTTTATTCCTGTTTGCTATCTTTATCCACTTGTTTCGTGTTGTTGTTTTTTGAAATGTTGTTTCTTTCCTTCTTTATTTCATTCCGCCCAAAATCAGTTTATAAAATCAACCAACCAACCAACCAACTAAACACAAAACACAAACAACCTTCCAAATAACTTACCAACCAAACAACCAACCAACCAACCAACCAACCAACCAATCAACCAAACAACCAAACAACCAACCAACCAACCAACCAACCAACCAAACCAAACAATCAGCCAACCAACCAACCAACTAAACACAAAACACAAACAACCTTCCAAATAACTTACCAACCAAACAACCAACCAACCAACCAACCAACCAAACAAACAATCAGCCAACCAAACAAACAACTAAACAAACAAACGAGCAAAGAGACAAACGAACAAACAAACAAACAAACAACCAACCAACCAACAAACAAACAACAATCAACCAACCAAACAAACAACTAAACAAACAAACAAACACCAAACAACCAAACAACAACCAAACAACCAACAAACAACCAAACAAACAAACAAAACAAACCAACAACAAACAAACAACTAAGCAAACAAACGAGCAACGAGACAAACGAACACACGAAAGCACCCAACCCACCAGACGATTGTGTAGCTAAACGAAACAGAAGGATAGCAGTAAGTGCTGCACCAGGCCATTTCCTTGACTGATCCGGCGCGCGCGCGCGCGTGTGTGTGTGTTCGCGCGCGCGCGCGCGCGTGCGTGCGTGCGTGTGTGTGTGTGTATGTGCGTGTGTGTTTGTGTGCGTGCGTGCGTGGCGTGTGTGTGTTTGCGTGTGCGTGATCCGGTGTGTGTTATGAATGTGTGCGTGTGTATGTGTTGTGATTTATTTTATTTTATTTTATTCTTTTATATCTTTTATATTTATATCGAGGATGTGTGTGTGTTCGCGCGCCGCGCGTGCGTGCGTGTGTGTGTGTGCGTGTGTAATGTGCGTGTGTTTTGTACTGCGTGCGTGCGTGTGTGTGTTTGCGTAGTGCGTGATCCGGTGTGTTGTGTATGAGTGTGTGCGTGTGCGTGTGTGTGCGCACGCGCGTGCACATATGTATGCGAATATGAATGTTGTACAGGGCTGGACGTGGTGTGTGCGCAGAGGCGTACTGCCTGGGCTGTGTACGGTGCTGTAAGCTAGCTCTGTGGCAACATGGCTGCCTGTTGTTCTCCTCAGCACTGCTGGGTGGTTGCACATTAACGGCCCTACAGATGCAGGTAGTGCGTGATTATCGCGTAGACTGTTATCACTTTTACCGTACACTAAAGCTGACACGTCAGGTTCGATATCACCAGGCAAGACATTAATTTACAGTGACCACAGGGCACTGGTGGAAAAGAGGGCAGTTCATCAAATAGTAGTGGGCAGCATCCCCAACAGCAGCCCCGCGTTCACCTGAAGAACTGTTCGTTAGGTGCCGTCAAAATCAACCATTCTTCAAATCACTCATTTCTAACCTACGTCTACAAAGTCTCATTTCTGTTTTTCTATTAGGTAAGTACAAGTATGTAGGCACTATACGATCTGCTCTGTTGAGGTGGTGCTTAAGAAGGCTTAAGGAATTGTGTTCCTTACTTTCTTCTGGAAAATCATTCTAAAGACATGTAGCAGAAGAAAAACACATGATTTCTACAATTCCGTTCTACAACGTGGAATCTGTCTCTGTAAAGGATCACGACGACGGTAAGGACTGACTGAAGACACAAGGTGTGGAAGACGACCTGCAAGAAGAAAGGAGGGATGCCATGAACAAGTTTGTAATGCAGAATGACCTTATGGTGACGACATCGCCTTTCTTTCAGAGATGTGAACCCGGACTCAGTGTACAGTTTCTCTGACTTGTACCTCGTACTCTGTGCACAATCAATATGTTCTGAGAGTCATCAGATGTATGACTAGTTGTCTAAGTCATCACTACGTGTACTGACAACAGTTTGTCCACATACTTATTCCGGATAAATGATTAAGAAGGGAAAGAAATTGATGTAACAACGTTTTAAATGTTCACGACTAAAGCCGCATTTCAGGGAGGGGAGACCAGTGAGAGTGCCGTGAGAGAACTCCGGTAAGCAAAGCGTGTTGAAGTCACTTCATGCATTGCTGCTACCTTGTTTCTGAACTAACAACATTTTGTTTAGACCAATAACATGGCATTTCAAAATAACAGATTTAATAATCATGTCAGTCCCACTTACAATTGTTTTGAATGATAACCCCTAGGTGTTAAGAATATTCCGTTTCTTGTGATGTCACATCGCCAAATTGAAGAGGGAATGTCTGTAGTAGATTTGGAGTAGGAATTGTCATAGGCTCAGGTGTAGAGTGCTTACAGCTAGTTTTCCATTTAGATTCCATGCTATAATTATTTTCTCAGGTCAGAATTTGAAATTTCTGTCCTGATATGACTGTATGCCATGTATAAAAAGAATATAAACCAGGAATGATAATTGGGGGCCAAGGACAGCTGGAAGAGGAGTAAGGGCGCACTGTAGTGTAGTGTAGTGTAGTGTAGTGTAGTGTAGTGTATGAGTGTAGTGTAGTGTAGTGTAGTGTGTTGTAGTGTATGTAGTGTAGTGTAGTGTAGTGTAGTGTAGTGTACTGTAGTGTAGTGTAGTGTACTGTAGTGTAGTGTAGTGTACTGTAGTGTAGTGTAGTGTGTTGTAGTGTAGTGTACTGTACTGTAGTGTAGTGTACTGTAGTGTAGTGTACTGTAGTGTAGTGTACTGTACTGTAGTGTACTGTAGTGTACTGTACTGTAGTGTACTGTACTGTAGTGTACTGTACTGTACTGTACTGTAGTGTACTGTACTGCACTGTACTGTACTGTAGTGTACTGCACTGTAGTGTAGTGTAGTGTACTGCACTGTACTGCACTGTAGTGTACTGTACTGTAGTGTACTGTACTGCACTGTACTGTACTGTAGTGTAGTGTACTGCACTGTACTGCACTGTATTGTACTGCACTGTAGTGTACTGTACTGCACTGTACTGTAGTGTACTGTACTGCACTGTACTGTACTGCACTGCACTGTACTGTAGTGTATGTACTGTACTGCACTGTACTGTACTGCACTGTACTGTACTGTACTGTACTGCACTGTACTGTAGTGTACTGTAGTGTACTGTACTGCACTGTACTGTAGTGTACTGTAGTGTACTGTAGTGTACTGTACTGCACTGTACTGTAGTGTACTGTAGTGTACTGTAGTCTGTACTGTACTGTACTGCACTGTACTGTACTGTACTGTAGAGTACTTCCCCTCAGACCAGCTGCCCGGCAGGCCGCGCCCTGTACAGTGTCCAGCAGCCAGCAGCTGACCGCAGCGCCCACAGCAGGTCATTCCCAGAGTGGTGCACTGCATGCCACACTTGACCACAAGCCTTCCGACACCACAGACAGTCCCTTGTGCCGCTAGTTCAGTCATCATGATAATAAAAAATGTGGAATTTATATAGCGCTGAATCTTGTAAAAAAACAAACACATCGAAGCGCTTGCACTCAATCATTTACAGGCATGCAACTCTCCTTAAACATAATGAACAACAGATTTCAAAACCATGCGCGCGCACGCATGCACGCACACACACGCACGCACACACACACACACACACACACACACACACACACACACTGGGAGCAACACTTAGAAGGTGAAAGATGCTGTTGAAAATTAGGGACAGATATTTGGGGGGAAAGTCTCAGGTAGGAAATAAGTGTGTTTTGAGGCTGGATTTGAAGGTATCAAGTGAAGGCTTTTGTCGAAGTGAAAGAGGGAGGTCATTCCAGGTGGATGGACCAGAAACAGAGAAGGAGCGATGGCCAACAGTGGTTTGTTTGAATCTGGGTGTTCGAAAGCACAAAGATTCTGCGGCTGAACGAAGGGAACGGATGGAGTGTACAGATGAAGACAGTTACAGAGATAAGGGGGTGCAGATTTGTGGAGACATTTGAAACAGAGGGTATTGATTTTATACTCCAGTCTTTTTGAGACAGGCAGCCAGTGAAGAGATCGCAGAAGAGGAGTGATGTGTTCAGATTTTTTCTTTCTTAGGACCAGTCGAGCTGCAGAGTTTTGTATGCGTTGAAGAGAGTGGATAGATGATGCTGGTAGGCCAGCCAAAAGAGAATTACAGTAGTCTAACGTGAAAGAATGAGAGATGTGACAAGCTTGGAAGTTGCATCAGTGGACAGATACTTGCGAATCGCGCTTATGTGCCGTAATTGATAGTAGCAAGACTGGCAGGTCTGGGTGATGAATTTTTTTCATAGAGAGTGTGTTGTCAAGAACTACTCCTAAATACTTCACAGAGTTGGACAAAGGAACTGACGTATTGCCGAATTCTATTGAAGTTTTTGTGATAGAGGAAAGTTTATGTTGGGTCCCTATGAGCATGGCTTCGGTTTTATCGGCATTAAGTTGTAACTTGTTCTGAGTCATCCAGTTTTGAATGTCTTGAAGGCAGTAGGACATATTTGTCAGGAGGGAAGGCAAGTTTTCAACAGTATCGCTACACTGAAGCTGAGTATCATCGGCATAGAAATGATGATCAATATGGTGGTTGTTTATTATATGTGAGAGTGGAGCAGTGTAGAGAGTAAAGAGAACAGGGCCCAGGACTGATCCCTGCGGGATTCCATATTCCATTTTGACAGGTTTTGATTGAATTTTGTTTACAATAACTTTCTGGAACCTGTCTGTGAGGTATGAAGTAAACCAGGTGAGGGTTGTGCCGTTCAGTCATCATAATCACGCAAGGGACACGAGTGATCATCATTATTGAAGCCTCCAGAGCTGAGGGAGGCTGAATCAGCAGGAATACAGCCAGACTGGGCAGTGGTAACAAGTTAGTTGTCAACCCCGTTTGGGCCCGAAACTTTTCCCCCTCCATTAGACCATGAGTGGTGGTCTGGGCGCTAGTCTTTCGGATGAGACGATAAACCGAGGTCCCGTGTGTTACACGAAATTATTCAGCGCACGGAAAAGAACCCACGGCAACAAGAGAGTTGTCCTTAGCAAAATTCTTAGAAAAAAGCCACTCTGATAGGGAAACAAATACAGTTGCAGACAAACAAACAGAAGGTGGTGCTGCTCTTGTGGCGACGTGCTCTCCCCGGGGAGAGCAGCCCGAATTTCACGCAGAGAAATCTCGTGACTTAAAGTGGTATAAATAAATAGATAAATAAATAATAGGGCACTACATGACTCTATGTTTTGGGGCACTTTTTTCCACCCCCTGCCCACGCAGCTCAAAAGGGAAGTAGACCGCCAGTACTCACCCTCTGTCTGTCAGCTTTCTAAAAGATGGCCTAAGTGGTATTCCCTGAGTCGGCTTCCGGGTGAATGGACATTTCCCTTCTGGCATGAGGGATTGAATAGCTCAGCTGTCAGACCACTCGCTTTCCCTGAGCCAATGCTTAGGAAGTTTTGAAAGTGGTTACCAAGTGGATGGGTGACCATTTAGTTTGCGTGCCTTGGCTTTAGTACAGTCCCCCGGTTCACCCAGCTGTAAATGGGTACCTGCCCTCTTTTGGGTCAAGGAAGGTAAAGCAGCGAGGGAGAGGAGATGGGCACCGCCCCCAAGATGCTGGCTCCTGGAGAAGTGAGGTCTCGGACACCTCGCTCCCCTACGACCACATGGTTGATGGGACACCTGTACCTCTTCCGTCTAAAATCACTCAATGCGAATAGACGTTAAACTGAAGATATCACCTGTACCTTTTAATTTAGTGAGCATGGAAGAGACCGCACAGTCAAGAAAAACGCCACCAACAACAACACTGGCTGCCGTCTTCACTCATCCTGGGATCGTATCTTACTCCTCCTCCTTTGCTGGTAACCTCCATGACTTTCTCTGTGCATGGTGTGATGGAGATGATGAAGTATTCCTCTTCCTGGTCATGCTCCTTGTCTCCACTGCCACTTGGTACCAGGATGCCATGTATGTTCTTTCGAGCCAGAAGGCCCATAGAGCCGGAGCTTATCCCGGTTTCTGTAGCGTTAAGCGAACTGATGGTTTTTCACCACCCCTGTGACAGGACGCTAGTCTGTCGCCAGATACTTCCCCAGCAGAGCTGGTACCCACTTGTACACCTGGGTGGAGTGAGGAAAATAGGAGTAAAGTGTCTTTCCCAAGGGCACAACACCGAGCCGAGCGGGGATCGAACCCGCGACCTCTGGATCACGAGTTGACCGCCTAAACCACTCGACCACGGTGCCTCCTCTAGGATGCCATGTGCAGTGCCCCAACAGCAACACAGCAAAACAACAACAAAACAAACAAACAAAACAACAGAAAAACAAACCAACAACAAACAAGTCCTAAACCTAGCCAGAGGGAAAAAAAACTAAGGCAAAGTCTGTTGCACCACAAATCATTTTCAGGACAGCTAATGTGTGCCCAGTATTTCACAAATTCTGATAAGCATGGCTTGTGTCTACTGGTGGCATGAAGTCTGTGGTCCTCCATTGATCTTTCTGCTAGACAACTGTGATAAGCATGGCTTGCTCTGTGTGTGTGTGTGTGTGTTGTGTGTGTGTGTGTGTGTGTGTGTGTGTGTGTTTGTTGTGTGTGTGTGTGTGTGTGTGTTGTGTGTGTGTGTGTGTGTTGGTGTGTGTGTCTGGCATGAAGTCTACTGCTGCTGCCTTGCTTTGAGGGTGAAGCGTTGTTGACACCAACTCATTTCCCTTCTAACGTCATTAGAACAGAGACAAGCCACAGTTTTCAGTTCTCTAAAATAACCTACCTCAATGTTGATGTGGAATGTGGCGTGACGACAGTAAAAGAATGTGTGTGTGTGTGCGTGTGTGTGCGTGTGTATGTGCGTGTGCGTGTGCGCACGCACGCGCGCGTGTGTGTGTGTGTGTGTGCGTGTGTGTTGCGTGCGTGCGTGCGTGTGTGGAAGCAAAGGCAGAGACTTTACTGCCATTGCCGTTAGTAACAAGAAGACAGGGGTGGAATTCTCAACCTGCCTATTTCAGGCAGCCAGCTGCCGTTAGTGACGTCATGAAGGACTCCGGCAGCCAGGAATTTAATAAAACTGATCACGCCCCCCCCCCCCCCCCCTCACTTTTCCCTCTCCTGTCTCTCTTCGGAAACAAAACAACCATGGTGTTTCTCTTCCAGCCCCCATCTAAGCTATACCTTTTCTTTTCGTTTTTTCTTACCCCCCCCCCCCCCCCCCCCTCCCACCCCACACCTCCTCTCTCCCCACCCGGCATGTTGTTTGTGCTGTGTTGCAGGCATCCAAGCAAGCCCAGATCGTTAAAAGGGTAAAGACCTCTCTCTCTCTTTCTCTCTCTCTCTGTCTCTCTGTCTGTCTGTCTGTCTGTATGGAGGCAGATGAGAAAGCTCACAGTTCACTCCCTGCACCTGTCTTCAGTACAGTCCGCCTTCACAACACCCTGCCTGCCTGCCTGCCTGCCTGCCTGCCTGCACTTCCACACACAAGCCTCACTGCACTCTTCATTAATGCTATGCATAGCAAATCACACTTTGACATACACACGCGAGGGCACGTGCGCCCGAACGTGCACATATCATAAGTCATATGCACGCCCCGCGCGTGTGCTCGCGCGCGTGCGTTTATACATTGACATACATACATTCATGTTCATACACACACACACACACACACACACACACAGGGCATAGCCTGGTGGTTAGAGTGATAAACTTTGCGCTCGGGATCTGCTGACCCTGTTTCGGATCTCGTTCAAGAGGATTTTTCCTCGGGAGTTAACATCAGTGCTGACTCCACTGCCTCCTAAAGGCTTTTGGATGAGACTATAAGCCGAAGTTCCATACATGTACAAACACACGCAGAACATCTTGCGCACACGCTAAAAACTTGCTCCGCTTTTTGGAAGAGTGGGCCATTGTGTGCTGGTGGGAATAGATGACAAAATTTACAAAACTGCATACACATGGGAACTAGATGTAAAAAGGCACATGAGTGCTTATTCCATTATCCTCGAAATGAAAGAAGAAATAATAAATAATGATAAATAATCACACACAGACACACACAGACAACACACACACACACACACAGACACACACACACACACACACACACACACACACACACACACACACACACACACACATTACAATGTTAGGTCTGGAACTGTTGTGGGAATTCCCGGAAAGCAGGCGCCAGCAGCAGCTGCCGCAGTAGGCTCTCTCTATAGCAGGCTATCTGTCACCACCAGTTACCGGCCTAGTGGCCCGTGTGAGGCCCTGCACGGGGCTGGCCTGCTGTGGGGTCTGCAGCAGTGGGCGTGGCACCTCCTGCCCTGACCCTTGTTCCACAGAGAGGGAAGGAGGGGGATGGGGACACTTCTCTTCCCTCTGCATCAAAACCTGCCCTGCTGCTGAGGACGTGTTCACTAGCAGAGATGATAATAATAGTAATAAAAATAATAATAATAATAATAATAATAATAACAATAATAACAATAATAATAATAATAATAATAATACATGGTATTTATAGAGCGCTAAATCTTGCAATTACAAATCAGAGCGCTTCCATTCAATCCGCTCCCACACAAACAACCAACAATGATTAACAATATTCTAACAAATTCAAATGTACACACACACGCGCGCACGCGCGCACGCGCGCACACACACACACACACACACACACACACACACACACACAGAGGTTGTACATTTCAGCAGGGTGATGGAATTTTGGATTTCAAAGGCAGGGACAGACATGAGATGAAACAAGAGGGAAAAATCTTAGGTTTGAAATAGGTATGTTTTGAGGCTGGATTTAAAGCTGTCGTAAGTAGGCTTTTCACGAAGGGAGAGAGGGAGGTCATTCCAGATTGATGGACCAGAAATAGAGAAAGAGCGACGGCCAACAGTGGATTGGTTGAATTTAGGTATTCGTAAGCCCAAGGTATCTGCAGCAGAGCGGAGGGAACGAGAAGGAGTGTACAGGTGGAGACATTCACAGAGGTAGGAGGGTGCTGTTTTGTGGAGACATTTGTAACAGAGGGTACTGATCTTGTACTTTACTCTCTGTGGCACAGGCAACCAGTGGAGAGATTGCAGGAGTGGAGTAATATGCTCAGATTTTTTTCTTTTTGAGGACTAATCGAGCTGCAGAGTTTTGTATGCGTTGAAGGGAGTGGATAGATGATGCTGGCAGACCAGCCAAAAGAGAATTACAATAGTCCAGACGTGAAAGAATAAGAGATGTGACAAGTTTGGATGTTGCATCTGTGGACAGGTACTTTCGGATTGCACTTATACGTCGTAATTGATAGTAGCAGGACTGGCAGGTCTGGGTGATGAATTTTTGCATAGAGAGTGTGTTGTCAATAACAACACCTAGATACTTAACTGCAGTGGATAGCGGAACTGATGTACTGCCAAATTCTATCGAATCTGTTGTGATGGAAGAGAGTTTGTGTTTGGTCCCTATAATCATGGCTTCGGTTTTTTATCTGCATTTAGCTGTAACTTGTTTTGTATCATCCAGTTTTGAATGTCTTGAAGGCAAAGTGACATAATAAATTATTTGTCAAGAGAGAAGGTAGATTTTCAGGAGTGTCACTGCTTTGAATCTGAGAGTCATCAGCGTAGAAATGATGGTTGATCTGGTGACGGTTTATTATGTATGAGAGTGGAACAGTGTAGAGAGTGAACAGGACAGGGCCCAGAACTGATCCTTGTGGGACTCCACATTCTAGTTTTACAGGAATAGATTAAATTTTGTTTACTGTGACTGTCTGGAATCGATCAGTGAGGTATAAACTAAACCAGGTAAGGGCTGTGCCAGTAACACCGAACGTTTTTTGGAGACGGGAGAGAAGGATAGAGTGATCTATAGTGTCAAATGCTGCAGATAAGTCAAGAAGAGTGAAAAGGGAGATTTTCCCTGAGTCAGAAGCTTTAGAAGCGTGTTTAACGTATGGACTAGGGTGGTTTCCGTGCTGTGGTTGACGCGATAGGCAGACTGGAATGCGGGAAGAAGACTATTTGAATGAAGATGGCTGTTGAGTTGTTTCAGAACTACTTTTTCAAGGACTTTGGAATGAAAGGTAGGTTAGAAACAGGTCTGTAATTTTTCAGTATGTTAGGGTCGAGGTCGTGCTTTTTTAGTAGAGGTGTAACTATTGCAGTTTTGAGTTCTGAAGGAAAAATTCCCGAAAGAAGAGATGAGTTTACAATCTTCGTGATAGTTGGTATAAGCTGCGGAAGGCACTGCGTGAAAAGAGAAGCAAGCATAGGATCAAGATCACATGATTTTATGGTCAGTTCATTTATAATTTTCCTGATTTCTTCCTCGCTTTTGGGCTGAAAGGAGAGGAGAGGAGTGCTAGAGAATTGGGGATCAGGAGGTACAGGTTGGAAGGGAGTCTGATCCAGTCTGGAGCGAATGTTACGGACTTTGTCTGAAAAGAACGAAGAAAATATATCAGGAAGTTCAGAGTGACTGTGAACAGTAGGCAGAGGGCTTGTCTTTGCAGATCCAAGAAGAGTTGAGGTGAGGGAAAAAAGATTTCATGGATGTTGCATTGAGAACTTGAGCAGAGTAGTACTTTGTCTTGGCTGAGTGGATTAAGGTTTTTACTTTGTTGGTTTGTTTTCGAAAGAGCTGTTTGTTTATTTCAGTTTTTTGTTTTTCGCCACTGCCGTTCTAGTTGTCGGCGTTTGCGCTTTGCCACCAGGATAATCATGGGTATACCATGGGGCGAAAGGCCTATCAGGCAGAATATGGTCAGTGGGAGGTGCATGCTCATCAAGCAGTTGGCTGAGAATAGCGTTATAGTGTTTAGAAGGATCAGTGTCTTCAGGGATTTGTGATAGGCGTTCAGCAGCTTGGGAAGAGAAAGTTTGAATGTCAATAGCCTTGAGGTTACGACGGGTGATGCACTTCTTCTTTTTGATAGGTTTTGCAATGTTAAGGAAGAAAAGAATGGCAGAATGATCAGAAAGCAGTTGGTCAGTGACGGAGATAGAGGTGACAAGATCTTGTGAAACATCAGTGATGAGCCAGTCTAAGATATGACCTGATCTATGTGTTGCTTCATTCACCAGCTGGGTAAGAGAGTGATTTGACAAAGAAAGAGAAAGACGCTTGACATCAGGAGAAGATGTTAATGTTGGTGATATTGTGTTAATGTTGGTGATATTGCGTTAATGTTGGTGATATTGCGTTAATGTCGGTGATATTGTGTTAATATTGGTGATATTGCGTTAATGTTGGTGAGATTATATTAATGTTGGTGATATTGCGTTAATGTTGGTGATATTGCGTTAATGTTGGTGATATTATATTAATGTTGGTGATATTGCGTTAATGTCGGTGATATTGTGTTAATATTGGTGATATTGCGTTAATGTTGGTGAGATTATATTAATGTTGGTGATATTGCGTTAATGTCGGTGATATTGCGTTAATGTTGGTGATAGTGTGGCGAGCAGGAGGACAGCATCGCCACATGCCAGGCCTCTGTCTGCAGTCTGGTGTCAGGCTAACGCTGACCTTGTGTGTTAGTCTCCCCTGTGGGGATGCCGGGGCCTGTCACTATAAATACCCTCTGGAAATTCTGTGCTGGGAATTCCTTCTTTTCTATCCCTCTCTTTGTTTCTGCCTCGTTCCTTTTCTTCCTGTCACCGTCTTCTTGTCTATGTTTCTGCCTTCCTGGTCCATTCTCCTGCTGCCTTTTTTCTGCCAGAAAGACTTCAAAGACGACAAGTCTCGATGCCTTGGGCCTGAGTTGTCAGGCAATTAGCCCGCAGTGTGAAGCATTTTCCCTCGTAAATTATTGTGACAGATAACAAAAGTGACTGTCAAATGGTTCAGAGGAGAAGAAGAAGAAGAAGAAGGAGAAGAAGAAGAAGAAGAAGAAGAAGAAGAAGAAGAAGAAGTTTCATAGTTCGCTTCATTTATATTTCTACACACACACACACACCGCGCGCGCGCGCGCACGCGCGCACACACACACACACACACAAACACACACACTTGTTCATTCATTCTCTGCAGCAGCTTATGGTCATAGTTACTTAAGCGTTGTATTGAAATAATAATAATAATAATAATAAATGGAACTTATATAGCGCTATATCTTGCAAAGACAAATCAAAGCACATGCATTCAACCTAATCTTACACAGTCATGCAATCAATGATAAATAATCAAAAGTTTAAACAAACAGATATTTACAAACATGGTGCGGTGCAGACCAAATCTATGGAAAAAAATTTCGATAGTCAAATGTTTTTCAAAAGCACACATACACTCGCACAGGCCGTATACTTTAGCAGGGTGATAGAACATGGGTTAGATATGAAACAGGAGGGGGGAAGTCTTAGGTTTGAAATAAATATGTCTTGAGGCTGGATTTAAAAGTGTCATAACTAGGTTTCTGGCGAAGAGAGAGAGGAAGGTTGTTCCAGATGGATGGACCAGAAATAGAGAATGAGCGGCGGCCAACAGTGGATTGGTTGAATCTAGGTATTCGTAGGCACAAGGTATCTGCAGCAGAGCGGAGGGAACGTGAAGGAGTGTACAGGTTAAGACATTCACAGAGGTAGGAGGGTGCAGTTTTGTGGAGACATTTGTAACAGAGGGTACTGATCTTATAATCTACTCTCTGTGGCACAGGCAGCCAGTGGAGAGATCGCAAGAGAGGGGTAATGTGCTCAGATTTTTTCTTTCTGAGAACTAGTCGAGCTGCGGAGTTTTGTATGCGTTGAAGGGAGTGGATTGATGTTGCTGGCAGACCAGCTAAAAGAGAATTGCAATAGTCCAGACGTGAGAGAATGAGAGAAGTGACAAGTTTGGCTGTTGCATCAGTGGACAGGTACTTTCGAATTGCACTAATACGCCGTAATTGATAGTACACGACTGACAGGTCTGGGTGATGAATTTTTTCATAGAGAGTGTGTTGTCGATAACGACACCTAGATACTTCACGGAAGTGGATAGAGGGACTGATGTATTGCCGAGTTCTATTGAAGTTGTTGTAATGGAAGAGAGTTTGTGTTTGGTCCCTACAAGCATGGCTTCGGTTTTATCTGCGTTTAACTGTAACTTGTTTTGTATCATCCAGTTTTGAGAACAGGAACAAAACAAGAGTAACTTTCCATCCCTTGTGTGGGTGAAGTAAAGTGACCATTACACCTAGGCTAGTTCCAGCCTCTTGGGTATGCAGTCAGTTGAGGCTGCACACCACACTTTTAAAAAATCGCACTTTTCTTTCTGTTTTTCTATGTGACTGTTACATTCATACCACACGTACTAAGGCATCTAAAGAAATTAAAACACACGCACACACACTTTTTGTGAAAGACTAGCCTCTGACTCAAAACTCGTATTTTTTAACAAATTTGGTAGGTTTAAATTTGTTAACTTTTTCAGCAAACACTCAGTCCTTTGTCGTCTGCAAGCTCCCTAACCGCAACTCGTGACTACCTGGTATTGCTCTATGTCCCCAATCCCCGAAACAACTGCACAGTGCATTTTTTCATCCTTTAAAAACAAATAATAATATGTGAAAATCACTAATTTTGTTCCCCTACTTGCACTCTATAGAAGCTACTACAGGAGCGACAAGCTAAGACAGGCGTGTACCCTGTGTGGGCAAAGTCATAGTAGTGACCTTACACCTAGAATAGGCTAGGCTAGGCTGGGCTGGCTCCAGCCTGTTGAGTAACTGCATCAGCCTGTAGTCCCTTCTTCATGCTTTCCTGGCTGTGCTGGCCAACAATCCGCACCCCCCACCCCACCCCCTCACGTCAGTGTTATGTAATGCAATGTAATGTAATGTAATGTACAAGGCTGTGCTGTGCTGTGCTATGCTATGCTGAATGCTATTGTACTGCACGTGCTGGAGTCACAGCCTCATTCCTCATTGTGTTGTGTTGTATTGTATTGTACTGTATTGTATTGTACTGTATTGTATTGTGTTGTGTTGTATATTACTGTATTGTATTGTGTTGTGTTGTATTGTATTGTGTTGTATTGTATTGTGTTGTATTGTATTGTGTTGTGTTGTATTGTATTGTATTGTGTTGTATTGTATTGTATTGTATTGTGTTGTGTTGTATTGTATTGTATTGTGTTGTGTTGTATTGTATTGTATTGTGTTGTGTTGTATTGTGTTGTGTTACATATCACTTCAGGTCACGGCACATTTACCTGCCTGAAATTCGGGCTGCTCTTTTCAGGGAGGGCGCGTCGCCACAAGAACAGCGCCACCCGTTATTTTTCTTTCCCTGGAGTATATTATTTGTTTCCCTATCAGATCAGATTGGATTTTTTTCTACATTAATGTACCAGGGACAACTATCTTGTTGCCGTGGGTTCTATTACGCGTGCTAAATGTGTACTACACTACACACGGGACTTCGGTTTATCGTCTCATCCGAAAGACTAGCAGCCAGCCCACCACTCATGGTCTAGTGGATGTGAAAAGGTTTTGATCACAAACGGGGATCAAACCACCACACACTTCGAGCCCGGAAAGTCTGGCTTTCTACTAGGCAGATGCATGCCTTACCTCTGGACCAGGATCCAGCATTCACACCTTCACCACTTTTGTGGCGACATGCTTCTTCCTTTTGGTCTCTCCGAAAACAGACAGGCCTCTTGCAACAGAGAGAGTTGCACAATCAGGATGACAGGAAGAAAAGCTGGGTAGAAATGTAAGATAATAACAACAATAAGATGACATAGAATTTCTAGAGCACTATATCTTGTAAAAACATCTTGCTCACACGTTAAAACCCGTTCCGCTTTTCGGAAGAGAAGGTCATTGTGTGCCGGTGGGAACCGATGACAAAATTAACAAGACTACACACGAGGACTGGATTTTAAAAAAAAAAGCATATGAGTGCTTATTCCATTATCCTCCAAATAAAAGAATAAATAAAAATGAAATGAAATAAAAACAAATCAAAGCGCTTGCAGTCAATCCATCCTTACACCATGCAATCAATCACATAATACTAAATAGCTAACCTGTGATGATGTTGGTTGTCATCCGCTATCAATCTTCTAAGGTTCTACACCAAGCGGTCTGGTTAATTTTGTCGCCATCATGAGAGATTTGTCAATGCCCAGACCTCAGAGAAAGGACAGGACACCTGAATCCCTGTTAAAGGTGGATCATACAAACCAGACATGAAAACACTGTCTCCAGGATCTCTCGTTCAAGATAGTGGGACCCGTGTCAGCTTAGTTGGGTCTGTGACAGACCCCTGCGCTGGCTGAGCCAGTTGTGGGGCTGGTCTCTAGGGCTTGTGCACCGTTCTGCTGCACGGCAGGCCTGTGTGTGCCTCCATGTTCAGCCTGCTCACTGGTGGTCAGTCAGTGTGTGCACGTTCGAGTAGGGGGGGGGGGGGGGGGGGGGGGGGGGGGGGGGAGGATCTGTGTGTTACTTTTAGTGAGTGTATTCATGCCACCTGACTGGGTGTTTTTTGTAGGAGTGAATGCTTGTAGTCACACCACCTGCCGTCCACAGTCAGTCTGTCAGAAGGAAGGTAGCGAAACTCATTGGCACAACCCGCAACAAAACCTGCCCCTGAATAGGAGTGGTGTTTCCAGTTTGGTAACAGTGCTCTCACTTCGTCTTCTTTGCAATTCTCCTCCTCCTCCTCCTCCTTCTTCTTCTTCGTCGTCGTCGTCGTCGAACGCTCAGACAGCAACTAGTGTTGTTTGTCATAATGAGCGAAAATGCGTTGCACTGCTGTTAAGTCTTTCTGGGAAAAGGCAGGAGAAGGGACGAAGAAGGCAGAGAACTGCTTTTGAAAAACATTTGACTATTGACATTTTATTTCATAGATTTGGTCTGCAGCGCACCATGTTTGTAAATATCTGTTTGTATAAACTATTGATTATTTATCATTGATTGCATGACTGTGTAAGATTAGGTTGAATGCATGCGCTTTGATTTGTCTTTGCAAGATATAGCGCTGTACAAGTTCCATTTATTATTATTATTATTATTATTTATTATTATTATTATTTATTATTATTATTTATTATTATTATTATTATTTATTATTATTATTTATTATTATTATTATTATTATTTATTATTTATTATTTATTATTAGAACAGACAAGAAAGAGGTGACGGCAGGAAGAACAGGAGCAAGGCAGAGACAAAGAGAGGGACAGAAAAGAGGGAATTGCTAATACAGAATTTTCAGGTGGGGATGGTATTCACACTGACAGGCCCCCATAATCCCCACGCGGGGGGGTGGTTCTCACTCAGACACAACTCACTGAAGCCCACAATACTTTCAGGAGTTCTCCTTCAACTTTTTGCAAACTTCAAGTACCTCCAGTTGGAATCCTCTCCACTTAAAAAAAAAATCCAGAGATATTGGCCCAGAAGTGTGTGTGTGTGTGTGTGTGTGTGTGTGTGTGTGTGTGCGTGCGTGCGCGTGCGCGTGCGTGTGCGCGTGCGTGTGTGTGTGAGAGAGAGCGAACCATAAGACGAGGAGCAGGGCGGCACCTGGCAGAGGAGAAAGGAGGCTCTGCCTGGCCTGGTCTGGTGTGTGGCGGGGAAAGACAGCGGCAGATACAGCCCCCTGTTCTGACTTCACCACGGTGTCCGTCACTGCCTGCACAACCATCCATAATCGTGTGCCACCCCATGTCTCCCTAGCTGAGGGGAGACAGAGACAGAGAGAATGCTTTATTGGATAAGCTTTACACCTATCCACGCTTTTCGTAAGAGTAGGCCATTGTGTGCCCCTGGGAACAGATGACCAGAATTTACAAAACCGCATCACACGGGACTGGATGTAAAAAAGCTCATGAGTGCTTATTCCATTATCTTCGATATAAAAGAATGAATAAATAAAATAAATTAAAAAATTAATAAAAAGGGGACAGGGTGAAGGGGACTGGGTACAAAACATCATTCAATGACACTTGTATACACTCATCACCATAGATTACATTCAGCCATAAGTATGGTATGACAGGGTTGCCAGCAAAGGAAAATCCGTTATAAATACGT
>CM054138.1:11812289-11846309 GCA_028751875.1 Rapana venosa | reverse complement strand
AATTATCAAATTTTTAAAAAGTTTTCCGTCCTTTTTTAGATTTTTTATTTATCACATAAAATCATTTTTTACATATCGTTATCGAAGCCACTTTTTTGTAGGGGGTTTAGAATTTCATCATCATCATAATTTTTTCTATCGTTATCAAAGCCAGCTCTCTTTTTGTAGAGGGGGGGGAGTATTAACAAACATCACAAATTTTTTACCGTATAGAAGCCAGCTCTCTTTGTAAAGGGTTATATAATATCAACACATCATCATCATTATTATCATCACGTTATCAGAAGCCAGCTCTCTTCTTGTAGAGGGGTTAGTATTATTATCATCATCATCATCATCATTATTATCATCATCGTTATCAGAAGCCAGCTCTCTTCTTGTAGAGGGGTTTAGTATTATCATCATCATCATCATCATATTATTATCATCATCGTTTATCAGAACCACTCCTCTTCTTGTAGAGGGTTTAGTAAAATTTATCATCATCATCATCATCATTATTATCATCATCGTTATCAGAAGCCAGCTCTCTTCTTGTAGAGGGGTTTAGTATTATCATCATCATCATCATCATCTTATTATCATCATCGTTATCAGAAGCCAGCTCTCTTCTTGTAGAGGGGTTTAGTATTATTATCATCATCATCATCATCATTATTATCATCATCGTTATCAGAAGCCAGCTCTCTTCTTGTAGAGGGGTTTAGTATTATATCATCATCATCATCATCATTATTATCATCATCGTTATCAAAGCCAGCTCTCTTCTTGTAGAGGGTTTAGTATTAAATTTCATCATCATCATCATCATTATTATCATCAAACGTTATCAGAAGCCAGCTCTCTTCTTGTAGAGGGGTTAGTAAATTTTATCATCCCTCATCATCATCATTATTATCATCATCGGGTTTTCAGAAGCCAGCTCTCTTCTTGTAGAGGGGTTTAGTATTATTATCATCATCATCATCATCATTATTATCATCATCGTTATCAGAAGCCAGCTCTCTTCTTGTAGAGGGGTTTAGTATTATCATCATCATCATCATCATCATTATTATCATCATCGTTATCAGAGCAGCTCTTCTGTAGAGGGGTTTAGTATTATCATCATCATCATCATCATTATTATCATCATCGTTATCAGAAGCCAGCTCTCTTCTTGTAGAGGGGTTTAGTATTATTATCATCATCATCATCATCATTATTATCATCATCGTTATCAGAAGCCAGCTCTCTTCTTGTAGAGGGGTTTAGTATTATATCATCATCATCATCATCATTATTATCATCATCGTTATCAGAAGCCAGCTCTCTTCTTGTAGAGGGGTTTAGTATTATTATCATCATCATCAATCATTATTATCATCATTTATCAGAAGGCCAGCTCTCTTCTGTAGAGGGTTTTGTATATTATCATCATCATCATCATCATTTTAATCATCAAACGTTATCAAAGCCAGCTCTCTCTCTGTAGAGGGTTTAGTATTATTATCATCATCACATCATCATTATATACATCGTTACAGAAGCCAGCTCTCTTCTTGTGTTAGGGGTTTTTTATTCCTCCTCATCATCATCATTATTATTATCATCATCGTTAAAAGCCACTCTCCCTTTTTGGGAGAGGGGGTTTTTTTAATCCCTCACATCCCTCATCATTTATTATCCATCGTTTATCAAAGCCCCTCTCTTGGGTAAGTTTTTATTATAATTTTATCATCATCATCATCCATTATTTTCCCTCTCGTTTTTCAAACCAGCTCTCTTCTGTAAGGGGTTTGTATTAAAATCATCACCCTACATCATTATTATCATCATCTTATCAGAACCAGCTCTCTTTGGAAGGGGGTTTAATATTATCACATCACATCATCAATAAATTAAACACAACGTTACAAAGCCACACCCCTTCTTGAAAAAAGGGGTTTTGTATTTTTATCATCATCATCATCTTTATTATAACTTTTCGTTTCAAACCAGCTCTCTTTTTGAAGGGGGGAGTTTATTATCATCATCATCATCATCAAATTTTTATCATCACCTTATCAGAACCACTCTCTTCTTTAGAGGGGTTTTTGTATCTCATCATCATCATCATCAATTATCTTTATCGTTATCAGAAAGCCAAAATCTCTTCTTGTTTGAGGGGTTTTTTATTATCATCATCATCATCACATCTTATTTTTCACAACGTTTTCAAACCAGCTCTCTTTTTGTAAGGGGTTTTTGTTTTTATTATCACATCATCACATCATTATTAAACATCCCTCCCTTATCAGAAGCCAGCTCCTTTTGTAGAGGGGGTTTTGTATTTTAACATCATCATCAAACATTTTTTTCAAACATCGTTTTTCCCAAACCCGCCCCTCCCTTTCCCGTAAGGGTTTTGTATTAAATTTTCAACATCATTTTATCACATTATTATCTCATCGTTATCAGAAGCCAGCCTCTTTTTGGGAGAGGGGGTTTTGTAAATTTTTATCATCATCATCACACATTATTTCATCATCGTTATCGAAGCCCGCTTTTCTTCCCTTGGGAAGGGGTTTAGATTTCATCATCATCATCATCCCATTTTTATCACATCGTTATCAAACCAGCCCTCTTCTTGTAGAGGGGTTTAGTATTATTATCATCATATCATCATCATTATTTTCATCACGTTTCAAAGCCAGCTCTCTTCTTTTAAAGGGGTTTTGTAAAATTTTTATCATCATCACATCTTATTCATCCCTCCCTTTTCAAAAGCCAACTCTCTTCTGGAGAGGGGGTTTTTATTAAACCCTCAAACTTCCAAAAACATCATTTTTTAAAACATCGTTATCAGAACCAAACTCTCTTCTTTAGAGGGGTTTTTTATTATCAACATCATCATCACACATTATTTCATCTTTTTCAAACCAGCTCCTTCCCTTTTAGAGGGGGTTTTAAATTTTTATCATCATTCATCATCTTTTTTAAACACATCGTTTTCAGAACCACTTCTCCCTTTTAAGGGGGTTTGTTTTTATTATCATTTATCAAATCATCATTATTTTCATCACGTTTTCAGAAGCCAGCTCTCTTTTTGTAAGGGGTTTTTAAATTTTTATTTCATCATCATCCATCATTATTTTCCCTCATCGTTTTTCAAAGCCAGCTCCCTTCTTGTAGAGGGGGTTTTTTTATTAATATCACATCATCATCATTATTATTTATCATCGTTATCAAAGCCCTCTCTTCTTTTAAGGGGAAATATTAAACACACAACAAACATCAACTTATTTTCATCGTTAACAAAGCCCGCTCTCTTTTTGTAGAGGGGTTTTTATTATCATCATCATCAATTTACACATTTTTAAACAACGGTTTTCAGAAGCCAGCTCTCTTCTTTTAGAGGGGTTTAAATATTATCACATCCCTCATCAACATCATTATTATCATCATCGTTATCAAAGCCAGCTCTCTTCTTGTAGAGGGGGTTTTGTTTTTTATTAACATCATCAAAAATCAAAATTATTTTATCACCGGTTTTTCAAAGCCAGCTCTCTTTTTGTTAAAGGGGGGTTTTATTATCAACATCCTCATCCTCATCATCATTATTATCATCATCGTTATCAAACCACCTCTTTTTTAGGGGGTTAAAATATTATCACATCAACATCATCATCATTATTATCATCTTTTTAAAAACCAGCTCCTTCTTGTAAAAGGGGTTTATTTTTATCATCATCATCCATTATAAAAAATCATCACGTTATCAAAGCCGCTCTCCCTTTTTGTAAGGGATTGGTTGGGGGTTTTTTGTGGCCAACTTAAAAAACAGAACTAAAGGGAATTTCCCGGGGGCCCCTTTTCTCTACTCCCTTTTTTAACCCCCCCCCCCCCCCCCCCCCCCACCTCTCTCTCTCTCTCCCCTCTCTCACAAAACACACAAAAGAGGTAGGGTTTTTTTAACTTACATTATTAAGGGGCCCAAAAACATTATGTATGTCTTTTTTTTTGTTTATGTTTTTACAAATGTCACACATAAACATAAGGGGACCGGGGCTCAAGCCCGTAAGTGAAAAACAAACGTTACAAAACATCCAGCCATTATTAACCAACACTAGCCTGCCTGCATGCAGCGCGCGCGCCGTTTTCACCGCCTTTTCTTTTTTCACTGACGTCAGCAGTCCGCGCGAGCAGTTGTCTCCCTCCTCGTCCCGGCCCTTCCCCCGCCCCAACAGCTCGACAAATCTCAACCAATCATCCGCATCACGTGACTCGGCAAACTTTGCAGACGACAGCAGCGAAGTTGCTGCTTCATTTTCACTGGGAAAGCTCACACAAGGCGGCTGGTCCGTCTTGTTTCCCACCAAAGAGTTTTAGATAGATATTTTTCGTAGCTTTTTTGTTCGTTTGTTTATTTTTAAATGTTTCTTGATCTCAACCGCCCAACTGCACGTTTGTCCACAAGTGTCATCGTCGTACAATTTTCGATCGTCGGTCTCCAGCAGTGAGAAGACACCATGCCTCCAAGTCCCGTAGAAGAGCTGGCTCTCTTGGATTTGGACAGGTAAGCGGCCCTTGTTCTGCCCGTACTGTTACTGGTACACCAGCACACCTGTAGCTAGCGCTCAACTGTCTGTGCCTTTTGTTTTATCTCCTGCGCCATTTTGAGGCAGCTGGAAACTTTCTGTGAGGCGATCGTGATTTTGTTTAATTAGGTGGGAGGTGGGTTTTTTTTGCGTGGCCGCTTTCGAGTAGGTAGCTGTGCGTGGCAAGTTGTGCGGGGTAGTAGATCGGGTGGCTGGAGGTAGGGTGGGGAATCATCGATTTTCTGCGAGTTGACGAGCCACGCCCACGTAATGGCTCTCTCTCTCTCTCTCGCTCTCTCTCTCTCTCTTTCTCTCGCTCTCTCAAGCGCACGTGCGCGTACTTGTGCCAATCGGGATGAGAGCTTGGGTAAGGTAGTTCTAAGTGTAGGCGGTCCAGATTACAGTGTGTAAAGCAACCTTGAGGCAAACCGAAGATATTTTATGCAATGCGATTAAAGTGTCGAATACATAAAGATCGGCCCATGAACTTTTTCCATGTCCGACTTATGCTGACTATGTGGTCTGGATGTTACACGGTGATTTATAGTGGCCCCCTCCCACCCACGCCCACTTCCACCTTTTAATCAAAAACAACAATCTGCCCAGTTGTAAAGTAGTTGGTGTGTTTTTATTTCCTACTGAGAAACGGGCTCGTCCTGAAAGCTTTCTCAAGTTTATGAAAGTGTATAATTTTAAAGGAGTTTGATGATGATGATGATGATGATGATGATTATTACTACTATTATTGCCATTACCATTATTAATATGATACTTATTATTCCTAGTATAATTATTGAAAAATGTATTGTGAACTGACGTAAGACACGCGCCGACAGTTGTGTTTTTTTTCAAAATAAAAAGAGACAATCGGGGTGTGTGTTTGACAAACTAGCTAATGAACAAATATGGACATCCTGCTGAAAACACACACACACTACACAACACTACACAACACAACACACTACACGACACACACACACACTACACAACACACACTACACAACACACACTACATAACACACACACTACACTACACACACACACCACACACACACAACACACACACACACACACAACACACACACACACACACACACAACACACACACACAACACACACTACACAACACACACTACACAACACACACTACAACACACCACACACACTACACAACACACACACCAACACACACACACACACACACACACACACACACACAACACAACACACTACACACACACACTACACAACACACACTAACACACACTACATAACACACACACTACACTACACACACACACACACACACACACAACACACACACACACACACACACACACACACAACACACACACACACTACACACACACACACACACACACAAAACACACACACACAATCAATCTAACTAAACACACACGAGCGCGCGCGCGTACGCGTGACAGTGACAACAAAGCTGAAAAAAGCGAATGATGGCCTTTTTCCTGCCGTGAATAGGTAACCTACTTCTAGCTGACGACTGACAGCATTACACGGTGAATCAGGCGACAGTTATAACCCCTGACGTCACAAACCGTGTCTGATTAATCATGACATAAATTTTAGCAGAATTAAGTGTCAGGCTGGCTGGCTGTAGCTGGTAGCGAGCTAGCTAGCTGAAGACGGATGTCAAGTTAACGGAGCGTGTAGTCTGCCTACAACTTTGACAGTTGACTTTGGCAGCATCCATTATTTAATGGGGTACCTTTTTTTTTTTCCTGTTTCCACTATGTAGATATTACTGTTGGTGACATTAGACATGGGAGAAAGGTTTTGTGTGTGTGTGTGTGTGTGTGTGGTGTGTTGTGATGGGAGAGAGAGGAGAGAGAGAGAGAGAGAGAGAGAGAGAGAGAAGAGGAGAGAGAGAGGAAGAGAGACTGTAAACTTGTCACAAAGTCGGACTGCTTACATGATGTGCAGTGTGCACCTGAGAGAAAAAACTAAATGGGAAGAGGGCGTGAGCAGGCGCGCGCGCGCACACACACACACACACACACATACATACACAGTGTCACACACACCACACACGCGCGCACGCACACACGCCCACCACCACCCACCCACCCACAGTTTCTCTCTCCCTCTCCCTCTCTCCACCCCCCTCCCGCTCTGCACGCGCCTCTACTCTTATTCTTACCTGTTTTGTTAATTTTGATTAGACTTAACATAACATTTAATTCTTGAATAAAACATTTGGTACATCGTCAGTAATAAAGGCACACTGAACAAGACTAGTCTTGAAGCCTACTTCGTGCTTTGTCAATGAAAACATACACAGCATTTAGCAAATACAATGACGGGAAAATAGTGTTGATTTTGACTTCACTCAGTGCGTTTTTATTGCATCAGCCTACTTTTAACATTGCAAGGAGAGGTACCAAATGAACTAGCTATGGAGTGGAACTTGTATCTGTGAACTGCAGACAGATTGCTGTTCTAGGGTGCTTTACGCTTTAAACATTTCATTAGCAATCAGTTCAAGATTCGTGTTAGCATTTGTCTAGTTTCATTGTAATCTGTCTGAGCGTCAATTCGGTGATTGCTATGGACAGATGACTTTGCTTCGTGTAGTGACAATTACCGCAGACGGAAGCTTGGTAGCGGGAAAGACTTTTCTCCTGGCCAGAATTGTGGGGAGAATGAAATTTTGCATTAATTGAAACAGAAAACGAACATCGTTTATTTCGCATTTGTTGTTGTCAGTGAGAAAATTAATGTTGTATAACTGTACTTTCAGTATTGTAGCACTGTGGAGTCATTTATTTATTTATTTATTCTTTTATATCGAGGATATAGAATAAGCACTTATGTGCTTTTTTACATCCAGCCCCCGTGTGTTTGCGGTTTTGTAAATTCTGTTCCCACCGTTACACAATGGCCTACTCTTTCGAAAATGTAAAACCTACTTGATTTAAATAAAATATAGAAGCCTAGTGGTGGTATACGAACAGGATACGGTTGGTATCAAAACTAAGCAGTAACAAGTTTCTTTATCTTTCTCCTTCCTGCCTTTTTCTAGCCGCTCCATTTCGTCTTTTTTTTTAATCTCTTGTTTATTTTCCTTTTTAATATGTTGGTACTTTAAAAAAAAAAATTCATTCCTGTTTTTTTTTCTTCTGTTTAGCATATTTCCTGTCCCATTTATTTTTTTCAATAAAAATAGAAGGGAAACTGACGTCATAGCCACCGTGAGCCACGTACAAGATTGTGTGTGTGTTTTGTGCGCGCGCGCGCGCGCGCGTGTGTGTGTGTGCGCGCACTCGTACATACACGCGTGTGTACGTTTGTGATCACAATCATGTGAGTGGCCGGTCAGAAAGGCAAAGTGTAATGTGCTAGGCTAGTTAAAATGTAGTTCGTAGCGCAGAACTTTACGTTAATGCTCCTTGTTCTGTAAGTTTCAGTAAGGAAACGGGAAGGGGTTACAGTTTATCGATAGACAGCCTAATGCAGTGACAGAAAACTGAGAAAAGAGACATGGATAGCCTAGTGGTTAGAACATTGCGCTCGCAATCTGACGACCCGGGTTCGATTCCCGTTCAAGGGGATATTTTCCCCTGGAGTTAACATCAGTGCCGACTCCACTCTCCCCAAAAGTCCTTCGGATGAGACTATAAACCGAGGCCCCGTGTGCAAACGCACGCAGAACATCTTGCGCACACGTTAAATCCTGTTCCGCTTTTCGTAAGAGCGGGAACAGATGACAGATTTTTCAAAACCGCATACACACGGGGACTGGTTGTAAAAAAGCACATCAGTGCTTATTCCATTATCCTCGATATAAAAGAATAAAATAAAAAATAAATCATGCTGTTCTTCCCCTGTTCATCTCGCGTCTTTTTGCCCAGTGTTGTATTTCATTTCTTCCTTTAGTTAACTAACGTCTTGGCCTCTGTTTACCCCAGTCTGCCTGTCTCTTCCTTCTTTCTGTATAAATTCCTCCCTCCCCCTCAGTCTTCTGTCTTCTTGTTGTATTTGCATCTTCTATCTGACCATAATTATGTCTGCTGTCCCTAAGTCTGTTGTCCCTCTTTCCATCTTTCTATTTATAAATGGCATGCACATATGCGCACGCACGCACGCACGCACCACACACACACAACACACTCTCTCTCTCTCTCTCTCTCCTTCTCTCTCTCTCTCTCTCTCCTCTCCGCCCCTCTCCCCTCTCCCTCCTTCCCTCTCTCCATCCCTCTTTACCACCCCCGTCATGTATTTCTCAGGCTTTATTACAATGCTTGAACTTTTCAACGTCATGATGACGTAGTCTAGACACAAACGTCGCTGACTTCCGCCCCCTCCCTCTTCCAGTGCAGTGCAGTTGAAAGCTCCTTGATTGTGGATTGAACCTGGTGTCGTTGGAAACAATACAGAGACCGCTGGGCCACCAGGCACACACGACCAGTTCTTGAACTTCCAGCCTACAGTGATGCGGGTGGTAGTCACTCCCAGTGGGGATTCCGATCCCTGCTCTGTGTGTGTGTGTGTGTGTGCGCGCGTGCACACACGCGGGCGCACCTCGTAGACTAGCCTGTATTGAAGTTTTTTTTTAATTATATACAGAATAGTCAAGTGACTGGTGTAACCCGTTCCGTTCAGAAAAAAAAATGACTCGGCAGAAAACGTTGCAAACGTGAGGTCAAGGAGTACTGTATGTTAGGAGTACAAAGCTGAGGACCCCCTCCTCCCCCCCAAAAAAAAAAAAATCCAAAACGCTCCCCCCCCCCCCCCCCCCCCCCCCTCAAAAACAAATCCCAACAAATAATCAGAGATGCTCCCTTCCCCCTCTCCCACAAAACCCAAACAAGAAAGAAAAACAAAAGGTACCCCCAACCCCCAACAAACAAAGAAGGAAACAAACACCCCCCCCCCAAAAAAAAAAAAAACAACCCACAAAAAACAACCAACAACAACAACAACAACCAGCCAAACAATTGTCTGTGTGCTTTGTTTCCACAGTTCTGACTTTTAGCATGACACAGTCTGCTTTAAAACAGACACTGTCAACGAGCCAGTCGTTTTAAACCAGTTAACAATACAAAGGAAACTAAGAGTAGAGGAAAGCAAATAAAACTCGGGGAAAACCCCCGTTATTTTATGCAGGCCGGCATACTTTCGCTCACAAGACAGTGCGCATGTGTGTGCATGCATGCAGCCAAGTGGACAGAAAAACCAAAGCCTAAAAAAGGAACAGGATACAAACAAAGAAAAATTGAGAAGAGAAAAAGAAAACGGGAAATAAATGACACTTTGTGAATCACTTGTGAGCCCATCCACTTTGCAAGTCGCCATTGCTGTTTGACTTAATCAGTATTCCAGTGAATTGTCGTCCCCTTCTCTGGCCTCTTCTCCTGCTGTGCAAGAAGCAGTGATCGTGGCTGCTTTGCTTGATTTGCTTTACTAAAGGCGGTGATTCATCAACAGCCTAACGTTCCGTCATGACAGATGCAGTGGTACAGCTCAAAGCCAGAGGGCACTGATACTGATAGGCTGCCACGTGAAGGCTATTTTCAACAGCATTAAGGAGGAGAGACGAGAGAATTGCGTAATTTATAATTATCACTTCAGTCCTTACGTCGCATCACATCTTTGCGTCATAAGATTAAGAGGATGAGAATTACTGTTCTAGGGGTTAGTCGCAGAGCAGTGAAGACAGTTGGGAAGCCGATGGGGAAAAAAAGGAGTAGCAGATTAAAAAACAACAAAAAACTACCTGAGGTAAGAGAAACCCCATAAACACTAAGAGACTGTAAGCTGCTCAAAATAAAAGCACTGGAAGCAACCTAATCTCTCCAAGGGAACAGTCGACAGGCTGTAGGCTATATTCCCAAAGTTTGCTGGGACCAATCGTCTGCTTCCTGCTAGTCAGTCCGCGTCTTGGCTGTGAGTTGGACCGTGTTCTGTAGGCCCCTAATGCATAGATCTTTCTGTGTGCAGTCCAGCATCGGTCCCGCTGGTTTGTTTCACGGGTTGGTTTGTCGTTAGGCAGTCTGTTGTGCTTGTACCCTGCAGGCAGTGTTCCCCCCACAACCAACTAACCAACTATAGCCTCATTCCTATTTCCAACACACCTAAACACGTCACTACGTGTTTCTATTGTATTATTCCTATCACATCGGCCTGCAGTGGTAGACACTGCTCCAAAAGCTGGAATGGGATTCTAAATGCCTGTAAGATTTGTCTTCTCTCTCGCTCGCCCAGTGGGACTTTAATGGTTTGGTGTCATCCGATCGTGGAAGGGACCTGGAGTCTGCACAGACCGTGGTTCCCAGAGAAGAGAAGAGAGTTTCTCCCTGCCTGGCGGCCGGTAATGAGAGTTGAATTAACCCGCCACCGGATCACGTCGGAGGGTTACACAAAAAGAGGTGAACCGTCTTTGTTATTGTTGGTGGTTCACATTTTGCAGTTCATGTTAATGTTCATTGTCTAATTAGAACACCATAAGCTACAAGCTTGTTGTTGCTATGATTTCAAAATGTTTGTTTTCAATGTTTATTCTCATTTCTGAATAAAAGCTATTTGAACCAACCGTCTTCCACATTGTCACCACGTTCACTGTTTTCATCCTCCATTTTCCTGCCTGCTCATAGGACAGCTTTGACTCCTGTCAGTTAGGAATTTGAGATACTGGGCCCCTGTTTGGGGGTGTGCTGTCGGGAGATCTCGCTACACCCACAAAAACCTGGCCATTGTGATCTGCATACACCAGTCTGCTGCACGTTTGCCGAAAACCGCAGAGTGAAGACAGTGGAATGGAGGGAAAAGGAAGTCCACCACAGCCCCTGTAATGGTAGCCCCCCCCCTCCAAGTAATATATATTCATATATGTATCCTACAATTATGACCTCAGGCCATGTACGTCGTGGGACCTACTTTTCGTAATAAATCTATATATGCTTGGATTATTCCATCATTTTGTTGTTGAAAGCGATTTCGTTTATGATTCCATTCACAGTGCAAATTGTAGACGACATACTTCGAGAAAAGTGTTTAACAGTGACAAACCCTGTCGATCAATACCTATGATGCAAAGTGTGCTACATAAAATGTACATAACTTTGACCCCAAAAATCCATTTGTTGTGCTACATAGCCTATATGTGTTCTGAACTTCTCTCACACGTGATGTGCTATTTTTAAAGACATTTAACGACCATTTGTTTAAGCAAAAGCAAAATCATCATCATCATCATCATCAATAGTCAGAAATAGATTTTTTTTTAAAAGATGAAGGGGTGGGAGAGAGTCAAGAGCACCACATGCTCAGTGGATTATGTATCAGGTTCCTGTTGGACGGGGTTTTTATAATAATAATATGTATGGAATTTATATAGCGCTGAATCTTGTAAAGCAACAAATCAAAGCGCTCAGATTTTATTTCATGCCACTTTAAGTCACGGCAGATTTCTCTCCGTGAAATTCGGGCTGCTCTCCCCGGGGAGAGCGGGAGAACGCGTCGCCACTTAGCGCTGCGCCACCCTTTCACTCTTTTTTTTTTTTTTTTTTCTGCAGCTGTATTTGTTTCCCTATCAGAGTGGCTTTTTTCTAAGAATTTTGCCAGGGACAACTCTCTTGTTGCCGTGGGGTTTTTTACGTGCGCTAAATAATTACGTGTAACACACGGGACCTCGGTTTATCGTCTCATCCGAAAGACTAGCGCCCAGACCACCACTCATGGTCTAATGGATGGGGGGAAAATTTCCGGTCCAAACGGGGTAGAACGCAGCACACTTACCATGGACACCGATCACTTTTGTTTACTAGCGGCGCGTTACCTTTAACACCATCACATGTTAATCCACATGAGAAACTCTTTTTGGGGGGTTTTTTAAACACAAAAACACACGGTAACACACGACTCGTATACCCATGATAAACGCTGATAACACCATGTAAAACTGATGAAATATTTTAACACCCTCGTTCAACATCTGATTCAACCCAAATATTTCAGTGTGACATGATTAGACAGCCAGTGTACCTGTTAACACCGATTGCACATGAGTCAACAGATCTCTTGTTCTCCTGAAATAAACTCACCTGTCAAACACTTATCGCTGAACACCATGATTAAAGCTGAATAACAGAAAAAGTCATGATTTCAAACATCTTTTAACACTGTTCAACCCATATTAACTGTTAATTGTTGTGGAACTACCAGTGGCTGTGGAATGCGTGACATGAAACTTAACATCCTATTAGCCATTTGCCATGATTGTCCTGTAAACACCACTGCAGTAACACCTATTCTGTAATTGACGTTGTTATTATTAATCTATTGGTTAAATTGTTTAAACTTCCTGATAACACCATGATAACATTTGTAGACACGCAGTTAGAAAGTCAATTAAACTTTGAATTAAAAATTGATTCAGTGCACTGATAAAGCCATGGATGCCACGATACCATGTTGAATAAGCCTGTTGGACAGTTACACCATGTTAACACCATGATTAACACCACGATTAAAATCATGATTAAACACCATGATTAAAACCATGATTAAACATGATTAAGAACACATGATAAAATCCATGATTAAATCCATGATTAAACACCTGATTAAACCATGATTAAAACCATGATTAAACACCATGATTCAACACCATGATTAAACCATGATTAAACACCATGATTAAACAACACATGATTAAAATCCATGATTAAACACCATGATTAAACACCATGATTAAACACCATGATTACAACCATGATTAAAATCCATGAGTTAAACACCATGATTAACACCATGATTAAACACCATGATAAAACCATGATAACACCATGATTAAAACATGATTAAACACCATGATTAAAATCCATGATTAAACACCATGATTAAACCATGATTAAACCATGATTAAACACCATGATTAAACACCATGATTAAACAACCATGATTAACACCATGATTAAACACCATGATTAACACCAGATAACCATGATTAAAATCCATGATTAAACACCATGATTAAACACCATGATTAAACACCATGATTTAAACACCATGATTAAACACCATGATTAAACACCATGATTAAACCATGATTAAAACCAATTAACACCATGATTAAAACCATGATTAAAATCATGATTAAACACCATGATTAACACCATGATTAAACACCATGATTAAACACCATGATTAAAATCCATGATTAAAAACCATGATTAAAATCCATGATTAAAATCCATGATTAAACACCATGATTTAAACACCATGATTAAACACCATGATTAAACACCATGATTAAACCATGATTAAAATCCATGATTAAACACCATGATTAAACACCATGATTAAACACCATGATTAAACACCATGATTAAAATCCATGATTAAAACACCATGATTAAACACCATGATTAAACACCATGATTAAACACCATGATAACACTATAACACCATGATTAAACACCATGATTAAACACCATGATTAAATCATATAACCATGATTAAAATCCATGATTAAACACCATGATTAAAATCCATGATTAAAACCATGATTAAACACCATGATTAAACACCATGATTAAACACCATGATTAAACACCATGATTAAACACCATGATTAAACACCATGATTAAACACCATGATTAAACACCATGATTAAAATCCATGATTAAACACCATGATTAAAACCATGATTAAACACCATGATTAAAACCATGATTAAACACCATGATTAAACACCATGATTAAACACCATGATTAAAATCCATTAAAAATCATGATTAAAATCCATGATTAAAAATCATGATTAAACACCATGATTAAAATCCATGATTAAAAACAATGATTAAAAACCATGATTAAAAACCCCGAAAGGATCAACTCGTTTTCTAAGTTAATCACTTACTAAGTTTTCGTTTGCATTCACCATTACCAAACGATCGTTTAGTCATTGTTCGTCCGAATTGACCATTACCATAGGTTATAATAATTGTGTCAGTTTTCGTCTGAATTAACCATTACTATATGTTAACTGGTCATTCCATCATTTTTTCGTCAGAATTAAGTATTACCATGCAATCATTAATCTTTGTTTTGGTCATAATTGGCTAAAACCATACGATCATAATTATCATATAGTCATTTTTTGTCAGAATTAACTATTACCATACTATCATGATTATCGTTATTTTTCGTCAGAATTAACTCTTACCATACGATCATGATTATAATATAGTCATTTTTCGTCAGAATTAACTATTACCATACGATCATGATTATCATAATTATAGTCATTTTTCGTCTGTATTAACCTTTACCATACGAGCATGATTATCATAATTATAGTCATTTTTCGTCAGAATTAACTATTACCATACGATCATGATTATCATATAGTAATTTTTCGTCTTATCCATGGGGGTCATTTCGTCATTTTTCGTCTGTATTAACCTTGACCGTGGGGGTCATTTCGTCATTTTTCTTCTTCCCGTCCCAGTGTTGACTGCATTGTGATTCAGGTGGTGGGAGGAAGAACGAGTGACAGAAGTGTTTCACCTCTGTCTTGTACGCTGCAGATGAGGGCTCAGCTGTTCTCATCTCAGGTTTACTTCTCAGCAGCCCGTACCATTAGGGGGGCCTCTGTGGCTGGCGGGGATGTAAGCATCATGATTGATGAAGTGACCAGTTAGTGCCTGTATTCATTTCATGTGTTGGCGCAACAGTGCATTGTTCTGAACGAATAAAACGTTTTGTTTAAACTAGCTGACCAACGTACATCATCCACAGAATTCTTGTTACATTGTACCCCAATAGTTTGAGACATAAGCAGATTTACTGTTTTTCTCACAGGTTTTCTGAGTTATGGCACTGTCGAAGAGAGAGAGAGAGAGAGAGAGAGAGAGAGAGAGAGAGAGAGAGAGAGAGAGAGAGAGAGAGAGCAGTGGAAAAAAGCAAGAAATGAATTGTTCAGTGCCAGTGGTGAAGAACAAGTACACATAAGCACCTACAACCACTCTATCTTTTATAGATACAATCATGATGTTTTTCCCCTCAGAAGTGTATTAAAAATGCTGAACGAAAGAACCTAACAAAATGTGGAAAAAAAAATCCCTGGAAATGTTGAATGTTTTCAGAACATCGATGGTTAGCTTTTTTGTAGCTTAAAAAGAGAAAACAAACAAACTTAATGATAGATAGATAGATAGATAGATACTTGAAAAACCGTTCTTTTGATTACGTTTGACAAATACAACTGTTTCAGTTGCCCACTTGTGAACGTAAATTGATCATGAATTTTGTTTACTTTATTAGCCCCCCCCCCCCCCTCCACTTCCCCCGCCTTTCCCTGTTTTTGTTTTGTTGATTTGTTTCTCTTTAAACATTTTATGAAACGTAAATTGCATCATGAGCTTTGGGTTAAAGAAAAAGTTGCCTTCCTCTGCCCTACAAGGTAGGGAAGTGGGGGTGGTGGGGGTGGGTGGGGGGGGGGGGGAGTGTTGGACTGACAGAGGAGTGAATGATTGAAGAATGTCATGAGGACGTGGTGCTGCATATAATACAGCAGACAGCTTTATTACCACCACCACCCCCTCCCCCAATGGAGAAAAGCTGAGGTGTGAAGCAACACACAGCACCGACACATGACAGGTTACAGTTAGGACATGACATGCGCTTACTAGGATTTACTGTCATGGCTTGAAGCTATGTATTGTGCGGATGAAGCCAGACAGACTATAAGCTCAAGGCTTGGTGTTGCCCTTAGCGCTGTGTTGTTGTGGTGTTGTGCAACTCTGTGGCCTTTCTTGAGGATACATGTATGTAGCTATGTGTCCAGCCAATGAGGCCCACTGCACTGAAGGTGTAAACCTAAAAAGTATGTTCTTTCGAGCCAGAAGGCCCATAGAGCCGGAGCTTATCCCGGTTTCTGTAGCGTTAAGCGAACTGATGGTTTTTTCACCACCCCTGTGACAGGACGCTAGTCTGTCGCCAGATACTTCCCCAGCAGAGCTGGTACCCACTTGTACACCTGGGTGGAGTGAGGAAAATAGGAGTAAAGTGTCTTTCCCAAGGACACAACACCGAGCCGAGCGGGAATCGAACCCGCGACCTCTGGATCACGAGTTGACCGCTTAAACCACTCGACCACGGTGCCTCCTTAGGTGTAAACCTAGCATCATGATATTGTTTGGAAAGGAGTCATTAAACTCAAACATGATTGTTGATCAACACTATTATTTTCAAAGTTACAGCCAGCGGATCATTTTTAAAGTTACAGCCAACGGATCATTTTAATATACACTTTCAAAGTTACAGCCAGGTATCATTATTTTGATCAAACACTTTCAAAGTTACAGCCAACGATCATTATTTTGATCAAACACTTTCAAAGTTACAGCCAACGATCATTATTTTGATCAAACACTTTCAAAGTTACAGCCAGGTATCATTATTTTGATAAAACACTTTCAAAGTTACAGCCAACGAATCGTTATTTTGATAAAACACTTTCAAAGTTACAGCCAACTATCGTTATTTTGATAAAACACTTTCAAAGTTACAGCCAACGATCATTATTTTGATAAAACTTTTTCAAAGTTACAGCCAACGATCATTATTTTGATAAAAACACTTTCAAAGTTACAGCCAACGATCATTATGCTGATAAAACACTTTCAAAGTTACAGCCAACGTATCATTATATTCTGCCAGTAAAACACGGAGGAAAATCAGACACGGTCAAAATTATTCATCTTATTTTGGTCTACATAATTACACTGAGAAGGGAGAGCAAAACCCATCCCATTATCAAGAAAGAGGTTAAGAGTGAAGGTGCTGCCTTTGCACACACCCCTTTCTTTGAAAACGAAAAGAAATTTGCCTTTTAAAACAACTTGAGTTTAAAGAAACAGTACTCTGCGAACTATGAAGCAGTTTGTTTTAATCAAGAAAGTATAATTAGATTAAGTTTACCGTATAAAAAACCCATTGCTATTGTGATGCATTCCATACACACCACTCAACCATACTTGCTGGGTCATAAATTGTGTAGACTGGAGGGAAGCCACACACACTACTCTCTCTCTCCTCTCTCTCTCTCCTCTCTCTCTCTCTGCGCGCACGTGTGTGTGTGTTAAGGACCGGGATCTTATGGGTAATGTGTCCTGTCCTGTTCTGCCCTGTACTGTAATGTTGAGGACCCCCCGGTATACAACCAATTTCCTGTGCACCATTCTCTAATGGCCAGGACACCCATCAAGGTTGTATTGAAACAGACATGCTGAACTGCCGGGAAACCAGCAGCCACGTTGTGAAGACGTGTGCTCTTCAGCCACCCCTCGACCCCACACTGGGCTATCGGCAGCACCACGGTCCCGGCAACAGCGTGGTTGTCCTGTGGGGTGTCTGTGCTCGGCTAGCTGCCCTGTGGTCACCGTGTTAGGGACACCACAGCCAGTTTATCTGTCAGTAACGGTACACAGCCAATCGGTACTTGTTGTAAACTTACTGGTTCCAAGTTCACTGTCAGAGATAACATTCACTCCACTCAGGCCGCCAACAGGAACTGTATTGAACTGAACAGGGTTCAAAGTTCAGTTCAACAATGAGAAAGATGAAATTTCACGTCGTGGTTTCTTGTATACAGTTGTACGTCTTACCTTCAGTGTTCAGAGATAAAGAAATTTTAATCCATAGAATAGGGCAACATTTAAAGTTCTTACTTGACAGTGTTCAGGAATAGAGAATGGTTAATCATTGGAATAAGCGAACATGATAGCGAGCTGTACGTCTTCCATTCAGTGTTCAGAGAGAAAGAAATTATCAGTCAGTAGAATAGGGTTCCTGTACAACTATAGTCTTCGATTCAGTGTTCAGTAATAAAGAATGGTTTAATCATGGGGATAAAGCAACACATACGTCTAACGTTCAGTGTTCAAGGATAAAGAGTGGTTGAATCATGGGAATAAAGCAACATGTACATCTAATGTTCAGTGTTCAAGGGAAAGTTCAGTCAGAAGAATAGAGAGCGCCACCAGCGCGTCTGTCCTGCCCTCGACGATCATTCTAACCACGTCCAGTCAGGCCTTCACCAAGGACAGACAGAGGTTCGCCCCCAGAACTGTAGGCGGGAAAAGGACGGTGGGTAGTAGGAGGGTGGTGGTGGGGACAGCAGCCAGGGAAGATAACTGTAGCTACTGATAGCGGCACTTGCCGCCCGACAGAAATAGCACAGGTGGCGGCGGCACTCCACATTCACACACCCTCGACCGACATCTCCACAACAAAAAAAAAGTAGAATGGACGGTCGTTATGGGCTTGAGCAAGTAACATGTGGATTCCCAAAGCCTGTTTGTTGTCGCCCTGATTGTCTTGGTTGTCGTTGTGGGCGTAACGACGACTGTCCCGTGACGCAGAAGAGAGTGGCCATTCCGTACAGAGCTGGTGGTGTCCGTCCGTCTGCCGGACAGACAGACAGACAGACAGACAGACATCCTTTACTGTGGCCACTTCTGAGGTGGTTTTGTCTGTCCATATACCAGACAGACCACAACGGCTCGTGTCCTTGCCACACAGCAAAGTAACCCCACAATTATAGTCATCATGGGGGTTTCATGATTTGGGACTGTTAACCCTTTTACCACGCTACATTTAATAATAATAATAATAATAATAAATGGAACTTATATAGCGCTATATCTTGCAAATACAAATCAAAGCGCATGCATTCAACCTAATCTTACACAGTCATGCAATCAATGATAAGTAATCAATAGTTTAAACAAACAGATATTTACAAATATGGTGCGCTGCAGACAAAATCTATGAAATAAAATTTCAATAGTCAAATGTTTTTCAAAAGCGGACGCACACACTCACACAGGTCGTATACTTTAGCAGGGTGATAGGACATGGGTTAGTGAAGGGTGGGATAGTTCTGATATGAAACAAGAGGGGGGGGGGAAATCTTAGGTTTGAAATAAATATGTCTTGAGGCTGGATTTAAAAGTGTCATAACTAGGTTTCTGGCGAAGAGAGAGAGAGGGAGCTCATTCCAGGTCGATGGACCCGAAATAGAGAAAGAGCGGCGGCCAACAGTGGATTGGCTGAATCTAGGTATTCATTTGATAATAGTAATTTTTATAGCGAATTTTAATGTCCTTTTTATCATCACACACCCACCCACGCACGCGCGCGCGCGCGCGCGCGCACACACACACACACACACACTACCACCATCACCACCATCACCGAGGCAATAGAATTTGCAAGAGAGGCCATTCCACTTAGCACAGCGTTGGCCGCATTGCTGTATAATTGGAAAAGGCTGTTGTTTTTCAAGGGTTTCACGTGCGCTTTCCACTCCCTGACTGTTTAGCTCCCCTCCCCTCTCTGACAGTGTTTTCCAACCAGCCTCGGCCTCTGGGGGATTACCTGCCCTTGGATTTCTTTCTTCTTGTGAGAGGAGAGAGAGAGAGAGAGTAAGTAGTTCATTTAAAAAGAAGCATGTGAAGAAGCAGAGGGGCAGGTTAATTTCGTTGTTGGTAAAATGGGTAGCTGTGTCTACAACTACAATGAAGGCAGCAGCACTAGCTTGCCCTCCAAGCCAGTAGTGAACTAGGAAGTGTAGCACTGCCACAGACCTCACAGCCCCCAGTTCTGTCCCTGTAGTAGGTCAGTTAACGAGCATCCCGAGGGAACATGGCAGCAGCACGCCAAGAAACGGGGGCATCGTCAGTATAATCTTGGTGCATTAGCAGTATACTCAAAGACATGGGAGAGAACGAGCGAACATGACTTTTAGAGCTGTACGCTGTTGACGGTCTTTAGAAAATGGCAGGGCAGAAATAAGCTTGATGACTTACTCATGGGAATGGGTGGACAAAAATCATCTTTATACACTGTGAATGCAATGCAAGAATGGAGAGGCAGTGCTGCTGAATAAGCTAGCTCGGCAGGCACTGCAGCAAACTGAGAACAGAGAGGTCAGCAGAAGCTGGGCAATGTTTTCCTCAGCATCACCACCATCATGATGCCCTGTAACAGGGCTCTGTTCTTTATACATCCTGTCTTTTCCCTACCTTTTCACAACTTTCAAAGCTCTCTCTCTCTCTCTCTCTCTCTCTCTCTCTCTCTCTCTCTCTCTCTCTCTCTCTCTCTCTCATTCTCATTTAAAAAATCAAAACCATGAGTGGAGTCTGGAGGATTTTTTTCCATGGGGAGGGAGTATTCAATTTGTACCAGGCCAGATTTTTTAAACAATTTTTGTCGCCTGCTGTTACATGACGTCATGAACGGAGGTGCTGTCTTTGAACCCCAAACTTCCCAACTAAATAGCTGCAAGTGTGTAATCTTGAGCTGCCTACACACATCCGGGCTTGTCCACAGCCCCCCCCCCCCCCCCCCCCCCCCCCCAACCTTCCCACCTCCCACCTTCATCCCTCCCCCTTCCCCGTAAATTAATGGATTGGCGACCTTACAAGGAAGGAATCCCTCCGTTTGAGTTAGTAGGAGTGACGCTCCATGAATAATGTATTAGGTCTGCACCCTGGGCGACCTTGCTTTTGTAAAGGAGAAGAAGAGAGAGAGAAGAGAGAGAGAGAGAGAGAGAGAGAGAGAGAGAGAGAGAGAGAGATTTTATAATGAAGTGTGTTAATAAATTAATGTGGCGTAAGTAGGCAGGCCTATACACAAAAGATGGGGCTGCTTGTTGGGAGGGGTTAATGCCTTGTTTGTGTTGGTGTACCCTTACCTCCTCTGTTCCGTTTCCCCTGGCTCGCTACCTCAACCCCACCTTTCCCCTTGTTGTTCCGCTTCTGTTCCTTGGTCAGGTGATTCCGGAGAGGGCTACAGCCCATAGTATTATTTTTTTTTTATTCCTCGGTGAGATTTGTGCGTGTGCGACTGTTTTTGTTCACCTGGAAGGTAGCCATATTCCGGCTTTGGGGAAGTATATAGCGTACTTGAAATGTTCTGCAGGCAGTGGTGTGCTTCAGTCAAAAAACCAAACTGCTTTCTTTTCCCATCAGTTTTGGTCCTCTGTAACTTCGTGTGCTGATGATGTTGGGAGAGGATGACAAAAAAGGCCACTTAACAGACAGTGTACTGCGAACAGGGCGCTAACATAACACAGAGTGTATTGCCAGACCACTAACATAACACACAGTGTATTGTGAACAGACCACAGACATAACACACAGTGTATTGTGAACAGACCACTGACATAACACACAGTGTATTGTGAACAGACCACTGACATAACACACAGTGTATTGTGAACAGACCACTGACATAACACACAGTGTATTGTGAACAGACCACTGACATAACACACAGTGTATTGTGAACAGACCACTGACATAACACACAGTGTATTGTGAACAGACTACAGACATAACACACAGTGTATCGTGAACAGACCACTGTCATAACACACAGTGTATTGTGAACAGACCACAGACATAACACACAGTGTATTGTGAACAGACCACTGACATAACACACAGTGTATTGTGAACAGAGCAATGGGCGATGGACAGAACTGTACCAGTTCCAGGTGTGTTCATAAAGAACGCTTAAACACCTGATCAACCACCAAACTGGAGACATACCATTCACACTCGTGAAGTTGTACAAAGGGAAACTGAACTTCGTGCAGGAGAGAGAGAAGTAGGGCAGTGAGGAATGACATCAGGTGTCGGTGAAAACATTTTGGGCTTAGCAAATCTGTATTGGCTGAAAAAAGGTCGATGTACACTGATTTTCTGTATTGAACATTCGTCATTTTGGTGGCAAGTAGCCTACGTTTGTGGACTGGCGGAGACAAGCAGAGGTAGAGAGGGATGGGGAGAAGGGCGGGACATTTCGTGATGTCCCAGCACCATTACACTGCACTGCACTGCACTGCACAGCACACATCCTTGGAGGAAAGGAATCCTTGACACTGTGCGTACGTGCATGCGCGCGTTTGCGTGTGTGTTTGTGTGTTTGTTTGTGTGTGTGTGTGTGTGTGTGTGTGTGTTGTTACACTGTGCATGAAGTGAAGAAGATTGGGAGGACTGAGGGAAGGAAAGGCAGTGAAAGAGCAGGCAGACCTGGCATTTTTTCTTCAAGAGAAAAAACCCAAACCCACTCCACAGGGACAGACATTTGACACTGGGGAGTCAGTTGACTGGTGCAGTGTGAGTGTGTGTGTGTGAGTGTGTGTGTGTGTGTGTGAGTGTGTGTGTGTGAGTGTGTGTGTGTGTGTGTGAGTGTGTGTGTGAAAAGGGGATGAGATGGGAGGGGGGCTCTCTTAGAGTGAATTTCCCTGTCACGATTTTCATCAGTTCTCTGATTGTCCTGTTGTGATCACATCATCTCTCTACTGTCTGCATGTATGTCTCTCTCTCTCTCTCTCTCTCTCTCTCTCTCTCTCTCTCTCTTTCTCTCTTTCTCTCACTGCTGCTCTCATTCTCTTTTCTCTATCTTTATATCTGTCTCTCCGTCCGTTCGCCTGCCTATCTGTGTGGGTGGGTGGGTGGGTGGTGTGTTTGTTTGTGGTGGGGGGTGGGGGGGGGGGGGGGCTGTGCATGAGGTTGGGGGCGGTCATATCTGAGGCGGCCGACATTAAAGGCTGTTCAAGCTTCCTTTGAATTTCATAGAAGGCAAGCCGTGGCTGGCTCCACCCCACTGGTGTGTGGTTGACGATGCACCCCCTCCTTGTTCATTGTTCATTTGCTGTGACAGGAGAGACAAATCCTCATGATGCCCTGTTACGTCACAGAAATCGGAAGTCAATGGAGTGATAATGAGTTCTGGATGAGTAGAGTGGCCCGGCTGTTTGTGTCGGTGGTTCTTCCCATAACCTATGTTGTCAGTCACCTCCCTGTTGGTCTTGCCCTTCACCTCTGAACTGTCAAATCAAGGGGAAACGTGTGTGCATGTGTTAGAGTAGGATGAATGCAAGCGCTTTATTTGTTTTTGCAATATATAGCGCTGTATATATTCCATTTATTGTCATTATTATTATTATTATTATTATTTAACACACGTCAGCAAGTAACTGGGATGAAAACCCTAGCCTATTGTAAAAGTTCAGTCTGATAGGATGGATGAATATGTTGGTCTGGCTGACTGGCCCTCATGGTATTTCAGTTCAGATTTACTCCATCTAAATCAGGTTGACATTGGTGTGATTTTTTTTTTTTTGGAGGGGGGTGGGGGTGGTTATAAAATAAAGCGTACGTGTGGTGTGGTTGGAAGGGTGGGTTCCAGTCTTAGACAGTAACTGCTGTGTTAATGGGTGTGTTCCACTCTTAGTAGCTGCTGTGTTAATGGGTGTGTTCCACTCTTAGACAGTAGCTGCTGTGTTAATGGGTGGGTTCCACTCTTAGTAGCTGCTGTGTTAATGGGTTGGTTCCACTCTTAGTAGCTGCTGTGTTAATGGGTTGGTTCCACTCTTAGTAGCTGCTGTGTTAATGGGTTGGTTCCACTCTTAGACAGTAGCTGCTGTGTTAATGGATTGGTTCCAGTCTTAGACAGTAGCTGCTGTGTTAATGGATTGGTTCCAGTCTTCGACAGTAGCTGCTGTGTTAATGGGTTGGTTCCAGTCTTAGACAGTAGCTGCTGTGTTAATGGGTGTGTTCCACACTTAGACATTAGCTGCTGTGTTAATGGATTGGTTCCAGACTTAGACAGTAGCTGCTGTGTTAATGGGTTGGTTCCACTCTTAGACAGTAGCTGCTGTGTTAATGGGTTGGTTCCACTCTTAGACAGTAGCTGCTGTGTTAATAGATTGGTCCACTCTTAAGACAGTAACTGCTGTGTTCTAAGTTCTGCTTTGTTTGTCAGCGGAAGGGTAGTATAGTGGCAGAGGTCTATTGCAGCCTTCCCTTTACACTGGGCTGGGCAGTAAGCTACAGGGTGACGTCATGGGCTTGATTGCATGGATTTGTTATGTTATGATGTGGAGCAAAAGATCAGGGTCCTTGTTTACTTTGCAACAGTTCGCCTATTTGTCCGTGGGAGGCTAGGAGCCTGTCAGAATAAACAGCATCCCCACCTTCTGGAAATCCTGTGATGGAAATTCCCTATTCTTTGTTTCTGCCTTGTTCCTTTTCTTCCTGTCGCCTTCTTGTCTACTTTCTGCCTTCTTGGTCCATTCTCATGCCTCCCCCTCTCCCACTCCCCAAAAGACTTAAAAGATAACTTCTCTCCCAAAGATAACTTCTCTCCCATGCAGGAGTGGGTGTGCTGGGCCTGACTTGTCAGGCGCTTACGCAGCGCAACGCATTTTCGCTCATATGACAGACAGCAATAGTTGCTGTCTGAGCGTTCGACGAAGAAGTAGTGTGCTTATTTTCTTGCTACTTTTTGTTGTTGTTGATTGCTTTTTAGTTTGGCGTAGTGTTTATCATTCTGTTTATTGATTTGTCTGTTCATCCATTCATGTAGTTATCTGTTTACTTATTCGTGTATTTATCTTTTTATTGGTTTATCTGTTTACTTATTCATGTATTTATCTTCTAATCAGTTTATCTGTTTACTTATTCGTGTATTTATCTTTTTATTGATTTATCTGTTTACTTATTCGTGTATTTATCTTTTTATTGATTTATCTGTTTACTTATTCGTGTATTTATCTTTTTATTGGTTTATCTGTTTACTTATTCGTGTATTTATCTTTTATTGATTTATCTGTTTACTTATTCGTGTATTTATCTTTTTATTGATTTATCTGTTTACTTATTCGTGTATTTATCTTTTTATTGATTTATCTGTTTACTTATTCGTGTATTTATCTTTTTATTGGTTTATCTGTTTACTTATTCGTGTATTTATCTTTTTATTGATTTATCTGTTTACTTATTCGTGTATTTATCTTTTTATTGATTTATCTGTTTACTTATTCGTGTATTTATCTATTTATTGGTTTATCTGTTTACTTATTCGTGTATTTATCTTTTTATTGGTTTATCTGTTTACTTATTCGTGTATTTATCTTTTTATATTGATTTATCTGTTTACTTATTCATGTATTTATCTTTTTATATTGATTTATCTGTTTACTTATTCATGTATTTATCTTTTTATTGGTTTATCTGTTTACTTATTCGTGTATTTATCTTTTTATTGGTTTATCTGTTTACTTATTCATGTATTTATCTTTTTATTGGTTTATCTGTTTACTTATTCATGTATTTATCTATTTATTGGTTTATCTGTTTACTTATTCATGTATTTATCTATTTATTGGTTTATCTGTTTACTTATTCATGTATTTATCTTTTTATTGAGTTATCTGTTTACTTATTCATGTATTTATCTTTTTATTGATTTATCTGTTTACTTATTCATGTATTTATCTTCTAATCAGTTTATCTGTTTACTTATTCGTGTATTTATCTTTTTATTGATTTATCTATTTACTTATTCATGTATTTATCTTTTTATTGTTTTATCTGTTTACTTATTCATGTATTTATCTTCTAATCAGTTTATCTGTTTACTTATTCATGTGCTTTTATCTATTTATTTATTTGACTTTATTCATGTATAAAATCATCTAAATATTGATTTGTCTGTTTATTCATGTATTTATCCATTGGTTTGTCTGTTTATTCATGTATTTATCCATTGGTTTGTCTGTTTATTCATGTATTTATCCATTGATTTGTCTGTTTATTCATGTATTTATCCATTGATTTGTCTGTTTATTCATGTATTTATCCATTGATTTGTCTGTTCCTTTATTCAAATAACTGCTTATTTATTGATGTATTTATCTGTTAATTTATTCTTGTTTACAATGTGTATGTTTAATCGCGTATGTATCTCTTGATATAATTATTGGTGTATTTGTCTATTCATGTATTCACCAGCACCCCCAGTGGTGTGTGTGTGTGTTTCTAATGCACTGGGCTCTGCACTCATCTCCAGGTCCAACAAAGGCGCCTCCAAACAGCGCCGGGACCAGATCAACGCAGAGATTGCGCGCATGCGCGATCTGCTGCCTCTTCCTGAATCAGCCCGTCAGCGACTTTCGCAGCTTCAGATCATGTCGCTGTCCTGCGTCTACATCCGCAAGTGTAACGTCCTCAACACACGTGAGTCTACTTACTACAGCGCCCCCCCCCCCCCCCCCCCCGCCCCCCCCCCAGCTTCGCTCCTGTGTTGTGTTCCTCTCCTCTCTGTGTGTGTTTCCTCTCCTCTGTGTTCTGTTCTCTCCTCTGTGTTCTGTTCCTCTCCTCTGTGTTGTGTCTCCTCTCCCTCCCTGTGTTGTGTTCCTCTCCTCTGTGTTGTGTTCCTCTCCTCTGTGTTGTGTTCCTCTCCTCTGTGTTCTGTTCCTCTCCTCTGTGTTGTTCCTCTCTCTGTGTTGTGTCCTCTCCTCTGTCTGTTATCTGTCTGCTTCTCTTTTGTCGGTTGTGTTCCTCTCCTCGTGTTTGTTCCATCTCCTCTGTGTTCTGTTCCTCTCCTTGTCTTTGTCTCTGTTCCTCTCGCCCGTGCCTCTGCACTGTCTGTCTGTCTATCTGTCTGCTAAAAAAATTCTTTTATGTCGAGGTAAGAATAAGCACTCACGTGTTTTTTTCAATCCAGTCCGTGTGTATGCAGTTTTATACATTTTGTCATCCGTTCACGGCACACATGGCTATGCTTTTCCAAAAGGGGAACGTGTTTTAACTTGTGCGCAGATGTTCTGCGTGGTTTGCCACGGGACCTCAGTTTATCATCTGTCCGAAGGACTTTCAAGGGTCTGTCCCTGTATTCTGTTGTCTGTGACGCTCTTGCTTTGCTAAGTCTTTTTTCTGTTCTGTCCTGCTATCTCTGTATGTCTGTCTGTCTGTCTGTCCCTGAATCTTTTATTCTGTCTGTCCCTTTATCTTTCTGTCTGCCCTTCTGTTACTGTCTGCCTCTCTATCTCTGTGTCTTTGTCTTTGCCCCCATCACTGTCTCTGACGCTGTGTCTGACCCTCTGTCTGTATGCATGTCCTTCCGTCTCTGTCTCTGTTATTCCCTCTGTCTCTGTCCATTTGTCTTTGTTTCTCTCTGTCCCTTCATCTCTGTCTGTCTCTGTCCCTCCTTCTCTGTCTCTGACTGTCTCTCTGTTTGTTGCTATCTTAACACTCATGTGTATCTGTGCCTGACTCAGTTAACTCGGCCTTTCTGTGCTGTTGACTTTGTCTGTGCAGCTGACTGTCTGTCTCTGATTCTCTCTTTGACTATCTAGCTGCCTGTATGTCTGGTATGAAAGCCTGGCCTGTCTGTCTTCTGTCTGTCTCTGATTCTCTCTTTGACTATCTAGCTGCCTGTATGTCTGGTATGAAAGCCTGGCCTGTCTGTCTTCTGTCTGTCTCTTGTCAAGAAAGAGGGAATGTGTGTTTGTGAGAGAGGGGGAGACAGAAATAAACGTTTGATAGCATTGTCTGACAGTTTTAATGACGTCCCATTAATTTTTAAAGCTTGACTCCCGCATTCTTTCCCCCTCCTCCTTTCTCCCTTAACTTAAACACTCCTAGAATCCTTCACACATACATGCACACACATATTCTCTCTCTCTCGCGCGCGCGCACGCACACACACACACACACACACCACCACTACTACCACCACTCACACACACACCACCACCACCACCACCACTCACACACACACACACACACCACCACAACACGCGCGCGCACGCACACACACTCACACACACACCACATTGTTCGTTCACTCACTATCTCACACAACTTTACAACACACACACACACACACATGTGTTATGTTATTGGTTTTTTTGTTTGATTTGTATAGTTTACCATAGATTAGGTTTTTTTATTCTATGTCTGCATATACATTATCTTTTTTTTCTCGCTTTTTTTTCTTTCTCTTTTTTAGATAGATGGCTTGATGAAAAAAAGCAAATGCACTGCTTATTCAATGTACCATCTGAAAATAAAAGTTTGACTTTGACTTTGACACACACACACACACACACACACACACACACACACACACACACCATATATCGCTTGCATTGTATGGAGAGAAAGGGGAAAAAAATTCGTTTGTAAAAAAGTCACGCGGCAGAGGCAGACACAGTAACGTCAACAGGATGTGAACAAAGTAAAGGAAATCCCTGTCATCACACCACACCACACCACACCACACCACACCACACCACACCACACCAGCTACACTGCAAGCAAACTGGGCCAGAGAAGTGCGGACGAAGACAACAAAACTACCCCCCATCACACGACTGTAAAATGAAACCACCAGTTTGTTATAGTGCCTTCATTTGCATATAAGGACGATGGTTGTACCTTTGTTTCAGAGAGAGAGAGGGAGGGAGGGGGGGGAGAATGTCAATGGTTTCAGAGAGAGAGAGAGGGGGGGGGGGGAGAATGTCAATGGTTTCAGAGAGAGAGAGGGAGGGGGGGAGAATGTAAATGGTTTCAGAGAGAGAGAGAGAGGAGGGGGGGGGGGGAAATGTAAATGGTTTCAGAGAGAGGAGAGAGAGAGGGGGGGGGAGAATGTAAATGGTTTCAGAGAGAGAGAGGAGATGTAAGAGAGAGAGAGAGAGAGGGGGAGGAGAATGTAAATGGTTTCAGAGAGAGAGAGGGAGGGGGGAGAATGTAAATGGTTTCAGAGAGAGAGAGGGGAGGGGGAGAATATAAATGGTTTCAGAGAGAGAGAGGGAGGGGGGAGAATGTAAATGGTTTCAGAGAGAGAGAGAGGGAGGGGGGAGAATGTAAATGGTTTCAGAGAGAGAGAGGGAGGGGAGAGAATGTAAATGGTTTCAGAGAGAGAGAGAGAGGGGGGGGGAGAGAATGTAAATGGTTTCAGAGAGGCGATGACAATGACAAATTCTTTTATTTCGAGGATAATGAATAAGTACCCATGTCCTTTTTACATCCAGTCCCCGCCCTTAGGGATACATTTTATGATAATAAAGTAAATTAAACCCAATACACTCATACAGTAAAGAGAGAGAGAGAGAGAGAGAGAGAGAGAGAGAGAGAGAGAGAGAGAGAGAGAGAGAGAGAGAGAGAGAATATATGCGAATGGTTTATTTAAAAGAGAAAGAGAGTTTATGTGTAAAGTCAGTCATTTTTCCCCGGATAGTATATATCTAGTATAATACCCTACGCATTTGGGTTGGGTTGTTTTTTTTCTCGGTCTAGCCATTTATCTAAGAACAACTACATCGTCAACAACAACAACAACAACAAGTGTGTGTGTGTGTGTGTGTGTGTACGCGCGCGTGCGCGCTCATATGCACGCTTGCTAATGTTTAAGTAGTGTGTGAACGTTGTATTGGCGTTGTTGTTGTTATTCACTTTATGGCCGGGCATAGTGTGGCGTGGTGGTGTGGTGGTGTGTGGTGTGGTGTGTGGCGTGGTGGTGTGTCGTGGCGTGGTGTGGTGTTGTGTGTGGTGTGGTGTGGTATTGTGTGTGGTGTGGTGTTGTGTGGTGTGGTATTGCGTGTGGTGTGGCGTGGCGTGGTGTGTGATGTGGCGTGGTGTGTGTGGTGTGGCATGGTGTGTGGTATGGCGTGGTGTGTTGTGGCTTGATGTGTGTGGCGTGGTGTGTGGTGTGGTGTGGCGTGGGTTGTGGTGTGGCATGGTGTGTGGTATGGCGTGGTGTGGTGTGGCGTGATGTGGTGTGACGTGGTGTGGTGTGACAATGTGGATGTGGTGTGACGTGGTGTGTAATGTAGTTGTGGTGGTGTAGTGTGTGACGTGTTGTGGGTGGTTGTGTGACGTGGTTTGTGGTGGCGTGGGTGTGTGGGTGGGTGGTGTGTTGTGGCGTGTGGCGTGGTGTGGTGGTGCGTGGTGTGTGGGACGTGGTGTGTGTGTGCGTGGTGTGACTGTGTGGTTGGTGTGATTGTGTGTGTGACGTGGTGTGGTGTGTGGTGTGGACTGGTGTGGTGTGACGTGGTGTGGTGTACGTGGTGTGTGACGTGTGGTGGTGTGGTGTGTGTGATGGTGGTGTGTGTGTGACGTGGTGACTGTGTGTGACGTGGTGTGTGTGTGACGTGGTGTGTCGTGGTGTGTGACGTGGTGTGGTGTGACGTGGTGTGGTGTGACGTGGTGTGTGGTGTGACGTGTGTGTGATGTGGTGTGTGTGACGTGGTGTGGTGTGACGTGGTGTGTGACGTGGTGTGGTGTGACGTGGTGTGGTGTGACGTGTGTGTGTGACGTGGTGTGGTGTGACGTGGTGTGTGTGTGACGTGGTGTGGTGTGACGTGGTGTGACGTGGTGTGTGACGTGGTGTGGTCGTGGTGTGGTTGTGTACGTGGTTGGTGTGACTTTGTGGTGGTGTGTGACGTGGTGTGGTGTGACGTGGTGTGTGCGTGCTGTGGGGTGAGTGGTTATTGTGGGGTTGGTGTGACGTGGTGTGTGTGTGACTGTGTGGTGTTCGAGTGTTGTGTGTACGTGTCTGTCTGGTTGTCTGATCTGTCTGGTGTGACGTGTGATCGTCTGCTTGCATCACGGGTGTCATGTGCCATGCACACAGAAAGGGCGCGTGTTCCATTCTGTGCTCCTCGTCCTTGTCTCTCGTTCTGTCTGTCTGTCTGTCTCTCTGCTCTGTCTCTCTCTTCTCTCTCTTTGTCTTTCGCCCTCTCTTCTCCGCCCTGCCTCTCTCTTGTCTCTATCTGTCTCTTGTTTGTCTGTCTGTGTCTGCATGTCTGTCTCTGCTCTGTGTCTGTCTACTTATCTGTCTTTCTGCCTGCCGCTCACTGTCTGTGTGTCTCAGTTCTGTCTTCTGTCTCTGCCTGTGTCTTCTTCTCTGTCTCTCTCGTCTCTGTCTGTCGGCTCTCAAAGATTTACAGATTGTGTGTTATAAGACTGATTGTGTTTGTGTGCCTGTTTTGTCTTTCAGTTTTTCGGTCTTTGCCAGCAGAGAAGGACGTGCTCTCTGGAGCGACTTTTTTAGGTCATGACTCTGTGTGGTGTGGTGTGCTGTTGTGTTTGTGTGTGTACTGCGTGATTGCGTGTTCGCCGTGCGTGATTTATTTGCTTGCGCTTCTGTGGTTCAGTTACTTCTGTTTTTGTTTGTGGATCCTTTGGCCTTGGCATTGTACTCCGCCTGATGTCTGTCTGCCTGTCTGCCTGTCTATCTGTCTCTCTGTCTGTCTTTCAGCCTCTCTCTTTATCTCTCTTTTGCACACACACTTACACGCCCCCCGCCATCCCCCCCCCCACACACACACACATATTCAGCATGAAGAATGGGGAGGGAGAGAGGGGTGGGTGTGTGTGTGTGCATGTGTGTGTGTGCGCGTGCTGTACGTGCACGCGTGTGTGCGCGCATAGGAAGTTGTGTTGGTGGTTGGTGCGTGTTGTTAGAGGGTGTGGGGTAGTAGTAGTAGTAGTAGTAGTAGCCCAGCAAGAGCTGGCCCAGACAGGCATACACACCCGAAGAAACCAGCCTGCAGACATGGACACAGAAAGTGCAAGAAACAACCAACCAACTGTCTTAATGGAGGCCAAAGCAACAGGTTTCTGTTGATAAATCGGTGAAATAACCAGGAGAAACATTTCTGAAAACGTAAGAGCCACAAAGAAAAGAAAAAAACCCAAACCAAGCCAAAAATAGCAACCAGAGAACAAACCCAACTCCAAACTAACCCCCCCCCCCCTTCCCACACACACACACACACATGAAGACAACGCGATCACGTGCACGATGTAAACAGGAAGCGCTGCGTGTAATTAATTGTATTTTATTTTTATTTTCTGGCGGTTTTGGGGGGGGGGGGGGGGGGGGGGGTGGAGGGCTGTACTGTTAGGGTCACAATCGCATCAATGATCGATCAGCCGTCTGTCTATTTCAGGACCTGATGGTTAATGTTTGATCACAGAAAACTCCACAGGGCAGGGCAGGGCAGGGCAGGGCAGAGCAGAGCAGAGAAGGGCAGGGGCTTCCTTCCTCTTCTGTTTACGACAGTGGAAACAACAAACAGCGAAACGAAACGAGAAGAAAACAAAGAGAAAGGAATAACAGCAAGTGACAGCTAGCTATGAAGTCCGTTTTATTTCTAAACTAGAACAGTGAGTCGGTTAACTTTATAAAAAAAATAATGAGAGGGAGGGAGGTGGGTGGGGAAGGGAAAGAAGGAAGGAAGGAAGGAGTTTGGTGTGTGTCTGTGTGTTTTTGTGTGTTTTGTGGTGGTGGGCGTGCGTGCGTGTGTGCGTGCTTTGCGCGCGCGTGCGCGTGTTCCTCTTTTTATAGCTAAGGTGTTTTAAAGTAAATATGCACCTACAAGCATGTTGGGAAGGAAAGGCAGAAGGAAAGGCAGGTTGGGAAGGGAAGGCAGAAGGAAAGGCAGGTTGGGAAGGAAAGGCAGAAGGAAAGGCAGGTTGGGAAGGAAAGGCAGTGGAAGTGGAAGGAAAGGCAGGTGGGAAGGAAAGGCAGGTTGGGAAGGAAAGGCAGAAGGAAAGGCAGGCAGGTTGGGAAGGAAAGGCAGAAGGAAAGGCAGGTTGGGAAGGAAAGGCAGAAGGAAAGGCAGGTTGGGAAGGAAAGGCAGCCAAGTAGGGCACAGACAGGGAGAAGAAACCAAACGCTGGTCTTGTGCTAGCAAGGCAGTTGGTCGTCTTCATCTTCGTCTTCGTCCTCTTTGTCGTCCTTCTCCTCCTCTCCTCCTCCTCCTCGTCGTCGTCGCCCTGAGCTAAGCCCTCCGTTGAGGGCCCCACCTCCAGCCCCCACCTCCACAGCGGAAAATAACAGGAAAAACCAAGACCAAAAAACCAAAACAACCCACAACAAAAACCGCCTCACACACACAAAAAAAAGAAACCAAGGAAGGGGGGGGGGGTATTATTAATGGCGACACTGTGAACATGACTTAATTGTCCATGGAAGGTTCAAAGAACAGAGGGAACAGACCAGATAAAAAAGGAAGAGTGGAGGAGGAGGAGGAGGAGGGGTATATAAAGGGAAGAGGGTGGGGGTGGGGGTTGACAGACGACATGGGTGAAGAGACAAGCGTGTCGTGGTCGTCATGGTGACGGCACTAAATTTAGCGCCATTGACGTCATCAGACTCGCTTGCTTGACCCTCCTCCACCTGAACAGTGACGGCGGCAGGGAAAAAAATGAAACAGATTTCTGTTTGTTAACCACCTGCAGTGAGGGGAGTGAACAACAGACAGGAAGAAAGCGCGCGCGCGTGTGTGTGTGTGGTGCGTGCGTGTGTGTGTGTGTGTGTGTGTGCGGCGCGCGCGCGCGCGTGTGTGTGTGTGTGTGTGTGTGCGTGCGTGCGCGTGTGTTTGTTTATGCACGGACAGAGAGGGAGAAAGAAATAGAGAGGGTGGGGGGAGGGGGGGGGGGGGGGGGGTGAGTTGAGAGACTGAAGGACAGATAGGTGTCCACATGTCGCTAACAGTCCCACTGTCTCCGAGTCGCCTGACAGCAACAGTTGTCACGTGCAAAGGACCACCCGTCCACACTCTAAACCATGAATGAATGAATGAATGAATAAACGAATGAATGAATG
>CM054138.1:11794789-11804789 GCA_028751875.1 Rapana venosa | reverse complement strand
CTATGTCTGTGTCTGTCTGTCTGTCTGTCTGTTTGTCTGTCTGTCTCTCTCTCTCTCTCTCTCTCTCTCTCTCTCTCTCTCTCTCTCTCTCTCTCTCTCTCTCTCTCTCTCTGGTCAACAACAGTGGTGGGGGAAGAGGTTGGAATGATAGAGGATGGGGGAAAAGGGGGGTGGGGGTGGGGGGCTGGGCCTATACTGTGATAGGTATGCTTTTCCTTAGAGCAGCCTTAAATGTCAAGCTGATAAATCCATTACTGCTGCTGCTGCCAATTATCACCATCATTGTTGTTATTATTATTATTATTATATTATTGACATTACTATTATTAATAATAATAAATGGCTCCACACACAAACCGACAGAAGGGGTGGGGGGTCACCCAGAAACCACAAAACTACAGCAGTAGTAGTGGGGTGGGGGGGGGGGGGGGAGGTTGAGGGTTGGGAGGGGGGGGGGGGGGGGGGGCAAAAAGTGTTTCATGTTTTTACTCCCTGAAGGGTTTTTCTTAGCAAGTTGCGCAAGAGGCAGAAGTGAGGGGTGGGGTGGGGTGGGGTGGGGGGGGGCTGCCTGTGCCGTGACTGCAGGCAGAAACAGGTACTACACTGCAGGCAGAAACAGGTACACTGCAGGCAGAAACAGGTACACTGCAGGCAGAAAGAGGGCAGCATTGAGGATAGGAACAGGTACACTGCAGGCAGAAAGAGGGCGGCATTGAGGACAGGAACAGGTACACTGCAGGCAGAAAGAGGGCGGCATTGAGGACAGGAACAGGTACACTGCAGGCAGAAACAGGGCGGCATTGAGGACAGGAACAGGTACACTGCAGGCAGAAACAGGTACACTGCAGGCAGAAACAGGTACACTGCAGGCAGAAACAGGTACACTGCAGGCAGAAACAGGGCGGCATTGAGGACAGGAACAGGTACACTGCAGGCAGAAACAGGTACACTGCAGGCAGAAACAGGTACACTGCAGGCAGAAACAGGTACACTGCAGGCAGAAACAGGTACTACACTGCAGGCAGAAAGAGGGCGGCATTGAGGACAGGAACAGGTAGGTACCTGACTGTAGGCCACTACAGCTACAAACAGCCTTGCAGTGTACACAGCTTAGCTAGCGGTAGAGTAGTATATAGTGCAGGACTGGTAACTAGAGGAGAGGGCCCTGCAGTGCTGAGCTGTGCTGTGCTGTGCCGTAGCTGTGCTGTGCTGTGCCGTGCTGTGCTGTGCTGTGCTGTGCTGTGCCGTGCTGTGCTGCGCTGCGCTGGGCTAGGCTGGGTGACGAAAGAGGGCCGAGGGTCAGTGAAAGCAAACAGGATGCAGTCACCTGTTGTCCTAAGGAACACCCTCGTCTCCCCATACATTACTCACTCGCAAACTTGCACCCAACACGCGCGCGCGCGCGCGCCGCACACACACACACACACACACACACACAAGCGGAGAGAGAGAGAGGTAGTAACAGTGAGTCGCGTTAGTAGAGAGAGAGAGAGAGAGAGAGAGAAGAGAGAGAATATATATATATATATATATATATATATATATTATTAGTAGTAGGCAAGTTGTGGATTTGGTGAAGCCATAACCACTAGGTAAAATTTTAGTGGAAAGGAGAGAGAGGGGGGAGAGGAGGGGGGGGGGGGGGGCGGAGGGAGGGGAGGGGGGGGGTGGCAGTTTGGGGGGTAAAGTGACAGGGGTTTCAAGAAAGTGGGCTGTATGACTGTGTGCACAAAGTAGGACAGTGTCACGTGACTGAGCATGGTTTTTGCCCCATGTAAAGGTGCCGCTATTGTTGATGTTGTTGTTGCGACATTTCTTGTTGACGATACTTACACCGCCTCTTTTCCTGTCTTTTGCTCTGTAAGGTCACGCGCGCCACACACACACACACACACACACACACACACAACACACACACCACCACCACACACACACACATCACACACACACACACACACCACACACACACACACACACACACACACACACACATACACACACACACACACACACACACACACTCTCTCTCTCTCTCTCTCTCACTAACTACTCATTGTATTGAGATTGTTAACAGATTCCATGATCAGGAGCATTGTTTCTTTTAGAGGTAACTCAGCCAGTAAATAAACTCCACCACCACCACCACCACCACCAACAACAACAAAAATAATCACAACAGCAAAGATGATCAGAAAGAGAGAGGAGGGGGGGGGGGGGAGTGGCCATATTGCTATTATCTGAGGTGAGGTGAGGTGATCAGATAGAGACAAGGGGAGCTGGCCACTACAGCACCCATACAGCCAGCAACCCACAGCTGATGACGACCTGTTGACATGGCATCGTTCCATGTAACTGGGTATTCACAACAACAACAACAACAACAACAACATCATCATCATCATTGATAACGACAAAAAGACCATCACCACGAACAATCCACATAACTGATCATTCACAACAACAATAACGGCATCAACGTCATCTTCATCATCATTGATAGCAACAACATTATTAGCTCTTTTACCACTAGCAATAACGGCAATAGTGATGAGAGTAGGGAGCTGGAGTGGCCTTTGACAGTTACATCTTTGGGGATTACCTGTGTCTGTGTCTACTTTTTGTCTGTACTGAAGGGGAAAAAATATCAGCAATCCATCCAGAGTTCTCCAGTGCGACACTATTATTATTATTATTATTATTATTATAATCATCATCATCATCATCACCATTATTATTGTTATTATTATTATTATTATAATCATCATCATCACCATTATTATTGTTATTATTATTATTGTTATTATTATTATTATTATTGTTATTATTATTGTTATTATTACTATTATTGTTGTTGTTATCATCATTATTATTATCGTTGTTATTATTATTATTATTATTATTATTGCTTGAGTTATTCTTAGGTAATTGTGTTTCGCCTCCCTATTTATTTTAAAGCCAGCTGTTATCTTTATCAAATAGAATTTCATATGCTTGAACGAGACAGCGCGCACAAACCTGCCCACACGAGACATGTCTTTGTCTGTGTTTCTGTTCGTCTGTGTGTCTGTCTCTATCTCTCTGTCTGTTTGTCTGTCTCTCTGTGTCTCTCTTGCTACACGTTTCTCTCTATAAAACGCACACGCACACGCACGCACACACACACACACACACACACACACACACACACACACAGAGCAAAGCCATGACTCAGAGACAAACGTAGCGGCAGGTCCCCACCCTCCCCTGTTTTGCTTGGGCCTGTAGACAGTGAGTATGCGGCAGCAGGGATCACTGTCACCACTATTGGGCCAGGGTGCTAAAGGTGAAGTGGCATTGATCTCACACAGTCTGAAGATGTATGTATGTATGTGTGTGTGTGTGTATGTGTGTGTATGTATGTATGTATGTATGTATGTATGTATGTGTGTGTGTGTGTGTGTGTGGTGTGTTTGACTGGGGCCCTGCTCGCTACAGCCTACTGCAGGGTGCCCCGCCCTTTACCGCTGTTGTGGGTTAGGTCACAAAGCAGGTACACCACCCCCCGTGTGTGTGTGTGTGTGTGTGTGTGTGTGTGTGTGTGTGAATCAGAATCAGAAACGTGTATTACCTTTAAGTCAGAACCAGATATCTTCAGGTTAACGTCTATTCACATTTAGTGATTTTAGACGGAATAAAGTAATCTAAACAAGAAAAATGTCAGATAACAGTACTTAATAAAAACTAACTTTAACATACTACAAAAACTGAATTATCGGACTTCTTATCAATCCTAACACAATGTCCAACAGTAACGATGGTTCAGACAAAATCTGATCCAGTGACAAACTTGGTACAGCGGGTAAAAATGCTTTTAAATGTCCACAATCAAAAATAACATGACTATTGGGAATCTTCTCCCCACGAATACAGTTTACATCTTTCACGTATTTTGTCCTGAAAGCATTTATTTTAAATATGTACATAAGGGATAACATATTTCTACGATCATACCAACCACAAACTTTGTTAGAAATGAAAGCATTTCGAAAATCTACCACATTGCTTGTACAGCCATTATAAAGACAATAGCCAGAATCATATATGTTCTTTCTGAAGTGCTTCCAGCAAGCGTTTTGTAGCAAGCTGTATCCCTCATACAGAGATAAGGCAACGTTTATTTCACAAAAACTATTTTTATTTCTCGCTCCATATTTTGCAAGGCTGTCAACTTTTTCATTAAAATATATACCAGTGTGTGAGGGAACCCAACAGAAAGTAACAGTACTACCTCTTAAAATCAAAAAGTGTACCAGATGCCTGATTTCAATGATTAGGTCTTTTCTTACTTTAAAAGTAGAATTTTTTAAAGCATGTAAAACCGATGTAGAATCAACACATGTAAGGATATTGAATATGTCTTTAGGCAAGTCAAGTACATAGTACAGTGCCAACAGTATAGCAGTTAGCTCAGCTGTAAATATAGATTTATTTTTTCCCAGGTTGACAGCTCGTTCTACTGTTAATGATGGAATAACGAAAGCCGCACCAGCCTCATCAGTATTTAGAACGGACCCATCAGTATAGATTTTGAGATGATCAGGATAAGTAGTTTGAAATGTTCTTTTACTAGTGATGTAAGAATGTTAACATTTTCAGCTTTTCTTACAGAAAAATGATTAATGTCAAAATGAGCTTTAAAAAATTCCCAAGGTGGGTAGGGAGCTGACTGTACTGATTTTGCTAATTCATATGGATTAAGTAATACCAGAACCAGACACGAAACAAACGTATTCAACATTTCCTAAAAGATAATGTAGATTGTTAGATTTGTTCAATAAATTATTTGTTTCGCACTTTTGGAGAAAGAATCATGCACATTTTGATGTGGTGTGTGTGTGTGTGTGTGTGTGTGTGTGTGTGTGTGTGTGTGTGTGTGTGTGTGTCTGTGAGAGAGAAGAGAGAGAGAGAGAAGAGAGAGAGAGAGAGAGAGAGAGAGAGAGAGAGAGAGCGAGCAATGATTGTACGATCTATAAATTAAAACAATTGCATCATTTTAAAACTTCCTCATTGACTTGCACATTTCTTGATGAACACTGCAGGAATCTGTTTAAAAAGCAGCCACAACAATCATTAAAATGCAGCCACAACAACCATCCAACCAGCTAAATACACAGTTTGAACGCCGGTAAGAAAAGTGTGTACATATTGCTGGCATACTGATAATGGTGGGGCCTGAGGTTCGAGGTCAGTGGGTGATGTCAACGAACGCCCTGACCAGTGTCGTCAGGGATGTAGCAGCCAGACACAGATTCTTTCACGACGTTCAGACCTGTACTGGTGACATCGAAACTGACATCGCCTTTTGTTTTGGTTTGTTTGTTTTGGTTTGTTTTGTTCTTCCCTGTCTCGGCTAGAGCTCCCAACTTCACCCCTGGCGACCGTTTGCCCACCATGAGGGTAGCCGCATTCTAACTTCGGGGATGGTGTTTAATTGAACACGACACCAGTGTGCATGCGGGTTTTTGCTTTGTTTGTTTGTTTGTTTGCTTTGCTTTGTTTGTTTGTTTGTTTTGGTATTTTCAATGTGGACATCCGTTCTTGCCTGCTTCCGACAAGCGGAGCGGGTGTTCGTGAAGGGGTGGGTGTGCGAGATGTCCTATGAAAGCATTTCGAAAATCTACCACATTGCTTGTACAGCCATTATAAAGACAATAGCCAGAATCATATAATATATATGTTCTTTCTGAAGTGCTTCCAGCAAGCGTTTTGTAGCAAGCTGTATCCCTCATACAGAGATAAGGCAACGTTTATTTCACAAGAACTATTTTTATTTCTCGCTCCATATTTTGCAAGACTGTCAACTTTTTCATTAAAATATATACCAGTGTGTGAGGAAACCCAACAGAAAGTAATAGTACTACCTTTTAAAATTAAAAAGTGTACCAGATGCCTGATTTCAATGATTAGGTCTTTTCTTACTTTAAAAGTAGAATTTTTTAAAGCATGTAAAACCGATGTAGAATCAACACATGTAAGGATATTGAATATGTCTTTAGGCAAGTCAAGTACATAGTACAGTGCCAACAGTATAGCAGTTCGCTCAGCTGTAAATATAGATTTATTTTTTCCCAGGTTGACAGCTCGTTCTACTTTTAATGATGGAATAACGAAAGCCGCACCAGCCTCATTAGAATTTAGAACGGACCCATCAGTATAGATTTTGAGATGATCAGGATAAGTAGTTTGAAATGTTCTTTTACTAGTGATGTAAGAATGTTAACATTTTCAGCTTTTCTTACAGAAGAATGCTTAATTCAAAATGAGCTTTAAAAAGTTCCCATGGTGGGTAGGGAGCTGACTGTACTGATTTTGCTAATTCATATGGATTAAGTAATACCAGAACCAGACACGAAACAAACGTATTCAACATTTCCTAAAAGATAATGTAGATTGTTAGATTTGTTCAATAAATTATTTGTTTATAGCTATGCTTTCGCACTTTTGGAGAAAGAATATGCACATTTTGATGTGTGTGTGTGTGTGTGTGAGAGAGAGAGAGAGAGAGAAGAGAGAGAGAGAGAGAGAGAGAGAGAGAGAGAGAGAGAGAGAGGAGAGAGAGAGAGAGAGAGCAATGATTGTACGATCTATAAATTAAAACACTTGTATCATTTTAAAACTTCCTCACTGACTTGCACATTTCTTGATGAACACTGCAGGGGTCTGTTTAAAAAGCAGTCACAACAACAATCCAACCAGCTAAATACACAGTTTGAACGCCGGTAAGAAAAGTGTGTACATATTGCTGGCATACTGATGATGGTGGGGCCTGAGGTTCGAGGTCAGTGGGTGATGTCAACGAACGCCCTGACCAGTGTCGTCAGGGATGTAGCAGCCAGACACAGATTCTTTCACGACGTTCAGACCTGTACTGGTGACATCGAAACTGACATCGCCTTTTGTTTTGGTTTGTTTGTTTTGGTTTGTTTTGTTCTTCCCTGTCTCGGCTAGAGCTCCCAACTTCACCCCTGGCGACCGTTTGCCCACCATGAGGGTAGCCGCATTCTAACTTCGGGGATGGTGTTTAATTGAACACGACACCAGTGTGCATGCGGGTTTTTGCTTTGTTTGTTTGTTTGTTTGTTTTGGTATTTTCAATGTGGACATCCGTTCCTGCCTGCTTCCGACAAGCGGAGCGGGTGTTCGTGAAGGGGTGGGTGTGCGAGATGTCCTGTGAGCGTTGCTACAGGGGACGCGGTGTATAGTCTCACCCCAGGGACGTTCGCGGGAGTCGAGTCAGCCTAGACCGGGTGTGAACTCCAGGGCAAACTCGGATCGAATGGCGCCTCGGTGTTGATGACTCGAACCCGGGCCGTCAGATGGTGAGCTCCAGGGTCTATAACCACGAGGCAATCCCCCCCCCCCCCCCCTCCCTTCCCTTCCCTTCCCCTTCACCGGACATCTGATATAACTGGCTTGGCATTTGCTGCAAGTAAGAGAAAATGCATAGTGTGTGTGTGTGTGTGTGTGTGTGTGTGTGTGTGTGTGTGTGTGTGTGTGTGTGTGAAGTCAAGTCAAGTCAAGTCAAGTCAAGTCAAGTCAAGTCAATTTTTTTATTTCCAGATGGTACATTGGATAAGCAATGCATTTGCTTTTTTTCATCAAGCCATCTATCTAAGAACAAGTGTGTGTGTGTGTGTGTGTGTGTGTGTGTGTGTGTGTGTGTGTGTGTGTGTGTGTGTGTGTGAGGCGCTTTGTTGCTGTCAGGTGCTGTCTGAGTTTAGTGTCAAGGAGGTATGTTTTGAGAATGAACATCGCTGTTATATGCACAGAACGAGAAGGCAGCAAGTCGGACTATTCTCAGTGCAAAATGGGGTTCACATCATGTTTATGTAGAAAGAATATTTTTGTACACATGCGGTTCATATTGTTTATTCAGAAAGAATATTTTCAATACAGATGTGGTTTACATCATGTTTATTTAGAAATTTCCGTACAGATGGGGTTCACATCATGTTTATTCAGGAAAAATATTGTTCAGTACAAATGGGGTTCACATCATGTTTATTCAGAAAGAAACATACGTTACTTTCAAATCATACTTGCTGCTATTTTTTTTTCCTTTCTTTCACTCCCCCCCCCCCCCCCACCTTTCTCTGAATTGTTGTCTCTGATTGTTTCTTTCTTTCTTTCAGGGTGTCTTTGTTTCTATCTGTTCCTTCTCTTTCTTTTTTCCTGCCACCATTCTTTGCAGAAACTTCATTGTTTATGATACATGAAGCAGAAAGCTTGGAACTCTTTACGTGACGGCTTAATGGTCAGTTAGATTGCGCGCGTGCGCGTGCACAATGTGTGTGTGTGTGTGTGTGTGTGTGTGTGTGTGTGTGTGTGTGTGTGTGTGTGTGTGTGTGTGTGTGTGCACAGCAACCCGCATTACTGGTTTGTATAGTAATAATTTGGAGGCACCGTGGTCGAGTGGTTCAGGCGGTCAACTCGTGATCCAGAGGTCGCGGGTTCGATCCCCGCTCGGCTCGGTGTTGTGTCCTTGGGAAAGACACTTTACTCCTATTTTCCTCACTCCACCCAGGTGTACAAGTGGGTACCAGCTCTGCTGGGGAAGTATCTGGCGACAGACTAGCGTCCTGTCACAGGGGTGGTGAAAAACCATCAGTTCGCTTAACGCTACAGAAACCGGGATAAGCTCCGGCTCTATGGGCCTTCTGGCTCGAAAGAACATAGCAATAATTTTAAAAAAAAAGACATCCACTTGGATATGCGTACACGTACACACAGGGACTGGATGAAAAAAAGCACTCAAGTGCTTATTCCGTTATCCTCGAAATAGAAGAATAAAAAAAAAGTTAAATGTAAAAGTTTTTTCATTGTGTTTTTTGTGTGTGTGCATTTGCTGCTGTTTTGTTGTTGTTGTTGTAGAAATGCTGTGGAATAAATGTAGAAGCTGGGGATCAAGTTTTTCTCTTTTTCTCTGTCTTTATTTCTTGATGATTTCTTCTTCCCGATAACCATGATCAAGAAAGATAATGTTTTCTTGCCCTCAAAATAAAACGCAAGCACTTAATTCACCTGGAGCCAGCCATACTTGCACTACCACAGCTACTCATCCTGATGCACAATTAGCGTTGGAGAGGTAAAGGTAAAGGTAAAGGTGTCCCATAACCTATAAGGTCGTAGGGGAGCGAGGCGTCAGAGACCTCACTTTTCTAGGGCCAGCGTATTGAGGGCGGCGCCCATCTCCTCTCCCTCGCTGCTTTACCTTCCCTGACCCTAAAGAGGACAGGTACCCATTTACAGCTGGGTGAACTGGGGGAACTGTACTGAAGCCAAGGCGCGCAAACGGTCACCCATCCAAGTGGTAACCACGCTCGACGCTGCTTAACTTGGCTGGGGGAAAGCGAGTGCTCCGACCACTGAGCTATCCCGTCCCCTCCTTCCTTTAGCGTTGGAGAGCAAAACACAAAACCAAAAGAAAACAAAGAAACAAACAGATGGTCAAATGAAGCAAAAAACAACACACAGCTGCCAGCAGAAACAAAGAGAACAGAAGAAGAAGACCGGTCCAGCTTTGCCCGCCCTAACGTCCGCCCGGTGTGGGTGCAGCGTAGATCCAGGCCCATAGCGAAAGACTAGAGGAGTGTACATGTATTATATATATATAATATAATATATATATAATATATATATATATATAATATATATATATATATATATATATATATCTGCTCTGGTGTCTATAGTACAGCACTAGGGCCAAACTGAGTGATGCCTCGCTGCTGACTGCAAGTTGCTGGGCTAACTGCAGGGTAGTCCTTTCGCATGAGACTATAAACCCAGGTCCCGTGTGCGACGAACGCACGCAGAACATCGCGCGCACACGTTAAAACCCGTTCCGCTTTTCGGAAGAGTAGGCCATTGTGTGCCGGTGGGAACGGATGACAAAATTTACAAAACTGCATACACTCAGCAACTGGATCAAAACAAAGCACATGTATGCTTAGTCCATTAT
>CM054138.1:11782289-11789789 GCA_028751875.1 Rapana venosa | reverse complement strand
CTGGTGTCCAAATTGAAATGACCACAGGGGGAGGCAGGCTGTGGGGGCAGACGGTTGTGAGGTTTTGTGTCTCTTCTGTGGCAGTTTAGCTGGGCTGTAAACCGTTTTTGTGTTTAGACACACACACACACACACACACACACACACAGCTCATCATCGTGTGTACCATTTGACAATGTGTAGATGTTTATCTTTATGACTTATTAAGTTTGGTTGTGTTATTTTTCTTGGCTTTGTTGTTGCTCTTGTTCTTGCTGTTGTTGTTTGTCTGTTTTTCTCTTTTTTATCATCTTTTGTTGGTTTGGTTTTTCCTTCTCTTTTGTTTGTTTGTTTGTTTTGGTTAGGGTTTTTTGGGGGGGTGGGTAGGGTGGGGTATTCTTAGGATTTTCTTTTAATTGCTTGCTTTTGGGGGGGGGGGAGGGTTGTTGGGGGGGAGCTGTTTTGAAAAGGGTTATTTCCCTTGTTTTTATTGCGAGACTGTATAAGTATTGGGTTATTATTATTAAGATGTATCCCTAACGGGCGGGGACTGGATGTAAAAAAGCACATGTGTGCTTATTCATTATCCTCGAAATAAAAGAATTTGTCATTGTCATTGTCATTGTCATCCATTCTCCTTGATAGAGAGAGGGTGGGTTAGATTAGGGGTTGAGGAATCCTCAGCAGTCTGAGTATGGCTGTGTGGATGGTGAGGTGCTCGGCAACAGCCATACAGGCGAACTTGTCCCTCGTGTACTGACGGCCTGCCAGTGATTCCCAGGTGTGATGAGCCAGACAGACTGACAGACAGACAGACAGACAGACAGAGGGCTTCGGCATGGGAGAGAATTGTTGTTGTCATCATCTTTTAACGTCTTTCCGGAAAATAAGGCAGGCAATTAGACCAAGAAAGCAGAAAACAGACAAGAAAGAAGTGACAGGAAGAAAAGGAACAAGGTAGAAATAAAATTTTTAAAAAAGAGCAATAGAAAAAAGGGAATTCCTTGCACAGAATTTGCAGAAGGTGGGGATGCTATTTATACTGACAGCAACCCCCCTCCCCCCGGCATCCCCCGGTGATTATTACAGATGTTGATGTCGACAGTGATGATGTCGGTGATGATGATGACGATGACGATTTTGTCAATGATGAGGATGATGATGTCAGTGATGATGCTGTCAGTGATGATGATGATGTCAGTGATGCTGCTGCTGTCAGTGATGATGCTGTCAGTGATGATGATGTCAGTGATGATGATGACGACGATGACGATTTTGTCAATGATGACGTCAGTGATGATGATGTCAGTGACGACGATAGTAAGCATGGTGGTGACGTGGATGGCTGGCTGTCCAGGTGGACATGAAGACTCAAGGAGACAGCTTGTACGACATCGTGGACAAGCGTGACCACGGCACTGTGCAGGCACAGCTGCTGCAGGGCGGCGCCCACCTGGACCTGGCCACAGACGTCGCCTTCTTCTGCCGCATGAACATGTCCCGCACCCTCAAACGACAGGCCGGCTTCGGCGACGTCAAGGTAGGGCCGGCCAGCCAGCCAGTGACCAGCTGTTTGTTGCTGTTTGGTGTTGCTGTTCTGCTGTTGTTTGTGTTAGGTGTGTGTGTGTCGGTGTGTGTGTCGGTGTGTGTGTGTGTGTGTGTGTGTGTGTCGGTGTGTGTGTGTGTGTGTCGGTGTGTGTGTGTGTCGGTGTGTGTGTGTGTCGGTGTGTGTGTCGGTGTGTTTTTCTTCTTCTTACGCACTCATCTGCTTTTCTTACATCCACTCCCCGTGTGTATGCAGTTTTCTAAATGTTGTCATCCGTTCCCACCGGCACACAATGGCCTGCTCTTCTCGAAGAGCGGAACGGGTTTTAACGTGTGTGCAAGATGTTCTGCGTGTCTCATCCGAAGAGCTTTTGCAATCTGAAGTCCTCCAGCCCAAAACGACAGGCTGGATTTGGTATGCAGTCATGGTAGGGTCACCATGTTTTGGTGGTTGTTGTTGTTGTTGTTGTTTTCATGTTAACTGTGTTGAAATGATGCCCCAAAGCCCAGGCCACTTCGCTGATGTCATGGTGGGGCGTCACGTCAGGAGGTGAGAAGTAGTTTTGTAACGCCGCGTGATGGCGTGTTGTACAATGTCACACAATAGCGAATCGGTTATTGTCAGTTTATGACAGCAGTTAAGATCCTGGTTTGTCTTCATTCCGACACACACAAAAATGATCATGACTGTGTCAGGCGACATTGGGGAGAGGGGGGGGGGGGGGGGGGTTCCACAGTTGTATTGACCTATCAGTTGTTAAGCTGTCATCATAGAGCCCTTGACCCCTTCCGGTTATTGACCCAGCACAGAGAGGTCATAGTTCAAGGGAAACAACTATCTTTGTTTACGTTACCAATAGCGGTGTGTTGGATACCACCGCTGGGACGTCAGTATAACCACAACAGCAACAAGAAGTGTACTCTGATATGCTCAGCCTCCTGTGACTGATGTCGTTTCCTTATCGCACACACACGCACACACACTCACACGCACACACACACACATTAACTCTCTTTCTCTCTCTCACTCTCGCAGGTATGTAGGTAGGTAGGCATGCAGCCAAATGGAGAGATAGCTGCTAGCTAGCTAGCTATATAGACAGACATGGGCACTCCTTCCTCCACATGGCAGCAAAAAAGAAAAGCAGCAGTGGGTGTAGTATAATGTGATGAAGGCCTGTGCATGGAGGGGAATTATTGATGAGGGAGCAGCCTGCAATCCATCACTCCATCCTCCCCTCCCCCCCCCCTCCCCTCCACTCCCCCTGCAGCAGCCCGCGCCACGCATGACCCACTTTCACCTCCACCCCCCCCCACCCCCAGCCCCAATGAACGCCCCCCCCCCCCCCCCCCCCACCGACCCTCCAGTCATCCAGGTGATACTGCCTCTCTCTACACTGTCCAGTCTCCCTACACTGTCAGTCTCCTACACTGTCAGTCTCCTACACTGTCAGTCTCCTACACTGTCAGTCTCCTACACTGTCAGTCTCCTACAGTCTCCTACACTGTCAGTCTCCTACACTGTCAGTCTCCTACACTGTCAGTCTCCTACAGTCTCCTACAGTCTCCTACACTGTCAGTCTCCTACACTGTCAGTCTCCTACATCTCTACACTGTCAGTTCACTCTCTCCTACAGTCTCCTACACTGTCAGTCTCCTACACTAGCTCCTGTCAGTCTCCTACACTCGTCTCACCGTCATTCCTACAGTCTCCTACACTGTCAGTCTCCTACACTGTCAGTCTCCTACACTGTCAGTCTCCTACACTGTCAGTCTCCTACACTGTCAGTCTCCTACAGTCTCCTACACTGTCAGTCTCCTACACTGTCAGTCTCCTACACTGTCAGTCTCCTACAGTCTCCCACACTGTCAGTCTCCTACACTGTCAGTCTCCTACAGTCTCCTACACTGTCAGTCTCCTACAGTCTCCTACACTGTCAGTCTCCTACACTGTCAGTCTCCTACACCGTCAGTCTCCTACAGTCTCCTACACTGTCAGTCTCCCACACTTGTCAGTCTCCTACAGTCTCCTACAGTCTCCCACACTGACAGTCTCCTACAGTCTCCTACAGTCTCCCACACTGTCAGTCTCCTACAGTCTCCTACACTGTCAGTCTCCTACAGTCTCCCACACTTGTCAGTCTCAGTACCAAAACGCTCCACACAGGCTTTATTCATGTGGAGCTTTATTTACCTGGGGCTGTGTATAATTATTTCCTTCAGGACTGAATCACTCACTCACTACTGACTGCAAAGTTGGTGACCAAAACGGTAGTTCTTTTTTGTCTGGGAGGGAAGGGGGTGGGGAGTTAGCCTGTTGGGGTGAGCAGTTGATGGTCTGACGCTCACTGTGCCTCACGGCTGGCTGTTGGGTCCAGGAGCTTGTCCCCCTTGCAGTCAGAACTGTTCTCCCCATGTCAGTCCTCCAGAGCGGATCGAAAACAGGTCCCATGCAGGAGCGCAGGCAGAAGAGGCAAGGAAGGGAAGCAGTGTGTCTGGGTGCCAGAAATGGACGACACTCAGGAAGGAAGGAAGGAAGGAAGGTCTGTTCAGCTAGTATGTTTCTCTCCATTGACATTTCAGTCCTGTCTGAAAGAACTATGGAGTCGCCAGCCTGGACAGGGCAGGGCAGGGCAGGGCAGGACAGGGCAGGGCAGGGCAGGGCAGGGCAGGGCAGGGCAGGACAGGGCAGGGCAGGGCTCTGGCAGATAGGTAGGTCCACCTGCCCGCCCCAGTATGAAGACGTCAGGCCCCAACCACCGCTGCCTCTGTCGGTGACGTCAGGCCCCAACCACCGCTGCCTCTGTCGGTGACGTCAGGCCCCAACCACCGCTGCCTCTGTCGGTGACGTCAGGCTCCAACCACCGCTGCCTCTGTCGGTGACGTCAGGCCCCAACCACCGCTGCCTCTGTCGGTGACGTCAGGCCCCACCACCGCTGCCTCTGTCGGTGACGTCAGGGCAGTGCCCCAACCACCGCTGCCTCTGTCGGTGACGTCAGGGCAGTGCCCCAACCACCGCTGCCTCTGTCGGTGACGTCAGGCCCCAACCACCGCTGCCTCTGTCGGTGACGTCAGGCCCCAACCACCGCTGCCTCTGTCGGTGCCGTCAGGTTAAATAATTATGAAGTTAGGTGAGGAAGCAGGATCGCTCAGGCAGTGGTCAGAGCACTCGCTCCTACTAAAAGAGGAGTAAGCAGCGTTTAGCGTGGTTACCAAGTGGATGGGGGCCAGGTTCATGCACCTTGGCTTCAGCACAGTTCCCTAGTTCACCCAGCTCTCAATGGGTACCTGCCTTCTTTAGGGACAGGGAAGGTTAAAGCAGGGAGGGAGAGGTGGTCGTCGCCGGCAATATGCAGATTCCTAGAGAAGAAGAGGTCTGTGACACCTGGGTCCCCACACCACAGACGTTATGGAACGCCTTTACCGTTACCTTTTTACACCGCAGAAAGACAGAAGTTAGGAACAGCTCTGAAATGGGCACAGTTCTGGCCTTGTTTTCAGCACCAACATTCGGGTCACGTTAGCAGGCCACAGGGAATTGCAGGACAGGCTATAGTGTGCTTGTTATGGTTACTATTATTTGAGGGTTTCTACTGTTTGAGCGAAAGTTCAAGTCTTTGAGCACATGCCATCAATAACACAGAGAGACAGTCGCGGGACACACGCCGCTCAGTCTGCCTGCCTGCCCTCCTGCCTGCCTGCCCTCCTGCCTGCCTGCCTGCCTGCCTGCCCTCCTGCCTGCCTGCCCTCCTGCCTGCCTGCCCTCCTGCCTGCCTGCCCTCCTGCCTGCCTGCCCTCTTGCCTGCCTGCCCTTCTGCCTGCCCTCCTGCCTATCTGCCCTCCTGCCTGCCTGCCCTCCTGCCTGCCTGCCCTTCTGCCTGCCCTCCTGCCTGCCTGCCCTCCTGCCTGCCTGCCCTCCTGCCTGCCTGCCCTCCTGCCTGCCTGCCCTCTTGCCTGCCTGCCCTTCTGCCTGCCCTCCTGCCTATCTGCCCTCCTGCCTGCCTGCCCTCCTGCCTGCCTGCCCTTCTGCCTGCCCTCCTGCCTATCTGCCCTCCTGCCTATCTGCCCTCCCATCTGCCCTCCAGCCTAGGCAAGGGAGGAGTACCCAAGGGGTCCTAGCGGAAAAGCCGAGGAGGAGAACAGACCTACAAAACAAACACTACGCCTTCACTGGCGGCCGTCGTTATTCCCCCGTCTGTGTGGCGCACCAGTACGCATGTGTGCGTGCGTGTGAGCGCATGCGTGCACACGTTTATGTGTCCATGCATGCGTGTGTGCGAGCTGGCGTGTTGTGGTCTTTTTGACGCGTGCTTGTGTGCGCTTGCCTGGCTGTGGGCATTCTGGCAGCGAGAGCAAGGAAGGAAGGAAGGAGGGAGGGAGGGAGGGAGGCAGTGGGTTAGAGGGTCTGGCTGGCTCAGTGGTCTTTCTTTCTTTTCCACACAGCTCTGTGATGGAGAGAAAGGGGAGGGGGGGGGGGGGGGGGGTAGAGAGGCGGATGGCCCAGAGCGGAGGCTAATGAAGCTTTGTTTCCCCATTCTTCTTCCATTCCGACAAATGTCACGCCTGGCGCAGCCCCGCCGATTAAGCGGCAAAAAGCCGGGACAATTAATTCTCGTCAGAATTCACAGCATCTTGACAGAAAAACGGCCCCCCTTGTAGCAGTCCCTTTTTAGCGCCTCTCCCCAGGCGTGCGCGGGCTATTAGACAGCGAGACAGCAGCGAGGGGCCCCTTCCCTCTCTACTCCCTCCTCCTCCTCCTCTTCTCCCTGGCCTGGCCCTGCCTCCCTGTCTCCCGCTGATTCTGGCTGGTCTTGCTGGGCGGCGCTGATGCTGATGCTGACGTGACTGCCTGCCGCCATGCCGGTCAGCTCTGGGCCACATACAGGGGACACTGGTGCCGCCCCCAGCCCTGAACCAGGAGACAGTGGCCGCTGTGTTGTCATCAGGCCTGGCCTGCCCCTTAGTGACACATCTCCTGACTTCATGCCTGGTCACTGCCTGTCTCTGTACTGCCCCACATGGTCACACCTTAGTGACACATCTCGTGACTTCATGCATGGTCACACCTTAGTGACACATCTCGTGACTTCATGCATGGTCACACCTTAGTGACACATCTCTCCTCCTCTTCATGCATGGTCACTGTCCTGTCTCTGTACTGCCCTGCCCCACATGGTCACACCTTAGTGACACATCTCGTGACTTCATGCATGGTCACTGTCCTGTCTCTGACCTGCCCTGCCCCACATGGTCACACCTTAGTGACACATCTCGTGACTTCATCATGGTCACACCTTAGTGACACATCTCTCCTCCTCTTCATGCATGGTCACACCTTAGTGACACATCTCGTGACTTCATGCATGGTCACTGCCTGTCTCTGTACTGCCCCACATGGTCACACCTTAGTGACACATCTCGTGACTTCATGCATGGTCACTGCCTGTCTCTGTACTGCCCCACATGGTCACACCTTAGTGACACATCTCGTGACTTCATGCATGGTCACTGCCTGTCTCTGTACTGCCCCACATGGTCACACCTTAGTGACACATCTCGTGACTTCATGCATGGTCACTGCCCTGTCTCTGTACTGCCCCACATGGTCACACTTTAGTGACACATCTCGTGACTTCATGCATGGTCACTGCCCTGTCTCTGACCTGCCAGTCTTTGCCGCCTTGTCTGGTGCTGGTACCACCCAGATGCTGGTGTGTGGACGTGGAGTGGAGTGGAGTTGGTTTGAGTTTGAACTGCCGTGACAGAGTGGGTGCCCGTGCTGTAGGAAGCCGTCCTCACCGGCCCCTAGATTAGGATTTGAGGGACTAGATGTCGAGTTTTCACTGGCGGTGGTTATGTGGTGGTGGTGATCCGTTGTTGGCCTTTCTTAGACACAACCCCGTTGCCCTGGTGTGCCAACAGGAATAGGTTACTAGTATCTGATACAGGGAAGGCGTGTAGACAGTGCGCCTGGAT
>CM054138.1:11694789-11772289 GCA_028751875.1 Rapana venosa | reverse complement strand
TGTCTGTTGCACCTTCACCTCTGTCTGTCTCTCTGTCTGTATGTCTCTTCCCCCCACCTCCTAGACACCCCCCCCCCCCCCCCCCCCCCCCCCCCCCCCCCCCCCCCCTACTGATGGAGAAGCAGAAGAAGAGATAGAGGAGGGCAAGATAGCAGCAGCTACAGACTGGACATGGCAGTCATATATATATATATATATATATATATATATATATATATATAAAATATAATTATATATATAGACAGCATGTATATCAGTGCTGCAGTCAGACTCCTCAACAGAGGCTGGCCGGCACTGTCTGGCACTGGGCTCTTTCCGCAAGACGATTAAAGAATTAATGAATAAATGGATGAATGAATGAATGAGTGTATAATTGATAGAGAGCAGAAACATCTCCACACCACAGGAGTGGGTCAGTGTGCTGAGACAGAAAGGAAGTGGGAAGGGGCGTAACTGCAGGGCCCTGGTCCCCCCCCCCCCCCATGCTGTGAAGGGGAGAGTACTTCTCCTTTTCTTCCCCGTTTTCCTTGTAGTCATCTGGAGTGTGAACACACTGGCTGGCGCTTTGCTAGTCGGCGGGTCATGTTGAAGAACCGTTCAGGGGAACAAAAGTAGTGTTGTGTTGGGAGACTGCATGATAAAGGAGGAGCTGTAAGGAGGGTGGACAGCAGGTCATCAGAGAAGAAGCCGTCTGCTAGCAACTGTTTCAGCCCTTCACTTCTGACACTGGGTGTTGGTGCTCATCATGAGTATGGGATGTCCTGCTGCTAGTCAGGACTCTCTGTCAGATGCCGGTCTTTCATGCTTGAACTCTGCACTGTACCTCCCAACATGATGACTTTCTTTTATAAATACCCTTTTGAAAGGTGGTGTGGCAGATGGAACTGAAGGCAATAATCATTGCAAGAAGAAAATGAATGTAACACGGCTGTACTTATCAGCTGAGAAAGCCAGGCATGTCGTGTGTGTGGTCTGTGTCTGTCTTCTGGAGCCATGCACAGTTTGTGTGGTAAGGGTGTGTGGGGAATGAATGTTATTGCCATTTAAGTCGTGTAGACTTATTTGACACAACAAAAACATCAACTATAATTATTATCTATTTTGGCTAAAAGTGATGTACACTAAAAACATGTTGTATTCTACTTCTCTTTTTCTCTTTTTTCAAAACACTCATACACATATCTGATGATATCTGCTTGATATATATCAACTGTGATTATGTCACTTAATTTATGTACACAGTTTTTGCGTTCTTTGTCTTTCGTTTTGATTTTTAATAACAAATTATTTCTGAGTTCATCATATAAAATGCATTCATCAAGTAAATGAAATTCATCTTCAATTTTGTTACAGTGTCTACATTTTCTGTCCTCTCTGGATATATTTTGGTGTCTCCCTTTCTCTATCATTAAATTGTGACAGCTGGTGCGAAATTTACAAATATGTCTTCTTATGAGTTTTGTTTTCATAGTTTACTAAGTATGGTTCCAATCTGTATTCTTTGGTAGCAAAATCATAAAATTTTAGTTTTGCAAACTCTTTCTTTTGGTAGATCCAAAATGTTTTATACATGTCCTCAAGTTTTCTTCTAACAGCATAACTCAACCGATGAACATTAAGAGTGCTTTGGTTCTTCCAGACATGTTTGAATCCAATTGTGTACAGAATATTTTTCACTGTGTTTATCCATTTATCGTATGTATTCTTCTGATACAAATAATCGTATACTATTCTAATACAAAAGTCTGGTTTTGATTCTGTCAAATGAATCCAAAATGATATTATCTGACATATGATTTTAAGGGTCAGTGGAAATCTCCCTAATTCACCCAAAGTGGGTAGTACTAATGCTTTTTTATGAACTCCTATCATTTGTTTACAAAATTTTACATGAAAATTCTCATACAAAAACTGATTGGATAAGCATGCCATGAACAGTTTATCAATATGAAATTCTGTCTCCCCATTAAAACAAAAAGGAAACCAAACTTCTGCTCCATAGGTTAAAACAGGGGTTATCAGTGAGTCGAATAAACGCATTATTATAGTAGTCTTTGAATTTTGTCCATGAATTGCCCTTTTAAAGGCGTATATTGCTTTGTTGCTTTGTTTTACTAAATGTTCTTGTGTTGCTTGAAATTTCCCATTCTGATGAAAAGCGACACCTAGATATTTATAAGTTTCTACTGTTTCAATTACATGCTCTCCACATTTAAAATGAATTGGAATTTTAGGTCCAGCAGATCAGTGTGTGGTGCTGTGTTTGGCAGTGATCCGGTCCAACCACGAGATGGGGTGCATGCTGACGGTGCGCATGCTGTGTGCCCAGGACCAGGTGCTGTGGGTCAACGTGGTCATGCACGTCAGACAGGCCTCGGGCTCCCAGAACGACGACCCCCTCATCGTCTGCATCAACCAGGTCATCAGGTAGGTCCCCGCCCTCAGCCACTGTGACGACGTGTCTTTTAAACCATGTCAGTTTATCTTCGTGGACTGGTAGCCTGCTCAGTCCTTCAGTCTTTGACATCAGAGATGCAGGCTTTAGTAGTTTGGATGATGGTGATTACCCGAGAGATAGGACCTGACACGTAGAGCTGAGGAAGTACGAGGAGAGAGAGAGAAGCCTGGTGAACAGTGTGGGAAAGGGGCTAGGTGCTCAGAACCAACAAGACTGGGTCCAGGACAGAGCCTTGGGCAACGCTGATTATGAGGACTGAAGCTGATGAAGACGAGCCATGTAACAGTGCTGCTTTGTCGGCCGTCAGCAAGGTCAACCTCAAACCAGCACAACGCAGAGCCAGACATGACATTAACACAACCTTTTTGGGGGGACGACAGAGCAGAGTAGCATGGATAGGAGGAGTGTCAAAGGCTGCATGCAGATAGACTTGAAACAAAGCAGTTTTCGTGCTGTAGCCAGCTCGATAAACTGACTGAATTGGATGAAAAAAGGGTTTGTGTAAACTGCCTAAGAAGCTGGTGGAGAGTGATGTTTTCCGTTACTTTAGAAAGAAAAGGGAGGTAGAAGACTGGCCGGGAAGTAATTGTTGAGAAGAATCAAGTGACGGTTTCTGTAGAAGAGGCTTGACGAGAGCTGACCAGAAGGATTTGGGACAGTGCCCAAGACAGGTGAATGCTTGCTGACAGAAGTAAAGAAAGGACAGAGAGAGAACGTCCAGACATTGGGTCACAAGAGAGGCAGGGAGGGCATCCAGTATGTCTTCTGGCTGTGCTCTCCTTTTAGCGAGGAAACGGTACAGCAGATCGGGGGTACAGCAGATCGGGGGTACAGCAGATCAGGGGTACAGCAGATCAGGGTACAGCAGATCGGGGGTACAGGTGTACAGCAGATCAGGGTACAGCAGATCAGGGTACAGCAGATCGGGGTACAGCAGATCAGGGTACAGCAGATCAGGGTACAGCAGATCAGGGTACAGCAGATCAGGGTACAGCAGATCAGGGTACAGCAGATCAGGGTACAGCAGATCAGGGTACAGCAGATCAGGGTACAGCAGATCAGGGGTACAGCAGATCAGGGTACAGCAGATCGGGGGTACAGCAGATCGGGGGTACATCAGATCAGGGTACAGCAGATCAGGGTACAGCAGATCGGGGGTACAGCAGATCAGGGTACAGCAGATCAGGGGTACATCAGATCAGGGTACAGCAGATCAGGGTACAGCAGATCGGGGGTACAGCAGATCGGGGTACAGCAGATCAGGGTACAGCAGATCAGGGGTAGAGCAGATCAGGGGTACAGCAGATCGGGGGTACAGCAGATCAGGGGTAGAGCAGATCAGGGTACAGCAGATCAGGGGTACAGCAGATCAGGGTACAGCAGATCAGGGTACAGCAGATCAGGGTACAGCAGATCAGGGTACAGCAGATCAGGGTACAGCAGATCAGGGTACAGCAGATCAGGGTACAACAGATCAGGGTACAGCAGATCAGGGGTACAGCAGATCGGGGGTACAGCAGATCGGGGGTACAGCAGATCAGGGTACAGCAGATCGGGGGTACATCAGATCAGGGTACAGCAGATCGGGGGTACATCAGATCAGGGTACAGCAGATCAGGGTACAGCAGATCGGGGGTAGAGCAGATCAGGGTACAGCAGATCAGGGTACAGCAGATCAGGGGTACATCAGATCAGGGTACAGCAGATCAGGGTACAGCAGATCAGGGTACAGCAGATCGGGGGTACATCAGATCAGGGTACAGCAGATCGGGGTACAGCAGATCGGGGGTAGAGCAGATCAGGGTACATCAGATCAGGGGTACAGCAGATCGGGGGTACAGCAGATCGGGGTTTATCAGTGTACAGTGCTGTCATAATTCACACTGTTGGTGTCTGTGTAGTGTTTGTGATTATACCAGCTAGATCTTTTATCATATTGAACACAATAATGTCTATAATTCAGACTGGTATTGTCAGTGTATCGTGTGTCATTGTACCAGATCTTTGGTCAGTATTGAACACAATGATGTCTCATAATTCAGACTGGTGTGTGTGTGTCTGTCTGTCTGTCGGTCTGTCAGTGAGGAAGAAGCATACCAGATCCGCATGCAGAGTCACCTCTTCACGCTGTACCCAGCCCGGACAGCAGACCTGTGGGCAGCTGGGGGCTTGAACCCCCACCACACGGCCCCCCTGCCCCACACCACCCCACCGGACACCGCCCCGCGCTGGGGGTTGCCCAACAGCAGCAGCAGCGGGGTGGCGCCCCCTGCCCACGGCAACAACAACAACAACAACAGCGGCAGCGGCAGCGGCTACCCGCCAGTGGGGTCGTACTACGTCAGCAGCCAGCAGCCCCAGCCCCCGCTGCCCCCCTGCCCCCTCCACTACAACACCGACGCCAAGGCTTACCACCCCCACCCCCCCTACTCCTCCTCCTCCTCCTCCTCCTCCTCCCCGCCCTCGCTGCCCCAGGGGCAGACGGACAAGCTGAAGATGATGCTGAAGCGCAAGATCCAGGGCCCCTGTCGACCGGCCAAAGTGCCCAAGCTGGTGTGGGATGACCACACGGACAACAACAACCACCACCACGGCGGGGGCGGGTATGGCCGACAGGGGTACGAGTTCGCGGCGACGGGCGACCCCATGCACTCTCCGGACTCGGCCTCCCTGCTGTTCAGCGGCAGTGGTGTTGGTGGCAGCGGCAGCGGTGGTGGCGGTTACACCTGGCCGGCCAACTCGCAGCTGCTGCCTGCTCAGGCCCAGTACCGCCTGGCCCACGTGCTGCCCGGCCCCCACCTCCCCCAGCGCCACCACCTCAAAGCCAACCTCCTCCTCTCCTCCTCCTCCCCCTGTCCCCCCACCCCACTCTCCCCTCCCCTGTCTGCGGCCTGCGGCCACAAGGAGCAGGTCGTTCCTGACAAGAGCGTGGCGGTTCCAGAGTCCTACCTGACCCCTGACCCTTCGCCGGCCACCTCCCCCCACCCCCACACCTCCTCCTGCTCCTCCTCCATCAGTGTGCAGACACAGTCCCGGGAGATGAAGATGGCGCCCACCGCCATCCTGCAGGAACTGGAGAAACTGGCCGCCATGTCCTCACCCCCTCCTCCTCCTCCTCTCTCTGCTGCTGCTGCTGCTACCACTACTACTGCCTCTACTGCTGATTCTGCTACTGCCTCTACTGCTGCTGCCTCTGCTGCTGCTGCCTTTGCCGGTGTCAGCCGCATCAAGGAAGAGAAGGGGTCTGGCCCGGAGTGCGGGCAGGCTGAGGCCCAGAGAGGACTGCCCGTCATGGACGCCTTTGACATCGAGTCCTTCTTCTACACGCTGCACAGCGCCCTCACGGCGCCAGGGGCGGGGCCACAGCAGACAGAGCAGCCCGCCGCCTGCAGGCCGGCAGGTCAAGGGCCGGCAGGTCAAGGGCCGGCAGGTCAAGGGCCGGCAGGTCAAGGGCCGGCAGGTCAAGGGGGCCCCAAAGAGGACGCCGCACAGCCCGCTGTGAGAGCCGTCGTCAAGCAGGAGCCTCCAGACAGCGATGCTGACCCCAGTCAGCCACAGGGCAGGGCCAGCCCCGCTGCAGAGCCAGTGGCCCAGCAGCAGCAGCCGTCCTCAGACATGGATGCCCGGGAGGTGGAGGAGCTGCTGAACTACTTCTGCGGGGACATGACGGCCACCCAGCTGGACTTGGGCCACAGCCTGCTGGTGAAGGAGGAGGAGGAGGAGATGGAGGAGGAGGCTGAGGTGCTGGTGGAGATGGCCAGGAGTCTGGCTGACGGCCTCCCCGCGGCCTCGCCCCCCCCCTGCCCCACCCCCCACCTCGGCCACTTCCTCCTGCACGCCGACCACCGCCTGCCGCGCCCCCAGGAAGAGTTCAGCCCCCTGTCCAGCATGGACGCGGCCAGTGACGTCAGCAGCGAAGCGTCAGGCGATGATGAAGAGAGCGGCAGTGGTGAGGAGTGTGTGGAGGGGCTACTGCACTGTGCAGCAGCAGCAGCAGCAGCAGCAGCGGGAGGTTGCAGCGGGAAGCGCGTCAAGAAGGAAAGGGGAGAGAAGCCAGGGAGCAGGCCCGCCCCTCCCTACCTCAGCCCCTCCCACCCCCACCCCCACCCCCATGCCCAAACCCCCCAGGACGTGCCTGGGATCCAGGAGGAGGATGAGTTGTATCAACTCCATAAACTGCTGGCCTCTCTGGCCGCACACAACAATCCCGGTGAGTCAGTGCTGCTGCTGGTGTTGCCTCCCCTGTGTCTGTCAGTATCATAATAATTATAATAATGATGACGGTGATAATAATAATAATGTAATTTATATAGCGCTATATCTTGCAAAGACAAATCAAAGTGCTTGCTTACAGTAATGCAACCAATAACAGTTTATAGCTTAAATTAAACATTCAAATGTACACACACACACAGGTTATACACTTGGGCAGGGTGATGGGATTTCAGCTGTTGAAGGGAGGACAGTTCTGAGATGGAACAGGAGGGTAAAGTCTGAGGTTTGAAATAGGTGTCTTGAGGCTGGATTTAAAAGGGTCATAGTATAAATAGCATCCTCACCTTCTTTAAGTTCTGTGCTAAGAATTCCCTCTTTTCTATTCCTCATTTTGTTTTTGCCTTGTTCCTTTTTCCCTGTCACCTCCTTCTTAAGTTTTTTGCATTCTTAGTCCATTCTCCTGCCTTTTCTCCAGAAAAATTTCCATGTTTATGGTTTCATACCTCTGATGATCATTAGCAGTGATTTTCCTCATAGTGAATAAAAGTTAATGTTGGAAGTGTGAAGGACACAGCTCCGTGTCACACTGACACACTCATAGGCCTCCAGAATGAAGGTGAGGGGAGGAGGGGGATTGAAGTAGTTGGCATATGTGACGACCAAATCACTCAGTGACAGCAAGCAAGTGGCCCATCCTGGCTTGATGAAGGCTGTTCTGTCTCTAGGATAAAAAAAGGTGTTCCTTTGCTTGTGGTCTCAGTGTGGTGCTTTCGTTTGAACTATGTCAGAAGTTTGCCTTAAAATTTCAAATTTAAATTCGCTCAATTTCAATGCTTCTGTGTGTGTGTGTGTGTCTCTGTGTGTGTTGTCTCTGTGTGTGTCTGTGTGTGTGTCTCTGTGTGTGTCTTGTGTGTGTGTGTGTGCAGGTATGCGGCTATGTGGAGAAGGGCAGTAGTCGGTGGTGAAGCGTGTGGAGAGCTCAGACCACAGCCAAGCTGACCGATGTCCAAGTGTATGGCATATTGCCATGGGGCAGCCACGGGGCGCCAGGCTGCAGGCAGCCCGCCCCGCCGCCCTGCCTCTCGACCTGCTGGCCGGGTTTCTTGACCACACGGCGCCACCAGGGCCGCAGCAGCAGCAGCAGCAGCAGCTAGCCCGTCACCAGGCCTGGAGGACTGGCCGTGCGTGGGGTGACCAGCACCAGCCTGTGCCTGTGCCTGCTGCTGCTGCTGCTGCTGCCAGTGAGGTCGTGTGGTCAAGATCACTGTTCACCCGCTGCACGCCCTTCTCTCCTCTTGCCGGTCAAGGGGAGGCCGAGGTCAGCGTGTGAACTAGTGTGAGGTTTTTTTACACGAAGAAGTGAACTGACCATTCATGGACAAGACTGTTGTGGTTGACCGCAGGACGGTGAACTCTATTTCACTAATGAGAACCTTTTTTTACTCTGACTGGACATTACTATACCCGATTTTGATTTGTACTTGGGGCGTTGACGCCTTGCTTTTTAACCTTTCAGCGAGTTTTCTGTGTGTCTGGTTAGTGTGTTGTGTTGTGTAGCGTTGTGTCATGTTGTGTGCAGAGTACAGCTCAGGCTTTGTGTCCAGTTCCGTGTGTGATTTTCTGCACTTGTCAAGACTTTCGTGGACACTGTGTGTAACTATTGGATAACTAACGTTTGTCCTTGTTTGTGGGTCACCTGGTCAGGTCAGGTCAGGTCAGGTGAAGACAAATGGCAGACTTTCTTGAGGTCAGGTTTAGAACTTGGTTTTCCTACAGTATAGCAGGGTGTTTTTTTCATTTCTTTTTGGAGAGTAATCGTTAAAAACTGTCGAGAATATCACTTGCTGCAGAGTCGATATTTTGTTTCTCGTTTTTAGTGGTGAAATTAATGGGTGATTTTTTTCTTTTTGTTTTCTCCCATGTTGTTAGCTTACAACAAAAACAAACCAAAAAAGAAACCCAACAACAAAACCCCATCAATATCTGACAGATACAAAGGAACATGTCTTGTACATGGAGACATTCTTGTTGAAGTGAAGTTGTTAGTGTACAGGTCATGAAGGAGGGTGAACAGAAAGAACATCAGTGGTTGTGCTTTTGTCTGTTTTGGACATCAAGCTTTCTTTTTTAGCTTAGAAAAAAGATTTTGACTTGTGGCATGTTTTCTTGAGCATTTTCAGAAGCTCAGCGCAGACATGACTACATGACAGGGGTGTCAGACTAGGCGACCTTGCTGTGAGGTCATGACCTTTTGGCTCAGAAGAGAGTAATGTCGAAAGTTTAGATCTACGTTAGAATATTAGCCATTGGTGTGTGTGTGTGTGTGTCTGTTCTGTGCTTCTCCCCTGACATATTGGTATCAGCATGTATGATATTGTCATGTATATTATCATTTTGTTCATGTTGAGAGTATTATTATTATTACTATGTCGTCGTCTTTGGGCATTTCTTGATTTGAAAAAAATCATTCCAGCCCTGTTCCCAGCTGTTGTTCAAATCTTGACGGTCACTGGGGCACACCATGGATCCTGTGGGTGGTGGCAGTGCCGGTCACTGTGGTTGGTGGCAGTGCCGGTCACTGTGGCACATCATGGGCCTGTGGGTGGTGGCAGTGCCGGTCACTGTGGCACATCATGGGCCTGTGGTTGGTGGCAGTGCCGGTCACTGTGGCACATCATGGGCCTGTGGTTGGTGGCAGTGCCGGTCACTGTCAGTGTCGATGTGCAGGATCACATCTGCAAGCCAACCACCGCCTCAGCTCAGCCTTCCTTCCTGCCACCTCTAACAATTAAACCTTTCGCTGGTGTTGGCCTTGTTTGTTTGTTTGTTTGTACTTGTGTGTGTGTGTTTGTACTTGTGTGTGTGTGTTTGTACTTGTGTGTGTTGTTTGTATTGTGTTGTTGTTTGTACTTGTGTGTGTTTGTTTGTACTTGTGTGTGTGTGTGTGGTGGTGGTGTCCTCAGCCGTGCAGTGGGGTCAGTGTGCCGGACACACAGGGACCAGAATCCACAGCATGACTTGGGCCTGCTCCACATCTCTACCTGCCAACAGCAAATCCAAGGGAAACAGGAATGTATGTCTTGTCTTGTCTGGTCTGGTCGTGTCCTGTCTTGTCTCTCTTTCTGCAGCGTCTGTTTCTGCAGTGTCCAGTCACCCGTTTGCTGTTGAGGAAGGCTAAAGGTCATGCCGAAGAAATGGACCAGAGGGTTGGTCATCGTGTTGTGTTTGATGGTTGTTTTGTGCAGACCTGTCCTCTGAGATTTCATGTTCAGTGTTTGATGGTTGTTTTGTGCAGACCTGTGCCCTGTTCTCTGAGATTTCACGTTCAGTGTCTGAAATTTCACGTTCAGTGTTTGATGGTTGTCTTGTGCAGACCTGTCCTCTGAGATTTCACGTTCAGTCGTGCAGTGTTTGATGGTTGTTTTGTGCAGACCTGTGCCCTGTTCTCTGAGATTTCACGTTCAGTGTTTGATGGTGGTTTTGTGCAGACCTGTTCTCTGAGATTTCACGTTCAGTGGTGCACATTGCGTTGTTGAGTGTAGCCCAGTTGTGGAGGGGGCTGTCGGGCTTATTTCTGTAGATAGTGTGTGGTCATCATGGCACAGCCAGGTGTGGAGTCATTGTGGAGTGTGGGGTCAGATTTTTGTAGCATGTTCAATGGGAAAAAGTGTTATCGTTGATGTGGTGTGGTGGTACTTTTTGGTTCTCACAGGAGTTTCTTTGTGGATTTTTTTGTGGAGTTCTGCTTACAGTCTGAACAATCAGTTTCCAGCATGGTGTGTTGTTGTTGTTTTTATTCTGTTTCCTTTTTTTGTCGGTGTTATGTTCTTTTCTCTACAGTGCAACATCTGTGTGACTCCTGCGGGCATGAGTTGGGACAGACTTTGCACCGGTGCGACAAGCTTTCACCCCACGCCTTCCTCACGAGGCAGCAGCAACTCCATGCACAAGACTCTGTCTGCTCTTTGGGAGGGGGGGACACAGGGTCAGGAAGAACCCTTCTGTCCACAACTTCTTCTCAGAGCAAGTTGTGCACTTTGTGTTACTGGCTAGAAAACTGTTGTCAAGCTAAAGGAATAAATCTTGACAGTAGAAATCTTCAGTTGTGCAAGTTGCAAAATTGAAAGGGTTTGGGTTTTTTGGGTTTTTTCACAGTTTCTCAGTCTCTTTAGTGAAAAATCAATAGATGTATAGTTGCCAGCTTTTCAGAATGGATCTCGATCTTTGGTGTTGGTCAGCTTGAAGAAAATGATAACTAGTGCTGAAAACTCCACATGATGACAACAGCCACAGGCTCCAAGTTTCAACCTTGCATTCTTTGGTGGTCGTTTTCTTCTTTTGGTTGTGATTTGAAATTCACACTTCTAACGGAACCCTGGAGTCCATCATGATCGACAGGCTCATGGCTTCTTGCATTCTGGTTCATGAATACTTTTTTGTTATGGGGGGAAAGCCTTTTCTCTCCACTTTTTTCGGTCTGCATCTGCATGTTGCCATCTGTATAGTCTGTTTCATGCCATGTCAAACTATATTTTACATTGCCCTCTGTAAACAGTCTGTTTCCTGTCATGTCAAACTATATTTTACATTGCCCTCTGTAAACAGTCTGTTTCCTGTCATGCCATTGTCAAGCTGTATCTTTATATTGATTGCCCTCTGTATACAGTTTCCTGTCATGCCATTGTCATGTCAAAGTGTTTCGTGTTCCCTGATGTCTGATGGTTAAAGTCAGCAGAGGTAGGATTCAGTTTTACGGCTTCTTGCTTTTGTGAGGGTTGTGCTTACTAGAATGTACTGTGTATTGTGGGAACAAATACAGTGTAGATGTCTGACAAAAGTCTTGAGAGTGGTCTGTGCAGCAGTTGTGTGCCTGCATACATGTACACAGGTGTGTGTGTGGGGGTGTGATTGTACCTTTGTGTGTGATTGCATTCCCAGCATCTTCAGTATTTCCAAAATAGAAGTAGGACTCCAAAATTGAACTTTTAACAGAGAGATTTGTGAAAAAAAATTGTGCTTTACAAAAAGAGGCAAAAAGAACAAGAAACATTGCCCTTCAGATGAGATTATAAACCAAGGTCCCATGTGCAAACACATTGCAGAACATCTTGTGCAAACATTACAAATCCATTCCACCTTTTGGAAGAGTAGGCCCATTGGGTGCTGATAGGAATGGATGGCAATTTAAAAAATTTAAAAAAAGTTAGCACACTGTTGTGTTTAGACACCAGCCCTTAAGTCAGAATGCAGCTACATCAGTGGTGGTGGGTAGACAACTGTCCCAGGTGCATCAAGCTCATCTTTAGTGAACCTCAGGGCTCTCACTGAGGGGAAAACACACACACATATATGGGCGTAGTGGAGATGGAGAGAAAAGTTACCCCCCCAAAAAAAACCCAAAACAAAACCAAACATGTATTTCACCATTATTTCTTCAACATTTATTGTTTCGCTCTCACACACACCTGCTCTCCACAGAAGAGCCTGAATAATGTCAGCCATGAACACATGCCCGTAAAAAAGTAATAATCTGATAGAAAACAGCACAGCCTCCACACACACACACACACACAGCACACACATGCCCCAGTCACAGAAATAAGTTAATTAAAAGAGCTTCACACCGTTATAAACGGAGATAATGGCTTCATCCCACACCTGACAAACGATCATTTTTCTTACGTCCATTACGATCTTTACATGGCAAAAGGTTCACCTCTCCTTAGCATTAAAAAAAACAACAACTCAATTCTACACATGCTGGATGACTGTGAAAAGCCATACACCACCAGTGCTTAAAAATGATCCACAAACTAATGATACATTACTATATTCAAAAACAACACAGAAAAACTAAAAATTGTACCCCCTCCCCCTCTCCTATCCCCCCCCCCCACCCCCAGTGTCAAAGCTCCCTCTCTGATATGGAGGAGGTGTTCAGTGCTCCCCCCCCCCTTCCCTCTCTCTAATGTTTGAAGTTGCTTTGAGCCAAAGCAGCCCCACAGGCCATATCTGTACAATTACCATCTTCAGTATGTGAAATTCCATGACGAATATCATCACACAGCCTAGACCATCCCTTCCAAGGACAGGTACAAACTCCCTCCTCCAGCATCATCCGATTCAGACTTCATTGCCTGCCATCATTCCTCTGCCTGATTTCACCCAGCTGACCAACACTGCGAGGAAAAAGCAGCCAGAAATATACACGGTCATACACTACAATCATTAAGACACAAAGCTCATCTCCGTCCCAGAACTGACAAAATCATGACCTCACTACACGATGCAAACAGCAGGTACATTATGTCATAAACTGCTATGAGTCAACAAAATCAAAACAAAAAATCCTAAAAGCAAGCTTGAAAAATTTGCTTGAAAAAAAAAAGAATACACTGAAGAATACACTGAAGGAAAATAAAAAGAAAAGAAAAGTGGAATACACTGAAGAATACACTGAAGGAAAAAAGCAGAAAACGGCGGGGACGCAAGAGTCCCAGGAGTAGTTCTGTATCAGTCAGGTCGACCAGAGCAGACTTGAAAATGATGAATAAATATTGCTTTCAGATTTCCCCATCCCATTCAGTTATCCCCACCCTCCAACTGTGTAAAGAATAACCCCCATTCTTTTAAAGAACACAAAACAGGGCACAGCTGAGGGCAAAGAGCAGCTTGCAAAAAAGGATGACACAAGCTTTGGGGATAGACAACTGCTGGACAAAAGGGCCAGTGGTATTGTTTCTGTACTATCTTTTGAGGATGGAAGGGCAGGAGGGTGTACATATGTGGAGGGGGTGGTGGTGGTGGTATTTCCAGTTATTTGCCTGTGTGACTTGCCATTTGTCCAGTATCTCCTAACCAAGAGAAGATAACCATGTGCCCGGTAAAGATCAGGATGTGAACAATCCACACATACTATTGTTTGTTGGAAGACTGGGGTGGGGTGGGGTGCGTTCAGTCTTACAGCTCAGAAATAAACACTGGACTTGGTCCTCTGAACTCGGGTCACACACACACACACTTGGGGACTTGTCTCCTACACCAACTGGCTCAGCTCCTGTCACCTGAAGAAGACTACTGGCTGATTGCATGAAGACGATCCTACTCGTGTCTTTCTCATCTACTACCAAACAATACTGTTTGTTACACGGTTCTTCAAGTTAGTAAGCACAACACTTTTCAACCTGGTATAAGACACTGTTTTTACTAGGAACAGAAACTAAATGACAACACAAAAGGAATGAAGTGCACGCCACATTGTGACAACAGCAAACAAATGAACAAGAAGTCAACAAAGACTCCACCAGGACACAAGAGAAGAGCAGACTACAGGGTCAATCAGCCCCCAACATAATGATGCCACAGGATTTCATGCCCACACATCTAGGCAGGCCCTCCCTCCCTCCCCCAAAGAGCTAATGGAATCCATGCTGATTATGATTAACCCATTCATAGACATGATGATGATAATTCTGTTCAAAAACAGACATGATCCCTACATCCTGCACTGCTGCTACACCTCCCACCACGGGCCTGACTGACTGACTGACTGACTACTACTGTAATGCATGCTGCTTGCATAGCAGTACACTGCTTTCAAGAACTACTATTGTTAGGGTGGCCCGTGGCGCCAAAGTGGGATGACTTGCGGTGACCACAGTTCCTGAATCGGTTATCTCTGCTGGGAGTATAATACAATCAAAACGAAACAAAAACCTGACTGACTCTGACTGACTGACTGACTGACTGACTGGGGGGCTCAGTGAGCTGCCATCCACACACCATCCCAAAGTCTTGTGTTCAAACCTGACAGCAGAGCAAGCTTCATCATCAGCGAACCTGTGTGCAAACTCATTCCTGTCTAGTCCTGAGGAGATTTTAAACCAAGGCCCTGTGTGAAAACATGCACAGACAGACAGACAGACAGACAGACAATGGTACAGGCATGATCAAGTGTGGGTCTATCTATCTTCAGAAGCAAAGGCCACGGTGTGCTGGCAGCCATGGACGACAATAACAAAACACCACCACACTGATGCTGTGTTTCAAGCAGACGCTAAGCCCAAAGACAGAATGCAGAGGCCAACGACAGAATGCAGAGGCCAACGACAGAAGGCAGAGGCCAACGACAGAATGCAGAGGCCAACGACAGAATGCAGAGGCCAACGACAGAATGCAGAGGCCAACGACAGAATGCGAGCAAACATGCGAGGCCAACTGACAGAATGCCGAGGCAAGATAGAATGCCGAGGCCACGACAGAAGCAGAGCACGACAGAATGCAGAGGCAACGACAATGCCGAGGCCAACGACAGAATGCCGAGGCCAAGACAGAATGCAGAGGCCAACGACAGAATGCAGAGGCCAACGGCAGAATGCAGAGGCCAAAAACAGGATGCGGAGGCCAACGACAGAATGCGGAGGCGAACGACAGAATGCAGAGGCCAACAACAGAATGCAGAGGCCAACGACAGAATTCGGAGGCAAAGACAGAATGCCGAGGCCAACGACAGAATGCCGAGGCCAAAAACAGAATGCCGAGGCCAACGACAGAATGCAGAGGCCAACGACAGAGTGCAGAGGCAAAGACAGAATGCAGAGGCCAACGACAGAATGCAGAGGCCAAAAACAGAATGCAGAGGCCAAAAACAGAATGCGGAGGCCACGACAGGATGCGGAGGCCAACGACAGAATGCAGATGCCTTCATGGCATGCAGGAAGGCTGTTGCATGCACAACAATGTCAGACCTCATGGTCAACAAAGGAGTTGGGGTCCCAGAACAAAGATGTTGTAGTAACCTTACGACCTGACTGGCAGAACTGGAAGCCTTGCCTTCATCAGAGGGGTCAGGAAGGTCAGACTGGTGGTTATTCTGGTTTTCCCTGTGTGACCACTGGTCACTCAAACTCAACACATGACATCATAGAACACAACAGGGCAGTGAAGAAGTGCATGGTGAGGGCAAAGGGCAAAGGACCCGAGGTCAGAGGTCAGTTACTACACGCAGAGTCACAGCTGCTCTGTCATCCCCCCCCCTCAGCAGTCATCAGAAGAAAACAACAGGAGAATTATAAACTGTGCTGTTTAAACACAACAGAAACGCAGACCTACACACTAAGGCTGACCTACACACAAAGGCTGACCTAAACACAAAGGTTGACCCACACAGAAAGGCTGACCTACACAGAAAGGCTGACCTACACGGAAAGGCTGACCTACGCAGAAAGTCTGACATGAAACAGAAAGGCTGACCTACACAGAAAGGCTGACCCACGTGGAAAGGCTGACCTACACAGAAAGTCTGACATAAAACAGAAAGGCTGACCTACACAGAAAGTCTGACATACTGACCTATGCAGAAAATCTCAAATAAAACAGAAAGGCTGACCGATGCAGAAAGTCTGACATAAAACAGAAAGGCTGACCGATGCAGAAAGCCTGGCATAAAACAGAAAGGCTGACCGATGCAGAAAGTCTGACATAAAACAGAAAGGCTGACCGATGCAGAAAGCCTGGCATAAAACAGAAAGGCTGACCTACAACAGAAAGTCTGACCTACAACAGAAAGTCTGACCTACAACAGAAAGTCTGACCTACAACAGAAAGTCTGACATAAAATAGACAGGCTGACCCAAAACATAAAGTCTGACCCACAACAGAAAGGCTGACCTACAACAGAAAGTCTGACCTACAACAGAAAGTCTGACATAAAACAGAAAGGCTGACCTGTGCGGAAAAGCTGACCTAAAACAGAAAGGCTGACCTATGCGGAAAAGCTGACCTAAAACAGAAAGGCTGACCTGTGCGGAAAGGCCTCACACTCTACAGACACGGGAGAGGATGACCCAAAACGATCAGCAGAAAAACAAAACCCTGAGGACACACACCTCGCCAAAGCAACACCAGAAGATAAAGCAGCTCACCAACCTGTGTGTGTGTGTGAGGTGTGAGCGTGTGTGTGGTGTGTGGTGTGTGTTGTTGTGTGTGTGGTTGTGTGTGTGTGTGTTGTGTAGGTGTGTGAGGTGTGTTGTGGTGGTGTGTGTGGTGTGTGTGTGGTGTTGTGTGGTGGTGTGTGTGTTGTGTGTGTGTGTGTGTGTGGTGTGTGGTGTGAGTGTGTGTGTGTGTGTGTGTGGTGTGTGGTTGTGAGTGTGGTGTGTGGGTGTGTTGGTGTGTTGTGTGTGTGGTGTGTGAGTGTGTGTTGTGTGGTGTGTGTGTGTGTGTGTGTTGTGGTGTGTGTGTGGTGTGTGTGGGTTGTGGTGTGTGTGTGATGTGGTGTGGTGTGGTGTGTGTGGTGTGGTGTGGTGTGTGTTGTGGTGTGTGTGAGTGTTGTGGTGGGTGTGTGTGTGTGGTGTGGTGGTGTGTGGTGTGTGTGTTGTGTGTGTGTGGTGTGGTGTGGTGTGGGTGTGTGTGGTGTGGTGTGTGGTGTGGTGTGTGTGTGTGTGTGTGTGTGTGGTTTGTGTGTGTGGTGTGTGTGTGAGTGGTGTGTGTGTGTGTGTGTGGTGTGTGTGTGTGTGTGTGTGTGTGTGTGTGTGGTGTGTGTGTGTGTGTGGTGTGTGTGTGTGTGTGTGTGTGTGGTGTGAGTGGTGTGTGTGTGTTGTGTGTGTGTGAGTGAGTGGTGTGTGGGTGGTGTTGTGGTGGTGTGTAGTGTGTGTGTGGTGTGTGGTGTGGTGTGTGTGTGGTGTGTTGTGTGTGTGTGTGTGTGTGTGGTGTGTGTGTGTTGTGGTGTGTGTGTTGGTGTGTGTGTGGTGTGTGTGTGTGGTGTGTGGGTGTGTGGTGTGTGTGTGTGTGTGTGTGTGTGTGTGGGTGTGGTTGTGGTGTGTGGTGGGTGTGGTGTGTGTGGTGTGTGGTGTGGTGGTTGTGTGGTGTGGTGTGTGTGTGGTGTGTGTGTGTGTGGGTGTGGTGTGGTGTGGTGGTGTGTGTGGTGTGGTGTGGTGTGGTGTGTGTGGTGTGTGGGGGGTGGTGTTGTGGGGTGGTGTGACGTGTGGCTGTGTGTTGTGGTGTTTGGATGTGTTGTGTGTTTCTTGTGTTGTGGTTGTTGTGTGGTGTGTGGGTAAGAGAGAAGGGGCATCTGGGTAGCGGAGTGAAAAGGTGTGAACACAGCATAGCTGGCGTCGTAATTGCAAGATTTTATGCGAAATAATTCAATGATTCTTAATTACTACAATTATCAAAGCAGTATCTTTTTTTTTTTTAAAACAACCCAAAACATTGCAGAAATTGCATAATGCTGAAACAATACACACACACGCAAATGGCAAGATTGGTATTTGGAAAAAAAAAAAAAAAAAAAAAGAATGGTCTGATGTCACTTGCACTGTGACACAACATACACTACCCTCTCTCTCCTCCAACATTCATCATCATCTCTCCTCCAACATTCATCATCATCATCACATCATCTCTCCTCCAACATTCAAAATCATCATCATCTCTCCTCCAACATTCATCATCGTCGTCATCTCTCCTTCACCTATCCTCATCAAGACAAAGGCCCCTGCTGCTGTGTGTGCCTCACTCTGCTATCTCATACACTGCTGCTCTTCCTTCACTGACCTCTGCCAAAAGTCCTCCCTGACCTCTGCCAAAAGTCCTCCCTGACCTCTGCCACAAAGTCCTCCCTGACCTCTGCCCCAAACTCCTCACTGACCTCTGCCCCAAAGTCCTCCCTGACCTCTGCCCCAAAGTCCTCACTGACCTCTGCCCCAAAGTCCTCACTGACCTCTGCCCCAAAGTCCTCACTGACCTCTGCCCCAAAGTCCTCCCTGACCTCTGCCCCAAAGTCCTCACTGACCTCTGCCCCAAAGTCCTCCCTGACCTCTGCCCCAAAGTCCTCCCTGACCTCTGCCCCAAAGTCCTCACTGACCTCTGCCCCAAAGTCCTCACTGACCGCCAGCCGCCATGGCCTAGTGGTTAGCGTCTTGGGTTACGGACCGGAAGGTCGCGGGTTCCATTCCCATAATAGTCATAGGGATTTTTTGGACTCCGGCCAGCTCCTACCCAGAGTGAGTGTGCTGTGGGCTCAGTGGGAAGACTGGGACCACACAGTCGACCTTCATCCACTTAACAGAGTTTGAGAGTGTTGCTCAAATTACCTGACCAACACTGCAGGTGTCTGTATCTCTCAGGCCCGGTTGACGCCGGGATATACTATGATAGTAAGCGTAGAGCACAACCCTGTCAAGTAGTCTCAAAGCATATGCACTTCCACAGCAGCATCATTACGTCATCTTCATTGTCATTGATCATCATGCAATAAAAAAAAAAATTGCCTCTGATTCGGTGGTCCCAGTTTCTCTGGTCTCATGGTGACCTCAGATTCAGTTTCCCCATACACTTCTGTGCCTGTCATGAGTTTGTGTCAAAGCCTTTGGGGTTGGAGGTTCGCGGGGGACGGTCGTTGGTGGGACGTTGTGGTGGCTGCCACGTCAGGTGGGCAACTCACTCAGTCTGGCTCCACGACTGAGCTAATACTGTCGTTAGTAGGGGGCGTATGTTAGCTCAGAACATGCACCACTGAACACCGCCAAAGGGACCCAGCAGCAGTGCAAGGCCCCTCTGGCTGGTAGCCCCATGGCAGCCTGATAGAGATGGGTTCCCTGGGGACTTCCGACCCTGAGGATGAGACATAACGAGTCTGGGTATGGGATGAGCAGCATGGGAACAGCAGGACGGGGGACATCACAGAAGATGAGGCAGACCAAAAAAAAAAAAAAAGTCCTCACTGACCTGTGCCAAAAGTCCTCCCTACCTGTGCCAAAGACCTGGCACAGTCTTCACTGACCCTGTCCTCACTGTAGGGGTCAGAGCAAGTGGCTGTGGTTGCTCAATGCTCTATCTGCCTTGGATCTCCCTCAGGACTGTCATGTCCCTCCCTCCCTCAGGACTGGTCATGTCCCTCCCTCCCTCAGGACTGGTCATGTCCCTCCCTCCCTCAGGACTGGTCATCTCCCTCCCTCCCTCAGGACTGTCATCTCCCTCCCTCAGGACTGTCATCTCCCTCCCTCAGGACTGGTCATCTCCCTCCCTCCCTCAGGACTGGTCATCTCCCTCCCTCAGGACTGTCATCTCCCTCCCTCAGGACTGTCATCTCCCTCCCTCAGGACTGGTCATGTCCCTCCCTCAGGACTGGTCATGTCCCTCCCTCCCTCAGGACTGGTCATCTCCCTCCCTCCCTCAGGACTGGTCATCTCCCTCCCTCCCTCAGGACTGGTCATGTCCCTCCCTCAGGACTGGTCATGTCCCTCCCTCCCTCAGGACTGGTCATGTCCCTCCCTCCCTCAGGACTGGTCATCTCCCTCCCTCCCTCAGGACTGGTCATGTCCCTCCCTCAGGACTGGTCATCTCCCTCCCTCCCTCAGGACTGGTCATCTCCCTCCCTCCCTCAGGACTGGTCATGTCCCTCCCTCAGGACTGGTCATGTCCCTCCCTCAGGACTGGTCATGTCCCTCCCTCCCTCAGGACTGGTCATCTCCCTCCCTCCCTCAGGACTGGTCATCTCCCTCCCTCCCTCAGGACTGGTCATCTCCCTCCCTCAGGACTGGTCATCTCCTGGTCAGGGAGGACCAGGACGGCAGTGTTACAGGACTACAGCCCAGGCCCAGGCCGCTGGAGCGTGTTGGGGTCAGGTCAGGTCAGGTCAGGTCAAGCCAGGGAGAAACAGCGGCAGACACTGACCGCGCCAGAGGGTTTCAGGAAAGGACGGCCTCAGAACAACGGACCATGCTGGGGAAAAGTGTCATGTTTAGGACAGACCCCCCTTTATTTTCCTGACCTGCCCCACACCTCCAGAATGCACGACCACCCTTCTGTCAGCATGTAGCCAGGGAGCACCACAGCACGCTGTCATCCATCAGCCCTGCAGTTCTGGACATTCTTTCCCACCTTGCCCAAATTCACTGATCATTTCTGATTACCAAATACCCCACACACACACCCATACAAAACCACCACCAAAACAGAACCACATCAATAGGAATAAGAGCTCACATTCCACACCTACATGGCAAGGCACATAATGCATACATCAAAATGTTACCACAAAATAAAACAAAATAAATGTTTAAAAAGACAATATATCAATATGGCTTAAAATGTTGTACTGTCCCTCAAGGGGTGAAAAGAAAAAGACTAAAATCAAATGTAACACAGAAACCCTATCAGTGTAAAAGCAGCCCGCACCAGATCCATAACACCTCTCAATGATCAGCTCTGCCCCTCAGCACTCACTGCCTGTGTTGCGGCCATGATCTGACCACCTGGTTAGAGCAGCCGCCACTCCAGTGCCTGCCTGTTCAAGGGGCGTCCCCCGCACTGTACATCAGTCGCCCTGACTCCACTCCCCGACTCCACTGCCCCGAAACTCCCTCAGATGAGGCCGTACGTCAACCAAGGCCGGTGCACAAAGGCGCAGAGAACATCTTGCGCACATGTCAAAACTTGTTCCGCCTTTGAGAAGAGCACAGCAGGCCATGAGTGCCAATGGGAACGCATGACAAAATGGACAAAACCACGGGAACTATCAGCCAAGGTCCTGTGCACGAACACACGCAGGACATCTTGAGTACACGTTAAAGCTTGTTCTGTCTTTTGGAAGAGTAGGCCATTGGTGCGGATGGCAAAGAATGTAAAAAAAAGCACACAAGCGCTTATTCCATTAATTTTGCAATAAAATAATGAATAAATAAATGAACGTAGAGAAAAACACCCACAATATGAGCATTGCTGAGGCGGTCAGTGGCCATGATACAGTCACACACACACAGACATACACAGACAGACAGACAGAGACTGACTGACTGACTGCATGCACAGGAGGAGGAACCCAGGTGTTGAGCAACAGACTGAAAGCCAGCTCTGTTCACTACTTCAGCATGTTCTTGTTTTCCTAATCCTGTGAGCTGACTAACTGACCTGTGGCTGACTTCATCCATTCCTGATCTTCAAGACCAATGGAGCATCCTCTGCAGTGAAATCATCTCCATTTGCCTGTGAATCAGGTTTTGGGCATTACATACTTTGACAGAGAAAGTATGGATTGTTCTGAGAGTTTTTTTAAAGGTAAGTATGGATGTTTCAAGAATTTTCTTTCATTGTACATAGGTCTAAAAATTATTTGAACACCCTCCCAAATTTTTTTTATTATGTTACTTAGTGGTATACTCTGAACATTCAAGATTTTTCTTTTCCTGTGTTTAATGGAATAAATTGTAGACTCCAAAACATAATCTGAAGGACATGTGGAAAGACTGTGTGAAAATCCTAAAAGTAGACACATTACATTTTGCTGTCATATAATTAGCATGGTTATAAAATATTGTGTAGTAATGTTCAATTTTTCACAAATAAATCGGTGGTCGTGGCAGACTCAACAGCTCATTTTTGATTGACTTCAGAGTTCATCGATGCACAGCCAGAGTAGATTGGGTCTTCTCTTGCCAAACTGTGGCAGAATAACATGCCAAGATCTGTGACATCTTAACCCTAACTTCAAACCCATCTGTGTTTTTCCAGAACCCAGTGGCCACAGCTACTTCCAACAGCTCACAGCACAACTCAACACAGCTCACACCAACCATGTCCTTAAAATCCTCACTGCTCTCCTCCATCACCCTTTTCAAAACTGACACATTTTATTTCAGGGAGAAAAAAGGAAACCAAAAAAGCCCCAAACAAACAAACGAAACTACACAATGAACGGCTGCCGACTCCTGTGGAAGAGAATGAAGGTATACAAAGGGAGGTAATTTTGCTCACCTGGTGTGGTATGCAGGTGTTCAGATTGAGATTCTCCTAAACGACCTGTGGCAGCAGGACACAGGTGGGGATGACTGCCCTGTTGTCCCTGTCCACTCTGCCCCACAGACGAGAGGATGGCCAGCAGCCGCCCTTTACATGGCGTGCAGCAACCCTGTTGTCATTTTCATGGGCCAGTGCCAATGAATGAAGAAACGAACGCTGGGTTTACAGAGTGTATACAAATACACCTCCAGCGCATGACTGCAAGCAGTCTTGAGATATACGTCCTTTGTGCAGGACAGCTTCTTCGTCATGGTCCACTGCACTTCCATGATCAGTCGTGTCCATGATGGGACAACATCACCACTTACAGATTGTCACATTGCAAATTTCTCCATGGTAACCCCCCCCCCCCCCCCCAGAAAAGACCCAGCAGGGCACCCAGTGCTGAACTGGGAGCAGTCTCTTTCAGAATAAGCCACACTTGCTGGTTGAAAAGGGACTCCTTAGCTTTCACTGGTTGACTGAGATATGGAGTGAACAACTAGTAAAGAAAAACAATACAAAAAACCCAGATAAGACTTCCTTCCCCCAAGCTAAATTCCCCCTCCCCTAAAAAAACAAAACAAAACACCCCACAGAAAGAAAGACAACTGTGCAGAGTGCTGAAGACGTCTGCTGCACTGTTGATGATGGGGTGGATCAGCTCTCACTCTACCAATCCTTTTGCTCACGCACACATGCAGCAGCTGCATAAGACAGGCCCTGAGGTTTGCTCACAGAAATGACGCACATTGTCATCATCCTTGTGGCTTTTGTTCGCAGTCACGTCACACTTCCACTTTTCTCCTTCATACACGTGTACACCGACGTTTCGACACTGAGGAACTGAAACTTTGTTTTTTTCACACACACACACACACTCTCTCTCTCTCAGACACACACACACTCTCTCTCTCTCTCTCACATACACACACACACACAATCTCAATGTTTTCATACAGACTTACTCATATAGTTTTTGTGTCTGCTCACTGTACACACACACACACACACAGACAGAGAGAGAGAGAGAGAAGAGGCGGGGGAGGAAAATCAGGTGACTCCAATCCAGCCGTTGTCAGACAGGAAGCTCATGATGCAGCGCCGATGTGTCTTGTCCATGCCATTGGGAAAACGGATCTTCACCGGCACCCCTTGCTTCCGCTGCAGGTAATCCTGACACACAGCCACAGATAGAGGAGTTATCACCCATGAAATGACACAGATATCACCAGTGAATGGACACACAGTTATCACCAGTGAAATGACACACATACACACAGTTATCACCAGTGAAATGACACACATACACACAGTTATCACCAGTGAAATGACACACGGCCACACAGCCACACAGTTATCACCAGTGAAATGACACACAGCCACACAGTTATCACCAGTGAAATGACACACAGTTATCACCAGTGAAATGACACACATACACACAGTTATCACCAGTGAAATGACACACTCACACAGCCACCCCGAGCAGAATTATCACCCATGAAATGACACACAGATGTATGTATGTTTGTCCGTCGTGTCCGACGATGACCTTCAAAACAGCAGAAGAGGCAGCTGCTGTCTTGGACACTGGGCAGAAATTTGATTATAGTGGAGATGCCTTGCCCACAGTACATCCCCACTCTCTCGGCCAAGTGGGCATAAGGACAGTCAGCATTGGAGATGTTCTCCAAAGGCCAACTAGCCCCCAGGGCTGCAGCACATAAGGACTGTGCGAGTCAAGCCTCCTAGTCAGAGAGTCATAGTCGATCACTACAGACTAAGCTGTAAAGTGGAATTCCATGAGTGGGAAAGCCACTAGTCATACAGCCTCTCACTTTGCTGTTGCCCCCAGCGTCAATGGTTTAATCAAGAACTGTGATAAAGCCCAGGCGCTGACGGATATTACCAGTGAAATGACACACAGTTATCACCAGTGAAATGACACACATACACAGCCACACAGATATCACCAGTGAAATGACACACTCACACACAGGGTTCATACAGACTTTGTGGGGAAAAATTTAGGGCCTTTTTAGGGGCCATTTATTTCCAAATTTAGGGCCTAGCCGCGGGGCATCAAAGTATCACCCTGTGTACACGTTTACTTTGATAAACCAATTTCAAACTCATGTAAGCAAAATCTCCTTGTCCTAAACTGCATGTTGGATATTGATTATTGACACAAATCCAAGTTAAGTTCTAGATAAAAATGTCTTTCAATCATTCATAGATACCACAATGAATTAATCTTCACACATTAAAACATCAAAATGTGTGATGGAAGTCTCCATGTCTTGAAATACCAAGCAAAGTGAAAACTGAAATAAGTGTCTCTGATTTTAAGATGTTTTTTCACAAACAACTAGCAAAGTGAACTTCAGACACTATCCCTCAAACTTCATCTGATGTGAACTAGTCTCCTTGCCTTATCAAAGATGCAGATGGTTACCCGGTACTAGAACTGTAATAACAATACCCTCACACAGCCACAGTGCCTCTTCCAAATTCTGCTCCTTTATTTCAATCTCACACGTGTACATGCAGGCATTTACACACACACACACACACGTGCGCGCAAGCATGCACAAGAGAGTGAGACAGAGAGACAGAGACAGATGTTGCTGGACACAAGTTCTCTTCACTATGAATACATGTACAAGTCCCGTATTGTCAATACAGACCGAGTGGTAGGCCTAACACTGGCTTGAGAAGGATGCCCACACCCTCTCCCCATAGTAATTTTTTTTAAGCAAGAATCTTCGGATCAAGTCTGCCAATAACTGAATAAGCTGCAAATTTTAAAGTCAAGTCATCTAAATTGACCACATTGAGCAGTGGAAAATATGCAAACGTGCTGGCATTTCTGACTTGCTTTATCAACTGGATTCGTTTCTGTATGCGTTCTGCAGGAAATCCGTGGGATAGTCTCCTCAAATAAAGAATAGATTTGGCTACAGGTTTTATTGTTTTCCCATTCTGACAAGCGACTGTATCACTGACTGTCATTTTGTAAACTGAATGCACACAGGAGAAACAATAGGCCTGCTATTCACAGCGCATTTTAATCTCGTAGAGAAGGACTAAGCGCAGTAAACAGAAAACTGGTTTGGTTTTTTACTCAGGATCGCAGTTCCATAGTTAAACATCATTTTCTGAACAAATTACGGACATGCCATAGGGGTAGATAGTCCTCCGCATGTAAAAAATAACTGGTGAAAGCAAAGGGAATATGCACTTCCAATGGAGGCAAATTACCTCCCTTGGCAAAATAGATGGCGCGACATGAATAGCAGACGACAGGCATTCTATCGGTGATAATACAATCTTTGGACACCCTTCTTGCTTTCATTTCTCATAAGTTTTATTTTGTATATCTGTTTAATCTATATTTCAACAGAAACTCTCAATCATGGTTCCCATTTTAAGGGCTTTTAAGGGCCTCCAGGGCTGTAGTTATCATTTTTAGGGCTTTTTAGGGGCCTTATTTTGGATCTTCAAAAATCTCTGTTCTGTCCTAAGGGTGATGGCTGTTCTGTCCTAAGGGTGATGGCTGTTCTGTCCTAAGAGTGATGGCTGTTCTGTCCGACGGGTGATGCATTCCTGATCCGCTGTCCCGGGTTCGAATCTCGTTCAAGAGGTTTTCCTCTGGAGTTAACATCAGTGCAGACTCCTCTCTCCCCAAAAGTCCTTCGGATGAGACTATAAACCGAGGTCCTGTGAGGCAAATGCAAGCAGAACGTCTTGCACACCCGTTAAACCCATTCCGCTTTTCAGAAGAGTAGGCCATTGTGTGCCGGTGGGAATGGATGACAAAATTAACATAACTGCATACACACGGCACTGGATATAAAAATTGCACATGAGTACTTATTCCATTATCCTCGAAATAAAAGAATAAAATAAAATAAAATAAGGAAATTCTCCCCAGGAGTAATCATCAGTGCCAACTTCCACTCCCTCCAAAATCCTACACACTTCAGATGAGACTATAAACGGAGGCCCTGTGTGCGAACGCATGCAGAACATCTTGCGCACACGTTAAATCCTGTTCCGCTTTTCAAAAGAGTAGGCCATTGTGTGCCGGTGGGAACAGATGACAAAATTTACAAATCTTCATACATGCGGGGACTGGATGTAAAAAAGCACACGAGGGCTTATTCCATTATCCTCGATATAAAAGAATAAACAAATAAATAAATAAAAAACCGGGGGGGTCCCCTGCCGCACACACAGGCAGAAACTCTTGAACACAGGCGCGTTAAACCATGTTCCACCTTGGAAAGAGCAGGCCACTCACTGTGCGCTGGTGAGAATGCATGACCACATTTGACAACACTGCACGCATGCTGCTGTGTTTAGACACCAGTCCTGAAGTCGGAACGAGGCTGCCTAAACCGTGAGTAAACGGCCAGACATACCAAACCTCACTAAACGGCCAGACATACCAAACCTCACTAAACGGCCAGACATACCAAACCTCACTATTGCAACACCCCAGAGCTCTAGCCGAGGACCAAAAACAACAACAACAAGAAGCACATTAAAAATGCTAGTTACAATATCATCATTATTATTAAAAGATCATTGTCATCATGATCATAACAGCTGTGACTGACTACCTGGATGATGCAGGTCTTGATGGTGATGTAGTTGGCAGGAATCATCTTGATGGAATTGCACAGCTGAAAGTGAAACCACACACACACACGCGCACACACACACACACACCTCCTCATCAGTCACACTTGGAACAGTTACCTTTTTTACTGGGGGGGGGGGGGGTTGTAAATAACATAATTTCCAAATCAAGAATACATTTCAAAGCAAAAAGGCACAGAACGAGAACTTGTTCTCCCCCAAATGACTGAGCAAATGCTGATTCAGACACAGGGCTACCTGGCTGGCTAACAACGCTGGGGGTGGCAGACAAAGAGCAAACACGTTACTGCAAACAGTCAGTGTCAGGAAGCTCCGCAACGCTGCCAGCCAGGCACGTCCATGCCCACAGTACACGATGCTGGAGGACATGTGTGACAACAGCCCTGACAACATACACGTCTGTGTGACAACAGCCCTGACATGTCTGTGTGACAACAGCCCTGACAACATACATGTCTGTGTGACAACAGCCCTGACAACATACACGTCTGTGTGACAACAGCCCTGACAACATACACGTCTGTGTGACAACAGTCTGTGTGACAACAGCCCTGACAACATACACGTCAGTGTGACAACATACACGTCTGTGTGACAACAGCCCCTGACAACATACATGTCTGTGTGACAACAGCCCTGACATGTCTGTGTGACAACAGCCCTGACAACATACATGTCTGTGTGACAACAGCCCTGACAACATACATGTCTGTGTGACAACAGCCCTGACAACATACACATCTGTGTGACAACAGCCCTGACAACATACATGTCTGTGTGACAACATACATGTCTGTGTGACAACAGCCCTGACAACATACACATCTGTGTGACAACAGCCCTGACAACATACATGTCTGTGTGACAACATACATGTCTGTGTGACAACAGCCCTGACACATCTGTGTGACAACAGCCCTGACAACATACACGTCAGTGTGACAACATACACATCTGTGTGACAACAGCCCTGACAACATACACGTCTGTGTGACAACATACACGTCTGTGTGACAACAGCCCTGACAACATACACGTCTGTGTGACAACAGTCTGTGTGACAACAGCCCTGACAACATACACGTCAGTGTGACAACATACACGTCTGTGTGACAACATGTCTGTGTGACAACAGCCCTAACAACATACACGTCTGTGTGACAACATACACATCAGTGTGACAACATACACGTCTGTGTGACAACATACACATCTGTGTGACAACAGCCCTAACAACATACACATCTGTGTGACAACAGCCCTGACAACATACACGTCTGTGTGACAACAGCCCTGACAACATACACGTCTGTGTGACAACAGCCCTGACAACATACACGTCTGTGTGACAACATACATGTCTGTGTGACAACAGCCCTGACAACATACACGTCTGTGTGACAACATACATGTCTGTGTGACAACAGCCCTGACATGTCTGTGTGACAACAGCCCTGACAACATACATGTCTGTGTGACAACAGCCCTGACAACATACACGTCTGTGTGACAACAGCCCTGACAACATACATGTCAGTGTGACAACAGCCCTGACAACATACACGTCTGTGTGACAACAGCCCTGACAACATACATGTCTGTGTGACAACAGCCCTGACAACATACACGTCTGTGTGACAACAGCCCTGACAACATACACGTCAGTGTGACAACATACACGTCTGTGTGACAACATACACGTCTGTGTGACAACAGCCCTGACAACATACACGTCTGTGTGACAACAGCCCTGACAACATACACGTCTGTGTGACAACAGCCCTGACAACAACACAGCCAGAGCAGCTGCAGCAAAATGCTTCCTAGCCAGCATGCCCATGGGCAAGTCACACACCACCAGTGCTGATTCTAGGATTTCAAAATAAGGGGCCCAAGGGCCCCTAAAATAAAAAAAGGGGGCATTGCCCCCCCACCCCTTCATAAAAAAGGGGACAAGTAGTATATGCTTACAGTACCTTCAGTACTCTTAGTTTCTGCTATTTTTTCAAGGAAGAGAAACAAAACAAACAGGCAGATAGGTAGGCAGAAGGGATTAAATATTCACTTTAAGTGTTGCAGTTAATATGCAATGCAGTAAGCACTTGACACGGAGGAGGGAGGGAGGAGGGAGGAGAGAGAGAGATAGAGGAGAGAGAGAGAGAGAGAGAGAGAGAGGAGTAGAAGAGATGAGAGGAGGTCAATTTGTATTCCACATTCAGAGAGATCTAGATCTAGAGTTAAGATGATAGATTAAAGCTATTGTCAAAGTCTTGTTTCCCCAGATCATACATGAAGAGAGAGAGAGAGAGAGAGAGAAGAGAGAGAGAGAGAGAGAGAGAGAGAGAGAGAGAGAGAGAGAGAGAGAGAGAGAGAGAGTTGCCTAACTAATGGAAGTCTTTCTGAAGATTGTGTTTATCTTGTACAGCCTCTGGTGTTCTTGTGTGATGCTTTAATGCTGTTGTGTAATTAGCGCAATCTCCTTTAGTGAATGAAATTGTTGTTTCCAATGTTTGAAACACAGCCAACAACAACAACAATAGATAGCCATGTTCCATGTTCTCAAGCCAGGGCTGCTTGTCTCATCAGATCTCCAGCTCTGAACCTGCTTGGCCAATGGTGTCTGCTGTCTCCTCAACGATCTCTGTCCCAATCACGTCACTTGTTTCTAGAGGCCTCTTGGAAGATGACGTAGTAATGGAAGAGGACAACAGAGCAGGATGAGCCTGCTTTATTATGAAGAGGGCTTGTTGCAGCCCTGGGGGTAGCCTACCAAGGTAATGAACGCTGCATGAACTAACAGGACGAACTACAGTTTCTGTGATTGGTCAAAAGTGAGGCGCTTCGCTAACCAGAAGCATCATCGGAGAACTTACATGGGGGGGGGGAGGAGTAGTGCTTAATTTTAGAGATTATATAAACAGCAGTTGCGACGGCGCACTGTTTGTTCAAAAACGCGCCGTCCATGATTTTTTTTTGTCCGTCAGGGCGTACTGCCCACATCATTTTGCGGCAATTTTGAAAAAAAAAGCGGGACTCCCACAAGGGCGCAGCCTAAACTCAACAGTGCACCCCCACCACCTCTACCTACCTTCTTCTCTCTCTCTGACAGCAGGTCATAGCCAGGCATACAGGCCATCTCCTTGCTGCTCTCCTCTGCCGCATCCTCTTCCTCCTCCTTCACACCTGCACACACACACACACACACACACACATACACACACACACGCACACACACACATGCACACACACACACACACATGCACACACACACACACCCCCTATATAATCCACAGGCCTTTCTTTCTCTCTCTCATATTCAGGAGCGACAATACAAACATATTCAACAGTGCATTTTATCAAGGCACCCACATGCATGTGCCTTACATACAGGCATGCATGTGCACATGCAGAGGAAAACACACACACACACACACACACACAGAACAGACAAAAACTTCAAATCTGCACACCACACACACACACACACTTCCACATTCTTTTTTGTCTTTCTTGTTTTAATTCCCAGCACCCTTAAGAGAGAAGATTTTGTTGTGTCTCGAACTTGTACATAACTGCTACTTCAAAAGGGAAAAAGATGACAGAAAACAGAGCAACCAAAGTCAAGCAATAAACCCGTGTGCCATCGTCTTTGATGAAGACAGTTACAATTTTTCCTATTTGCCTCTGCACACACACACACTCACACTCACACATGCACGCACGTACACACTCACACTTACACACACACTCTCAGTGCTGCTTCCACTCCCGTAAATATTCTTCAGATGAGACAATAAACTGAGTCCATATGTGCAAACACATGCAAAACATCTTGCACACAAGTTAAAGCCTGTTCCACCTTTTGAAAAACAAGGTCATTTAAGCCGGTGGGAACAGAAAAAAAACCCTGACAAAACTGCATGCACATAGGGACTGGATGGGAAAAAAAGCATAACAGCGCTTGTTCCATTACCCTTGAAAGAAACACACACACACACACACACAACCACACAAACAGACACGCACACACAAACACACACAGACACACACACAGAGCATCGATCGCCATACCATCATCATCGATGAGGATATCTAACTTCTCCAGTTTGCCTCTGCACACACACACACAACACGCATAGGCTGAAAATCATTCCACAACAATTGTCAGCAAAAAATTGTAAAGCAAACAAACAACTAAAACCAAAACCAAATAACACTACCACACTTTCTTTTCTTTTTTTTTTATCATTATAACAATCATTCAAACATTAAAAACAGCAATAATTACCACAACAAAGATCTTCCTTCCAATATTCTCTTACTATAAAAACAACAACAACAAAACAATAAAAGCACAACACTTAAAGCCAAAACAATCGAACAAAGAAAAGCCAAAAGCAAAACACTGAAAGGAAATCCCGAAAGAAGAGAAAATCCAACACAAGATGCTCAGTGTCAAAGAAACACAACACCACTGAGACAGCAGGAAAGCGGCACCATCTGCAGCGACAAACAGCACAGCACAGCACAGCACAGCACAGCACAGCACAGTCTCTTGAAAGAAAATGAGGCGTGACACAGCCAAAGCTTTCCACGGAACATGCCAGACACATTCAAGTGAAGCCAAACCATCCCTCTTCTTCAAGCCACAATACACACTGCCACACACACTACACGGCATTTTTCCTCTCTCTCTCCCCAAAATTACCAACTCAGTGTTCTGTTTTTGCTATCAACATTTGGCAGTGGTGGTGTTTTTTGTCTATTTTTATATATCACCATTTTGCTAATGAACATTCAGACAAACTTCTGACACTGTCAAAGGACGGTGAAACAAAGTATGTTCATTTACATCATCCTTGTTATCATCATCATTATCACCATCATCACCCTTGTTATCATCATCATTATCATCACCATTGTTATCATCATCATCACCACCATTGTTATCATCATCATTATCATCACCATTGTTATCATCATCATTACCATCACCATTGTTATCATCATCATTATCATCACCATTGTTATCATCATCACCATTGTTATTGTCATCACCCTTTCTATCATCATCATCACCACCATAAACATCATCACCACCCTTGTTATCATCGTCATGACAGACAGGACAGTAGTAAAAGCACACACACACACACATCATACAAACATCATACACACACATCATACAAACACAGACACACACACACATCATACAAACACAGACACACGCACACATCATACACACACAGACACACATCATACAAACACAGACACACACACACACATCATACAAACACAGACACACACATCATACAAACACAGACACAGACACATCATTCAAACACATAATACACACACAAATGTTCAAATGTTACTTTCTGCTGGATACCATCTCACTGTGGTATTTATTTTAATGAGAAAGTTGAAAAAGCAGCTAAAAGCAGCAAATCACTCTAATCACTGTCTGACAGGTTCCTGTTTCTCTTCATGAGGGTTATGCTTTGCTCCAAAATGTTTGCTGGAAACATGTGAAAAAGAAACGGGAAGAGGCTGGCTATCCCCAGCACAATTGTTCACTTCTGAATATTGAGAATATTCTTTGTGGCTTGTATGGCTTTCAGAAATTTTGTACCAGAAAAATTGTTTCTCTGATTCACAGACTGAAATTAAATGCCTTTCGAGCAAAATTTGCAATAAATATACAATGTATATGCGGTAAAAAAAACTTTCAAATATTCTTGTTTCGTACCAATGTAAGGGCTAAAAGAAGTTCCTACCAGGCTTTCAAGAAAAATCTCTGAACGAGGTTCTAACCAATCCAAATTTATTATGCAAGACAGCACTGTCGCTGATGCGGCCTGCAATGATTTCGTTTTTGTAAAATACGACCGTGAGACTGTAATAGTTTTACTTTCCGATTGATTTGCAATTGTACACGTTCCACTTTTAGCATAGTGTTCAATTGTTCTGCGTTTTCGTTCTATTTGAGTTTCTTTGCAAGTTTTTGCAACATATTGTTTGGAATCAGAATTTAGACACACACACAAACACAAACAAACTTTAAAATTACCAACACTTATCTCTTTGCTTTCAAGCCCTCATTTCATCACTCCTACTCCACCTCTCATCTAATATCACTTTAAGATAACAGATGTAAAATCGAAGAAACACACACACACACACACATAACCAAACCGACTTACTCAGCTTTTTTGGACACTGTGGAATTTCTCTTTGGCGTGGATAAACTATTCTGTAACCACACACACAACATTCCATTATGAATACATACCACAGTTATAGACACATTCAATTCAATTCAAAATACGTCATTATCTCCGAGACAGAGATATTCAATCAGGTTACAAGCCATACATAAAAAAACAGTAAACATGTAAACGTGCAGAACATCTTGCGCACACACACACACAAACACGCGCGCGCATACACACACACGCGCATGCACGCACAAACGCATGACAGCTGTCAGTGTCCCCCACTTTCAGCTGCTGTCCATCCCATCCCAGCTGGGGCCAGGCAGTGCTGATCACAGCAGGAACTGACCACACCTGGACTTGGTAAAAGGAAGGGGCGCGCTGATTTTAGCACTCTTGACTGAGTGGTGTTGGGTTTGTGTGCTGTCACACACACACACACACACACACACACACACACACACACACACACAGAGGCTACAAACTCCCCCACCATGTGAGGAAAAGTAGGCCAGCTACACCCAGTGGTACGGATGACAGGAACGTACCCAGCATGCACACAGTGACATTTACGGATAGGCTCCGCCAGGACAAACTTGCCCAAGACATACTTCCTGAAAACTTCACTGCAGTGCCCCCAAGTGCCAAACAAGTTGCAGTACAAGGCCAGTCCTCAGTCAGTTGGTTGCTGCCATGTTCTTTGGTAATAATAATAATGTATGGAATTTATATATATTTATATGGTCTGCCTGCAGCCTGAAGCCATCAACTACCTATCCTTCACGCCGCACCTGACGCGACCTCTCTCTGACCTCACCGCGTGCACACGCAGCAACAGGTCCTACGTCTGCTGCTGCTGCCATGCTATACCTGCACTATCCTCCAAGTTGGAGCACAGCTACCTGTATGGCAGGGGAAGTAACCGTTGCATACACAAACATCTCCCCTTTGCTGAACCTCCGAGCTGTGGCCAAGGAACAACAACAAAACAACAACAAAATAAACAACAAAATAACAACAAAATCCAACACCCCCCCCCCCCCCTTCCCCAGCATAAATATAATCCCAATTTGAATGTCAACTCACAAAGGCAAAAGAAAGCAAGGTTGATTCTTTTTTCCTTGTTACCAAAGCACAAGACTTCTACCTGACTGACAGCCAGTGAACAGCATCACAGGGAGAGAGGAGAGGAGGAAAGGGGAAGGGAGGGGAGAGGGGGAGAAGAGGAGGGGAGGAGAGAGGAGAGGAGAGAAGAGAGGAGAGGAGAGAGGAGAGGAGAGAAGAGAAGGAGGAGAGGAGAGGAGGAGAGGAGAGGAGAGAGGAGAGGAGAGGAGAGAGGAGAAGAGAGAGAAGAGGGGAGGAGAGGGGAGGGAGGAGAGAGGAGGAGAGGAGAGAGAAGAGAAGAGAGAGGAGAGGGAGAGAGGAGAGGAGAGAAGAAGAGGAGAGGAGAGGATGAGGAGAGGGAGAGGAGAGGAGAGAGGAGAGGAGAGAGGAGAGGGAGAGGAGAGGGAGGAGAGGAGAGGAGAGGAGAGGAGAGGAGAGAGGAGGAGAGGGAGGAGGAAGAGAGGAGAGGAGAGAGAGGGAGAGGAGGAGGAAGAGAGGAGAGGAGAGAGGAGAAGGTAGAGGAGAGGAGAGGGGGAGAGAGAGGAGGGGTGAGGATGGGTCAGAGGAGGGTAGAGGAGGAGAGGGAGGATGTGAGAGGGTGGGTGACGAGGATTGAGGTGGAAGCGAGGAGTAGAGAGTGAGGAGAGGAGAGGGAGGGAGCGGAGAGGAGAGGAGCTAGAGGGATGATGAGAGGTAGAGGAGCAGTAGAGGGAGAGGTGGAGAGGGGAGGGAGGAGGAGAGTGATGGTGACGTGGAAGGGGAGGATGGGTGAATGGAAGGGAAGGTGGAGGAGAGTCTGAGATTGTAGGGCGAGAGTCGGGAGCGGGGTTAGGAGAGGATGAGAGGAGAAGAGCAGGGAGGAGAGAGTGGCATGACCACTTACCAGTTTCTTCTTGCTCTCCTTGCGTTTGTCTCGTTTATACTTCTCCTCTTCATACTCCTCTACATCTGTCCAACACATCAACCAATATCAACGCTATATAGACAGATACAAGAGAACAAGAACTACAAACACCTGACTGAAGACAACAACAGTGTCACACCACACTGGGCACGGACAGACAGTTCAACTTGCCTGTACCACACTGCTGCCCGAAACACTCACAGCAAAACAAAACAAAGAGAAAAATGACGACAAAGCCCCACAACAACCAAATATGACGCTCTTCCACAATGAGCCACACTGTACCAGAGGCCCATTTTTTAATTATGATAATTCACTACTTAAATGTAAAAAACAAACAACATTTCCTTGAAAAAAATGGGGAAAAACAGATAGAAAATCTGGCATTTCTATGACAAGTTATTACACGCTAAGATGCTGGACAGAGACCAACATTGATGGGAAACTGACGGGGATTTTGCAATGAAGTAGTGGGTGGTCAGGATGCAGGGCTGGGTGATTGTAACCCAATGCCCCCTCTGTATATCGTCCAACATGGCCCACAGGAAGGGCATGACTTTTTCCCTGAGAGGCCCACTGAACATGCGGTCTGTCACCCTAAAGCCTACCCACGGTGCACCACTAGAGGAAGTTAACCCTCTTGTTGTTGGATTCTACGGAGCTAAACTGCCTGTAGATTTTGAATTCTTTGAAGGTTTTCTACCTCCATCTGACTTACTTTACCCCTAAGACAATTGTGTGTGTGCATGACAAGTTATCAAGCTGAAATTTTGTCACAAGCTAGGTATGTCTTTGTACTTGCATTTAGGCGCAAGTTTATGTGTCTGGTCACCAGATGTCTTGTCATTGTCACCTTATTTGTCACCAATCACAGGTAAAAATATGGTATATATGATAAAACAGCAAGTCCTGCATGAATTTGACAATAGTTCAAGCATGTTAGTGTCGAATAAGGAGGTGATACCCAGCTGATGTGTTTACCAATGGTTATGTGCAATAGTACTTCAAGGATGTGTCACACAATGTCCCCATAGCATCTGTTGTTTTATGGTATGTCTTGAGGAGACAGAAGTTTTGTTTAACTATTTTTTCTTTTGAAAACAAGTCATATTCAATCAACATGTGACCTTTATACTGCACTTCATATCTGCGTGTGCTACCACATGTTTGTTAAGTGTACAGAAGTGTATTATTGTACATGACTGTCACACTGTCACCAGTGTCACAGCACAGGTGTGACAAATTCGAAACAACACAGAACTTCTGTAACCCTACAAAATTTTAATGTTGGTAGTCTCTAACGTAGTCGTAGTGGTGGCACAGGGTCACATCACATCACAAAAAGCACAAATTATGGATGTGTGTGTTGGGGGGGGGGGGGGGGGGTGTACCCATTGCTCTCACCTGTCGAACCTTGGCAGATGGAAGACCTATTTTCTTTTCCTTCTTGCTATTTTCATTATCGGCATATCTGTTCGTTTCTGCCATTGCAGTTTCAAAGCAAAAGTGTGGTAATAATGAGAAAACAGTCAAAAGGCATCGTTTTCAGGCGTCTATGCCGCGGACTGGCCAGGAGGTCAAATTTCTCCACAGTCGTGTGTGTAGCACAGGTCAGGAATGTGCCCTGTAGCACGTTATTTTCTGGCTCACTATTCTCCCTAACTGCAGCATTTCCTTCCTCCTCTTCCTCGTAATCGTTTAATATCAGACTCACTTAACAATTCTCGTTCAAATGTTTCTACTTCCAAGACAATAATATTCAATTTATCGTCTCGCTAATCAGATGAATCGTGTGCTACTAAAGAAAACGCGATTTTTTTTCGCCACGCTGCACCATTGAAAAGCGTTCCAGTCGCTGACTGTTATTTCTTCCTTCCCTCCCCACTACACGCATGTTAGTGGTCTAAATTTATCACTGGCACCGTCTGACACCCTCCCTGCATCGCCCCACCAATTTTCAGACACACAGTGTGAAAACCACGAGGTCTGTGTGTGATGGAAAAGTACTGCCCACGTGGGCAGCACCAACTGTCGGCTGCGGTCGGATTGGAATCTAGCGGCAGCCTCCGTTACTGTCGGCTGCGGCCGGATCGGGGACTAAAGGGTTAAGCAGCAACTTCCTTTTATCAGCTTTCTATCAGTGTAAACAGGGTGTCAGTTGATGGAGTAGCTTTTGAGGTACGCATTTCCAACTGTTCACACATTTTTCTGCATCAAAATGGCCCCAGAAGATAATGTAGTGGTGATTGTTGTCCTATTTTAGGAATTTACCCTGGAATACACAACAAGCCATTAATTTACATTAAGTTAGATATTGCACTGACTTTCTAGAAAACCTTATGTCAAGGAATTTTGACATTTTTAGTATAAGGAGTAGTGAAGACAGACACTAGTGATTAAAAGTGGACTTTTTTCTCAGTACCTGTTGCTTTTTTTTTGGGGGGAGTGCAACATTTACCATGAGAACAGCATAAAAAAAAAGGCTTATGTGAAACTACAACATGTCTAGGATTTTTGCTGCTATTATTTTACAAACTACTGAGTTTCCATCGATTTTACATGATTCTTGTTTCTTCAGTAGGTGAGTTTCCTGAGCAGGGTTGTTTCCCTTCGCTCAAGATTCCGAAGACACTCTAGTGTCGGCGGGGGGCCTAGGGTTAAACAGTTTTAAAGCAAAAAGAAACAGAATCACACCGGAATACTTCAGAACAAGGTGGAACAAATCTTATAAGTTCCCATCAATAGACATCTCAAAATCAACCACTAACCCCCACCAGCCTAAAGTGCTCCAGCAGAAAAATGGGTCAGGTGCAATGTGACCCATTTGTAGTGGAGGGTCACACTTTTGCTTCAGACCATGTTTAACTAGCTGCCCTACAAGAGAGAAAACAGCAACAACAACAACAAAGGAAAAAAAGATTTCTGACTTGACCCAAATTGCCACCCTGAAACAAGAATGATATTTATGCAAAGCATTCAAAACCAGGTGAAGCATGCATGTGTACAAACACCCATTTACCTACAGACAGGACCCCAAAGTGACACACAGACACACACACAAACAGATTACCTTTAAATGGAATTTCACGTTATGGCAAACCGATTACTGATCCATTCTGCTCTCAGTGTGATGGCCAACAAATTGAAGATGTTTGTCACTTTTTACTTGTATGCCCAAAATATGCTGTATTGCGAAGAAAATGTATTCCTCTGTATTATTACAGATTTCCATCGAATCTGAAAGTGCAGCTTCTTTGTATGAACACTAAACCTAGTTTGATGTTTAAAGTTGGATTATTTCTTACTAAATGTTTAGATATCAGAAGTAAGGATGTTCACCTTACATGAATGTATATGATTAACTGTTGTTCCTATGGGCCATATGGCCTGCAAAAACTGAATTAAAATTATTGTTATTGTTATTGTTAGACACACAGACACCAACACACACACACAGACACCAACACACAGACACCAACACACACACTTACTTTAAACACACTATGACCCTTACCATTTAAAAGTGTGATGCCCTGTTTACGGAGTTCCACCATTTGCGTAGCTTTGGCTTTTTCCTCTTTCTCCTCTGTAACAACAAACAGCACAACTGTCAAGAGGCACCTCTCTGAAGACGTCAACACCACACTGAGAATCAGAAGACGGCCATCCTGTGTCAATGGCATTCCCTCAGTCAGAGACTGATCCCCAGGATACAGTGCACAGTTCTGCTGCTGCTCTTTTCAGTTTCAAAGCTGCTCCTGTTCTGTAACTCCCCCCCTGCGTTCAGCCCTCCACACTTCTCCAGATACAGCTTCACTGGCTTCCTTATCGAGAGAGATGCCACGTCAAACTGCCTGCCTGTCAGTGAATCCACTGCTGCACAGGTCATACTGCTTTACCTCTCTCTAAATGCACAACTTGTTTTCTTGGTCTGGGGTTCTCCAGTCCCCCAATGCTTCATTCACATCACACTTCGCTGAAGTTCAATCTTATTATCTCACAATAAAACTATCTTTCCGTTATGACCCTGCTGTCTGGAATTCTTGTCCCTAAAACCAGGGATGCAATGCTTTAGTTTACTTCTTCTTGTCCCTAAAACCAGGGATGCAATGCTTTAGTTTACTTCTTCTTGTCCCTAAAACCAGGGATGCAATGCTTTAGTTTACTTCTTCTTGTCCCTAAAACCAGGGATGCAATGCTTGAGTTTACTTCTTCTTGTCCCTAAAACCAGGGATGCAAATGCTTTAGGTTACTTTTCTGTCCCTAAAACCAGGATGCAATGCTTTAGTTTACTTCTTCTTGTCCCTAAAACCAGGGATGCAATGCTTTAGTTTACTTCTTCTTGTCCCTAAAACCAGGGATGCAATGCTTGAGTTTACTTCTTCTTGTCCCTAAAACCAGGGATGCAATGCTTTAGTTTACTTCTTCTTGTCCCTAAAACCAGGGATGCAATGCTTGAGTTTACTTCTTCTTGTCCCTAAAACCAGGGATGCAATGCTTTAGTTTACTTCTTCTTGTCCCTAAAACCAGGGATGCAATGCTTTAGTTTACTTCTTTAAAAACAGACAATGATACATTATCTAAAATACTACAGGAGAGAAATTCATACAATGCATAAAATGTCACAGAAGTATACTACATGAATTTGTGTTTTTCAATTCAGAGCCTTGATAATTTCATTCTTATCTGTGCTTTTTTTCTGTTCCTTTTTTTAATCATGTTTTCTTTTTTTCTTTTTGTTTCCTTGCTATAGATAAAAAAAACACCAACCAAACAACAATAGTTACAGCACACACATGCGTGTACACACACACACACACATGCATGAACACACACACACACTCATACACTTACAACCCACACACAAACAGCCCCCACAGAAACACCCACACATACTCATACACACACATGCATACACACACACAATATTACCCCCACACACCACAAATCACTATACATATTCATACACATTATAACCACACTTCTTACTTCATCACACACACACACAAACAACACACCAACAAACAACAACAACACACACACACACAACACACACAACACACAACAACACACACACAACAACACACACACAATACATACACAACACACACCAACACGAAAACACACACATGCACCCACACAACAACACACACACAAACAACACACACAACACCACACACACACACAACAACAACACACACACACACACACAACAACACACACAACAACAACACACCACCAACAACACACACACCAACAACAAACACACACAACAGACACACCAACAACAACACACACAACAACACACACACACACACACCAACAACACACACCATCAACAACACACACACAACAACAGACACACAACACCAACAACACACACACCACCAACAACACAGACACACACACACAACACCACATACACACAGACAGACAGACAGACAGACAGACAGACAGACAGACAGCTGCCTTACTGAGGAGTCCCTCCTGCAGCCGGTCGACCTCAGCCGGGGCCTGGAACTGTGTGTACACCTTCATCCTGTCCACAAACTCTCTGCACAACAACAACAACATCAACAACATCATCATCAACAACATCACCTACACATACACACTGACCACAAAACATAGCACTGCGGCAACTACCCCAAATAACAAACCCACCACCATTAACAAAGACAAGAAAGGAAATTACAAAGAAAGAAAGAAAGGAAGGAAGGAAGGAAGGAAGGAAGGACGGAAGGAAGGAAGGAAGGACGGAAGGAAGGAAGGAAGGAAGGAAGACCGCCAAGATGGAGCAGTTCCTTAGTCATGTGTTGAAGACATAGCTCTTCAGTACTCCAATTCTCTCCCCTCATTCAATCCAAAATCATTTCTATTTTTTAAACAGGTACAAAAAATACTGTCCTTGATTACTGCACACTATTTCAAGGCTTACACTAATCCTCATATCATAGTATGCTCTACACTCCTCACTTTTCAAGGGGTGATGAATCACAGTTGCTCTGACACCAAGTTTACCTTTTTGAACAATAGCATTCAAACCAGAAAATCACAATTACTCTGACACCAAATCTACCTTTTTGAACAATAGCATTCAAACCAGAAAATCACAATTACTCTGAGACCAAATCTATCTTTTTGAACAATAGCATTCAAACCAGAAAATCACAATTACTCCGAGACCAAATCTATCTTTTTGAACAATAGCATTCAAACCAGAAAATCACAATTACTCTGAGACCAAATCTACCTTTTTGAACAATAGCATTCAAACCAGAAAATCACAATTATTCTGAGACCAAATCTATCTTTTTGAACAATAGCATTCAAACCAGAAAATCACAATTACTCTGACACCAAATCTACCTTTTTGAACAATAGCATTCAAACCAGAAAATCACAATTACTCTGAGACCAAATCTACCTTTTTGAACAATAGCATTCAAACCAGAATATCACAATTAGTCTGAGACCAAATCCACCTTTTTGAACAATAGCATTCAAACCAGAAAATCACAATTACTCTGACACCAAATCTACCTTTTTGAACAATAGCATTCAAACCAGAAAATCACAATTACTCTGAGACCAAATCTACCTTTTTGAACAATACTGTAGCAAACTGAAAAATCGTATCACCTCCAAAAAAGAAAATGAAAGAGCAGTGGTGGTGGTGGTGGTGAGTAGTGGGACTGGCTCAAGCCTAAGCCTCACTGAATGTTACCATCTACGATAATTATATTCTTTGCATATGTATTCATTAATCTGTTCATTATTGCAACCACCTAGAAAACACTGTCCTTAGGTGTTGAAGGAAAACGATTCAACAAAGGTGGCACTGCAAAGCCTGTTTCAGCAATCGTAACTATGATCTGAGCCAACACTGTTACAATGATCTTAACACTGTTACAATGACCTTAACACTGTTACAATGATCTGAGCCAACACTGTTACAATGATCTGAGCCAACACTGTTACAATGATCTGAGCCAACACTGTTACAATGATCTGAATCAACACTGTTACAATGATCTGAACCAACACTGTTACAATGATCTGAGCCAACACTGTTACAATGATCTGAGCCAACACTGTTACAATGATCTGAGCCAACACTGTTACAATGATCTGAGCCAACACTGTTACAATGATCTGAATCAACACTGTTACAATGATCTGAGCCAACACTGTTACAATGATCTGAGCCAACACTGTTACAATGATCTGAACCAACACTGTTACAATGATCTGAGCCAACACTGTTACAATGATCTGAATCAACACTGTTACAATGATCTGAGCCAACACTGTTACAATGATCTGAGCCAACACTGTTACAATGATCTGAATCAACACTGTTACAATGATATGAGCCAACCCTGTTACAATGATCTGAATCAACACTGTTACAATGATCTTAACCCTAGTAGCGCTGAATATGCAGCAACAAGCCTCACTTCTATTGGCTGAATTAACATTGGCTAGCATTGTTTTGGAGCAGGGTGGGCTCAAACAACCCTTGATATTGATATATAAAACTGAATTAAATGTGTTAAGCTATATATCACTGGAAAGAACAGATAATATGCTTTTAAATGAGTGTAATTTTATAATAATGTGTAGTGATTATGATTATGTAAAAAAAATCCACAAAAAAAAAATCGTGTGCGCACTACTGATCACTGTTCCATTGTCAGGGCCCCAGATCGATTTTAACACGATAAGCAAAGTTCTTGCGGTGCATAAATGTCATGATTAGGTAAACACTATTTCTTGACATTAGTTTTCAAAAAATAAGGAGTTTGTATCGCTTTAACGGTCACCAAATACTCGGAAAAGTTCAGCGAAAGGATCGACGCCATCGCAACCGTCATGGCGGAATGTGCGAAGTGGTGGCTTTCTATGACGAAAATACAAAGATCGCTTGATTTCATGTGATGCAAAGTATTCAGCAGCATAGCGATTTGACTCAACAACAGTTATTTTGAAGCCTCGTTGCGTCAAAATAAAGTAAAACAATCTGTGACGTCAAAATCGCCCAGTAGCGAAGAAGTCCATCCAGCAAAAACTAGCACCGCTCGATTCACTCCGATTGCGATCGATTTTTACCAAGTTTTTCAAAAATATTCCACAATCCTTACCTCATCGTCTCTCTCATTGTTTATTTCAACCAAATCCAGCCTCTAAAACTCCTCCTCGCTGTCAATATTGTAAAAAAAGCTCGAAAAACGCTTGAAGAAATTCTAGTGCAAACACTGGCCGCCATTTTTGTTGAAGACGATCTCGGCTGGTCCGAAAAAAATTTAAAATACACTCTTAACCAATCAGATTCTTCGTTGCTTGTGTGTGTCAAACGACCTTCACCCCTTTCTGCGGGCCTACAACGGCCTTAACATTCATTGGCTGACCTTTGAAAGCGAAAGTAAGCTTTCAACTATGACCACCCACGTCATCCCGGAATATTCCGGGATCCGCCACACAGCCTAGACCCGCCTTTACCGGAATATTCCGGGAACCGCGCTACTAGGGTTAACACTGTTACAATGACTGTAACACTGTTACAATGATCTGAGCCAACACTGTTACAATGATCTGAGCCAACACTGTTACAATGATCTGAATCAACACTGTTACAATGATCTGAATTAACACTGTTACAATGATCTGAATTAACACTGTTACAATGATCTGAACCAACACTGTTACAATGATCTGAACCAACACTGTTACAATGATCTGAACCAACCCTGTTACAACGATCTGAACCAACCCTGTTACAACGATCTGAACCAACCCTGTTACAACGATCTGAGCCAACCCTGTTACAACGATCTGAACTGAACCAACACTGTTACAACGATCTGAACCAACCCTGTTACAACAATCTGAACCAACACTGTTACAACGATCTGAACCAACCCTGTTACAACGATCTGAACCAACACTGTTACAATGATCTTTACACTGTTACAACGATCTGAACCAACACTGTTACAACGATCTGAACCAACCCTGTTACAACGATCTGAACCAACCCTGTTACAACGATCTGAACCAACACTGTTACAATGATCTGAACCAATACTGTTACAACGATCTGAACCAACACTGTTACAATGATCTGAGCCAACACTGTTACAATGATCTGAACCAACCCTGTTACAACGATCTGAACCAACACTTAAAAACAGTTCACACCCACCCTCATCACCAGCACAGAACACATCCACTCACCTGTCTTCCTTGACAAATTTCCGTTTGGGGGTTGGCGTTTTGCAGTTCTTGTTGGGAATGAGTGAAGTGGAGATGAGGGAATGGCTGCGTGCGATGCGTTTCCGCCGGTCTCGCTCCCGTAATCGCATGCGGTATTTTGCCATACAGGACAGCTTGACGTCTGCACAGAGAGAGGGGGGGGGGGGGTAATGCCATGAGTCGGTGCAGTGCAGACAACAGCATACAGCCCACTGTCTCGGTCCATGCACTCTGCTACATGTTTTAAATAACATTGTATTTTACAACACTTCAGTCGCGGCAGATTTTCCTGTGTGAAATTCGGGCTACTCTCCCCAGGGAGAGCGCGTTGCCACAAGAGCAGAGCCAACCTTTTTTTCTTTTCTTTTCCTGTCTGCAACTGTATTTGTTTCCCTATCAGAGTGGGTTTTTTCTACAGAATTTTTCCAGGGACAACTCTTGCTGCTGTATGTTCTTTTATGTGCACTAAATGCATGTTGCGCACGAGACCTGGGTTTACCATCTCATCCGAAAGACTAGCATTCACCACTAATTTTTCTTATTTTTAATTTAATTTTTAATTTTATTCTTTTATATCGAGGATAATGGAATAAACACTTATGTGATTTTTTACATCCAGTCCTTGTGTGTATGCGGTTTTGTAAAGTCTGTCATCTGTTCCCACCAGCACACAATGGCCTACTAATGGTCTATCAGAAGGGGATGGGGGGGGGGAGAAGTTTCAGGCACAAATGGGAATTGAACCACCACATACTTCAAACCTGGACTTTTCGCTTTCTAGGCAGATCTATCATATATTAAGAATAATAACAATAATAATAATAAATGGAATTTGTATAGTGCTATATCTTGCAAAGACAAATCATATACTTCTTCCTGGAAAAGGGACTTCACATTAGCACACATGTCACATAGCAAAAGCGACACCAAGATAGAACTCGCCTGTTGCTTCACTATCAGAACACACACAACACACGATGACAGCAGTGAAGGCAGATCAGACTGATCTTTCGGTGACAAGGAAAACATAACAAAGAAGGCATACAACATTCAATACTATCAATAACAGAGGTTTGCCACCATTTTTTCTTGACAAAAAGATATCATGGAGAGGAATCACTGACAGCAGAGATACCAGGAGGAGAATCAGTCATTCATGTCTCTGCATGGGCATCAAGAACGTGCATGTGCCCTTAATTTTTTTCTGTTTTAAACCCCCAGACAAACAAAAACAATACAATTCACATCAGCACTTATGCAAGCACACAATCATAAACACACACCGACACAGATGCATGCACACACAGACATACAGAGACACACACGCTCGCTCACCCACTCTTACATCCACATTAAATATCAAACTCTGTCAAGCCCTTCATCTTACTAAGCACTCCTAAATAAGATGAGGCAGTGTGACGGAATCAGTCACGCTGCTTCACCTATCACTTTACAATAACAAAGCCACAACGAAATATATAAAAATCAGTTGATGAAAACAGCCCCCATTGCTACAGCCCCTGGCAGAGGTGTGACACTTACTGAGATCCAGTTCATCGTCATCATTGTGGAAAGTCAGACCACTGACCAGAGTTTCTGCATCGTTGTCGTACTCCTGCAGGACACACACACACACACACACACATTGTAGTAGGTGAGGATGAAGAATGAATATCAATGAATTTGAGAGAGAGAGAGAGAGAGAGAGAGAGAGAGAGAGAGAGAGAGAGAGAGAGAGAGAGAGAGAGAGAGAGAGAATACACTACTCACTCCTTTCAAGTCGTTCCTCAGAGGTATGTAGCTATGGTAACAGTATATCTATATACAGATATATATATACAGATATATATACAGATATATAACGTATAGTAGTCACTCACTCGTTCAAAGTCGTTCCTCAGAGGTATGTAGCTATGGTAACAGTATATCTATATACAGATATATATACAGATATATACAGATATATAACGTATAGTAGTCACTCACTCGTTCAAAGTCGTTCCTCAGAGGTATGTAGCTATGGTAACAGTATATCTATATACAGATATATATACAGATATATATACAGATATATAACGTATAGTAGTCACTCACTCGTTCAAAGTCGTTCCTCAGAGGTATCTAGCTATGGTAACAGTATATCTATATACAGATATATAACAGATATATAGATATATATAACGTATAGTAGTCACTCACTCGTTCAAAGTCGTTCCTCAGGGGTATGTAGCTATGGTAACAGTATATCTATATACAGATATATATAGATATATATAACGTATAGTAGTCACTCACTCGTTCAAAGTCGTTCCTCAGAGGTATGTAGCTATGGTAACAGTATATCTATATACAGATATATAACGTATAGTAGTCACTCACTCGTTCAAAGTCGTTCCTCAGGGGTATGTAGCTATGGTAACAGTATATCTATATACAGATATATATAGATATATATAACGTATAGTAGTCACTCACTCGTTCAAAGTCGTTCCTCAGAGGTATGTAGCTATGGTAACAGTATATCTATATACAGATATATATACAGATATATATAGATATATATAACGTATAGTAGTCACTCACTCGTTCAAAGTCGTTCCTCAGAGGTATGTAGCTATGGTAACAGTATATCTATATACAGATATATATACAGATATATAACGTATAGTAGTCACTCACTCGTTCAAAGTCGTTCCTCAGAGGTATCTAGCTATGGTAACAGTATATCTATGCACAGATATATATATATACAGATATATACAGATATATATAGATATATATAACGTATAGTAGTCACTCACTCGTTCAAAGTCGTTCCTCAGGGGCATGTATCCCAGCTCCTGCTGTTCCTGCAAGGACAGCTCCAGAGGGGGGAGGGGGGTGGTGATGCTGGGGGACAGGGGCCCTGCAACAACAACCACCACCACCACCACACTGTCACATCTGACTCTCGACAACCTTCCACTACCAACGTCCATCCTGTTCCTTGCCTGCTGCCACGTCTTCGAGGCCTGCCAGTCCCAAACACACCGTAACAGGAGGGGAAAACATCTGACTATCACTACTGTTACCTATCATATGAGCAGAAATGCACTGGTCTACCATTAGGTGCCTGACAAGTCAGGCCCAGCGCATCCAATTTTAGGCCTGAGAAAGAATTGTTATCTTTTAAGTCTTTCTGGAAAAAAGGCGGAAGGGACCGAGGAGGTGACAGGCAGAAAAGGAACAAGGCGGAAACAAAGAGAGGGATAGAAAAAATGGAATTCCTGGTACAGAATTCCCAGAAGGTGGGGATGCTATCTACACTGGCAGACCGGCGGCATGCCCATGGGGAATGCATCATCCTACTTTACAAAAGTGAAATGACCATCATTACCTGTCAGACTGCTGGGTTAACAAGTCATGATCTATTGTTACTGCAAGTGTTCTGGCGATTCCAGCAAGATTTTCCTTGTCAACATAAATTATCCTAAGCCTAGAAAAACTTTCCTCAATACATACTTTGATATTTCTAGACCCCACCCACACTGGAGTGACCACGATCAAGTTCCATTTCCGACTGATGGATTGACCAAGACAGACTGCCGGTGGTAAGTCAACAACTTTCACCTTTACTGTCGCATATCCCACAATGCAATCATGACAGGAGTCTTCCTGCAGTGAAGTCCCTGAATGTCATTTTGAGTTTGGTTGCAAGAGATTTGGTTGAGTACTTTCGCTGCTGTTAATTTTCCAAATGAAAATGCTTTTGTGGGGCCATGGATGCATGGAAAACCTTTATGTGTAGAATTCATTTTCAGACAATGGCAAGTGTGTTTAGGAGGTTTGAACTCAATGACGAAATGTTGAAGTGAGACAAGTCTGAAGCCAACAACCCAGTAATGAGCAATGACCAAGTTATGAACAGTGATCCTCTGCTCCCTGACTTTGATTTTTTTTTACACCCCCCTCCCCATACCAGTTTCTACATATGAAAAACAGATACTGTTTTGAGTGTAGTGATGTCTTCAGAATTTTTTCAGCATTTTTATGCATTTTGTGAGTATAAAGGAATTTTTTTTTGGTAAATAATTTCTGTTAGTAGTTGGTGTACCTGTGTTGCTGATTTACTTCCCTTGGCATGGTCTTTTTTTTTTTAAAGTAGAACTTTATATACTGACTAAGTCTGTAAGGCCAGCACAGGGTTAAAAAACAAAAAAAGAAAAGAAAACAACAACAACAACGACAGAATACTTGAAAGCACAACGCAAAACATCTCCGAAATGTGATCAAAATGAAGCTGGCTTTTTGTGTTGTGTTGTGTTGTTTGTGGGGTGGTTCCTTTGCCCACAGCCCCCCCACGCCTCCTGCCCCACGCCTCCTGCCCCACGCCTCCTGCCCCACGCCTCCTGCCCCCCCACGCCTCCTGCCTGCCCCACGCCTCCTGCCCCACGCCTCCTGCCCACACCTCCTGCCCCCCCACGCCTCCTGCCCCCCCCGCCTCCTGCCCCACGCCTCCTGCCCCACGCCTCCTGCCCCCCCACGCCTCCTGCCTGCCCCACGCCTCCTGCCCCACGCCTCCTGCCCCACACCTCCTGCCCCCCCACGCCTCCTGCCCCACGCCTCCTGCCCCACGCCTCCTGCCCCCCCACGCCTCCTGCCCCACGCCTCCTGCCCCAGCCTCCTGCCCCCCCACGCCTCCTGCCCCCCCACGCCTCCTGCCTGCCCCACGCCTCCTGCCCCACGCCTCCTGCCCCACACCTCCTGCCCCCCCAGCCTCCTGCCCCCCCACGCCTCCTGCCCCCCCACGCCTCTGCCCCACGCCTCCTGCCCCACGCCTCCTGCCCCCCCACGCCTCCTGCCTGCCCCACGCCTCCTGCCCCACGCCTCCTGCCCCACACCTCCTGCACCCCCACGCCTCCTGCCCCCCACGCCTCCTGCCCCACGCCTCCTGCCCCACGCCTCCTGCCCCCCCACACCTCCTGCCCCACGCCTCCTGCCCCACGCCTCCTGCCCCCCCACACCTCCTGCCCCACGCCTCCTGCCTGCCCCACGCCTCCTGCCCGCCCCACGCCTCCTGCCCCCCCACGCCTCCTGCCTGCCCCACGCCTCCTGCCTGCCCTGCCCCACGCCTCCTGCCTGCCCCCACGCCTCCTGCCCCCCCACGCCTCCTGCCCCCCACGCCTCCTGCCCCACACCTCCTGCCCCCCACACCTCCTGCCCCCCCACACCTCCTGCCCCACGCCTCCTGCCCCCCCACACCTCCTGCCCCACGCCTCCTGCCCCACGCCTCCTGCCCCCCCACACCTCCTGCCCCACGCCTCCTGCCCCACGCCTCCTGCCCCCCACGCCTCCTGCCCGCCCCCCACACTGCAGTCAGTGTCTTCTTACCTCCATCAGGGCTGGAGCAGTCTGTCACCCGACTGACGGCGTCACAGGGAAAGGTGTCTGAAAAAAAAAAGAAACACGACCCCCAATGTACACGTCTGTCTGTCTGTCTGTCTGTCTGTCTGTACAACAACACACTTCGGTTATCCACTCTTCAGCGTCTTTAGTCCCTCTCTTCACAAGACAGGAATTTTTCCCCCTGGAGTTAACATCAGTGCAGATTCCACTCTCCCCAAAAGTCCTTTGGATGAGACTATAAACCGAGGCGCCGTGTGCGAACGCACGCAGAACATCTTTCGCACACGTTAAAACCCGTTCCACTTTTCAGAATAGTAGGCCATTGTGTGCCGGTGGGAACGGATGACAAAATTTACAAAACTGCATACACAAGGAGACTGGATGAAAAAAAGCACATGAGTGCTTATTCCATTATCGTCAATATAAAAGAATAAAAATAAATTTTAAAACACACACACAGAGTTTTACATGGTCCCCGTGTCTCACTCAGCAAAAGTGAACAGCTCAGTTTTGCAGCTCGTGCCCCAACACTCACACATGAACCTCTGTCACTCATTTTGGTTTGGCCAGTTTCCCACAAATCTTCATCAGGCTTCGCCATCTTGTTGTGAGAAATGGAGTGGTCAAATGTCATGACGCATACATTGTGCATCGCTCCTCAGTGTCACAGACAGAAGTCTCTGATTAACCTTTTCCCTTCAGGTAACCTGCTATAGGGTAACCAACCCTCTACTAATCCTTCCCTCCCTATCACCCACTAATGGGTTTGGTAGCATACAAATGCACACAGTGCACATGTACTGGGAAAGAGGGGTTCTCTCCCTTAACACAGGGATAATGTTAACAGCAGACAATGTTTTTGACTTTCCTTCTTTTTGATGGTAAAAGTTGGATTTTGATATAATTCAAAATCTATTTCTATACTTAACACTCTTTACAGGAAAAAGTGCAGGAAAAGATGGACAGTGCACAGGTCTGGTGCACTGTAAGCCAGCACAGTTAAAAACAACAGCAACAAAAACAAACCAAAACTGCAGTCTTCACTCACTTTTCCCAATGTTGCCTTCGATGTAGAACTTGATGTAGTGCTTTTCACAGTCTGCAAGAAAAGAGAAAACAGTCCATAGGTAATGTGTTATTCCCTGTTAGCGTTACACTGCTCACCACCAACACCCATTGAAACAGGCATTTCCTCTTGACAAATGACAGGAATTTAAACATATTTCCTCTTGACAAATGACAGGAATTTAAACATATTTCCTCTTGACAAATGACAGGAATTTAAACATATTTCCTCTTGACAAATGACAGGAATTTAAACATATTTCCTCTTGACAAATGAAGGATTTAAAATTTCCTGACAATGACGGAATTAAACATATTTCCTCTTGACAAATGACAGGATTTAAACATATTTCCTCTTGACAAATGACAGGAATTTAAACATATTTCCTCTTGACAAATGACAGGAATTTAAACATATTTCCTCTTGACAAATGACAGGAATTTAAACATATTTCCTCTTGACAAATGACAGGAATTTAAACATATTTCCTCTTGACAAATGACAGGAATTTAAACATATTTCCTCTTGACAAATGACAGGAATTTAAACATATTTCCTCTTGACAAATGACAGGAATTTAAACATATTTCCTCTTCACAAATGATAAGAATTTAAACATATTTCCTCTTGACAAATGACAGGAATTTAAACATATTTCCTCTTCACAAATGATAAGAATTTAAACATATTTCCTCTTCACAAATGATAAGAATTTAAACATATTTCCTCTTCACAAATGACAGGAATTTAAACATATTTCCTCTTCACAAATGATAAGAATTTAAACATATTTCCTCTTCACAAATGACAGGAATTTAAACATATTATCTCTTCACAAAACACAGGAATCAAAACAGACATTACCTTTCCACAAATCATAAGAATATCTCAGATCTCAGCAAAATTACTCAGCCTTCATTTTTTCTCTCTCTCTCTCTCTCTCTCTCTCTCTCTCTCTCTCTCTCTCTCTCTCTCTCTCTCTCTCTCTCTCTCTCTCTCTCTCTCTGTATAAGTATTGGGTTATTATTATTAAGATGTATCCCTAACGGGCGGGGACTGGATGTAAAAAAGCACATGTGTGCTTATTCATTATCCTCGAAATAAAAGAATTTGTCATTGTCATTGTCATTGTCATTGTCTCTCTCTCTCTCTCTTTTAAAGATCTAAGTCATTTAATGATTTAAACAAACAGTTCATCCAACAGGTGAAAGCCTTAGTTACCTCTGACAACAAGTTTGAAACAGGGAAAAATAATTCACTGCACAAGGAGTTGAGAGGAGAACTCAGTCGGTGTCCAGAACACACTTTCCATATGTGTATGCCCTGAGTCACCAGAGGCTTCAGAAATCAGTGTGTGTGTGTGTGTGTGTGTGTGTGTGTGTGCGTGTGTGTGTGCATGTGTGTGTGTGTGCAAGTGTGTGTGTGCAAGTGCAAGTGCATTCATGTGTGTGTAAGGGGAGAGAGGGGAGTTGTACACCAATAAGGTAAAGATGTTCCGATAACCTATCAGGTCGTAGGGGAGCGAGGCGTCAGAGACCTCACTTCTCAAGGGGCCATCATATTGAGGCCCATCTTCTCTCCCTCACTGCTTCACCTTCCCTGACCCTAAAGAGGGCAGGTACCCATTTACAGCTGGGTGAACTGGGGAAACTGTACTGAAGCCAAAGCGCGCAAACGGTCACCCATCCAAATGGTAACCTCGCTCAACGCTGCTTAACATTGGCTGGGAGAAAACGAGCACTCTGACCACTGAGCTATCCTGTCCCCTTCAATATGGTGGGTTAAAAAGCAGAAACAGGCTGGTGAGCACTTCTAAAGCTTTGTTACATTGCAGCACCTGCAGCCAGGCTATGTAACCGTTACACTGCAGCAAGGCTTTGTAACCGTTACACTGCAGCACCTGTAGCCAGGCTTTGTAACCGTTACACTGCAGCACCTGCAGCCAGGCTATGTAACCGTTACACTGCAGCACCTGCAGCCAGGCTATGTAACCGTTACACTGCAGCAAGGCTTTGTAACCGTTACACTGCAGCACCTGTAGCCAGGCTTTGTAACCGTTACACTGCAGCACCTGCAGCCAGGCTATGTAACCATTACACTGCAGCACCTGCAGCCAGGCTATGTAACCGTTACACTGCAGCACCTGCAGCCAGGCTTTGTAACCGTTACACTGCAGCACCTGCAGCCAGGCTTTGTAACCGTTACACTGCAGCACCTGCAGCCAGGCTATGTAACCGTTACACTGCAGCACCTGCAGCCAGGCTATGTAACCGTTACACTGCAGCACCTGCAGCCAGGCTATGTAACCGTTACACTGCAGCACCTGCAGCCAGGGCAGGTTTCTCTGACGGAGTGAAGTTTGAACAGGCCGCTGTTCCCAGGGAAGGCAGGGCTCTGCACTGCACCACCACCACCACCACCACCGCTGTTCCCAGGGAAGGCAGGGCTCTGCACTGCACCACCACCACCACCACCACCACCACCACCACCACCACCACCACCACCACCACCTTCTTGGCTACCGTCTTAAATGCCTTTGATTGAATGCTGTACATGAGCATTTTCTCTTTTTCTCACTTTCCATTTTACCTAGAGCAACTCGAGACTCGGGTATGAGCTCTACATACACAATTGTCTCCCCTGAAAGACTAGCAGCCAGATTCCATGGTCAAGTGGGCAGAGGGAGAGTCAGCTTGCAATGGAAATGGAAGAATGGAACTCAGGAGGGCTGCTCTCCTCTCTCTGTCCACACAGGTGCACTACAGCCCTGCCCCCCCCCCCATCCATAAAGACAAGAAGGATAATGTGTGAATAAATGTTGCATTTACCAAGTACATGATACATGCTAGTTGTTACATGCCATACAAATCTCCACACACATACTATAGGTGTGACCAAGCGAAGACATGAATAGCTGATGTTATTTTGCAAAATAATGGGTCACGATTATCTGTTTTCATCTGCAGTGTTAAGCATGTATACAGAAAACAAGTTTCCGTGTGCTCTGAAAAAAGGGGGAAGGAGAAGGAAAATCTTCATCTAATGTTGTCAAACATAATGATGATGAAAAACAACATTAACAACAACAACAACAGCAGCAACACTATACTACAGACACAACTCACCTTCCTCTGACCTCGTTTCCACATGACTAGATACACCTTTCCTGTCAGCACACAGGTGGCTAGTTAGTATCAGTACATCATCAGCAATCACATGTCTTATTCCTCAGTCTGGTGTGGTTTTGCTTGGTTAAGTTTTTTAACTGACACAACCCAAGAATTATCCGTTTGTTCTCTCTCCTCTCTCTCAAACTATCTCAGGTATACTTTAATTATGTCTCAATTGAGAAATTATGTGTGGCATTTTAAAACTACACAACATGGATTAAACAATACATGTACATTAAAAAGTAAAATACATTTTCAAAGTTAACAGCACTCGATGTCTCACACACACACACAATCTCTATAAACCCAAGGTCCCGTGTGCGAACGCACGCAAAACATCCTGCATACACGTTAAAACCTGTTCCGCTTTTCGGAAGAGTAGGCTATTGTGTGCCAGTGGGAACGGATGACAAAACTGACAATACTGCATACACAAGGCGTGACAAATGGACTGGATGAAAAAAAGTCCATGAGTGCTTAATCTATTATCCTCGAAATAAAAGAATAAAATAAAGAAAAAAATAAACAACACACACACACACAGGCACACTTATACTTGTAATGTAAGTATTCATTGAGTGATGAATTCAGTGACAGGTTTGTGTACGTATGTACTTTATCTAGTCTCTACTCACCAGTTCCCAAACCCAAACTGCTCCACAGCATCCAGCAGCATGTGTTCTTCTGCCAGACTCCAGGGGTCCGTCACCTCAAAGGCTGCAGGTCCGCTCACATGCTGTCACCATAGTCGTCATCATCATTAACATCATCATCAACACTGCTGTTAATGGTATCATCTTCATCATAATCAATGTCCTTGTGATCATCATCCTTGTTGTCTATGTCATCATTACTGTCATCACTACAATAAAATCACCGTTATCATCAGACATAATTCAATTGCCATCATCCTCACAGTTGTGATCCTCATCACCATTCACAAACAACAAAAGTTCCGTGATCATCCTGTCGAATGCTTTCAGACAAGAGGATCAAAATATATAACTTATAAGAAGTTACACTGGAAACAAAAACCCTTCATTTCCATCATCACTGTATAGTACAGTTGTAAAACTAAAAGGCTTTTAAAAACAGTTCTAAGAAGGAAGGTTGCACAACAGTTGACTTGAGTTAAACATTCTCCTGCCTTACAAGTAAACTATACCTGACAATCGACAGTGTGACTGAGGTTCTGGGTTCCACTCCCAGTCTTGCCCGCTGGCCCTTCTTCCCAGTTTGATGAGAACATCGAACTGAATGTTCAAGTCCTTTGGATTAAACTATAAACTGATACCCTGTGTGCAAATCAAATGGCCACAGAACATCTTGTGCATACATTTAAAACCTGTTCTGCCTTTTGGAAGAATAGGCCATTTGGTCCCGGTAGCATTTGATGACAAAATTTCAAAAAGTGAAACCTCATGCACAAACAAAGCCAAGGTGTCAACTGTCATGTTAACTAAGACACAATGCCCAAAGTCGGAATGTGGCTCCTCCACCATGGGGGCGGAAAAATGGTCGCATTCATGTAAACGATTACGAATATGATGCAAAACTCTCACCACTGGTGAACCTCCGAGCTCTAGCCAAGTAACGGAAACCACCAATAACCCAAAACCAGTTCTGTTACAATACAGCCATCTAGCTGTAGGATATAGATCGATCTATCTAGATCAAAATGCTCATTGCAAGCAGGATTTATTGTCATATTAACAAGACACTGACAGTACTGCCAGTGTAACCACCGCCAATAATGGCAATATGCACTATCAGTTTTTTTTAAAATTCTTTTATTTCGAGGATAATGGAATAAGCACTATTGCGCTTTTTAACATATGGTCCCCATGAGTATGCAGCTATAACTTTTGTCATCCTTTCCCACTGGCACACAATAGCCTACTCTTCTGAAAAAGTGGAACAGGTTTTAACATGTTTGCAAGATGTTCTGCGTGCGTTAGCACACAGAGCCTCGGTTTATTGTCTCATCTAATCAACTTTTCGGGGGAGTGGAGTTAGCACTGAAAATATTCCCTTGAACAGGATTCAAACCGGGCTCAGCAGCATTGAATTGTTATATTTTAAGTCTTTCTGGAAAAAAGGGCAGGAGAGTGAACCAAGAAGGCAGAAAATAGACAAGATGAAAGTGACAAGAGGAAAAGGAACAAGGCAGAAACAAAGAGAGTGATAATAGGAAAGAGGAAATTTAGCACAGAATTTCCAGAATGTGGGGATTCTATTTATACTGAGAGGCCCCCAGCATCCCCAAGGGGGAGTTCTGATCGCACTAGTATTACTAGTACAGTAGTAGTAGTAGTAGTAGTACTAGTAGTAGTAGTAGTAGAACTAGAAGTAGTCTTCCATTCCACTAGAGTTAGACCTCTGATTCCAGAGTTTTCTTACGGGTTCAGATTTCACTACTACAGTAACTAAGAAAAACCTACTACTATGTACTAGAGTACTACCCAACAGTAATAGACTAATACCAACACCCTCTTCACTCTTGTTTAACAGTTTGCCCTTCAGTCCCACAGGGCCACACACATCATCAATTTACTTTAATGTATCGTTTTTCCTTAATTCAACACTCTCCACACAAAATACTAATTATGCAAAAATATTGAACTTACTTGTCATAGTTATGTAGTGAACAAATCACAGTGAATCATTTACATGTGCACTTTCCATTCACGGGGCGCTCAGTTTTACTATAGTATAGTTGGGCCATTGTCATTCTTTGAACAGCCCTTTTCTCTAAAAGGTAAGCACATTTTGAATGACTTTTCACTTCTTGGTGATTTTGTTTGTCTTCAAAATACATTAATAGCAAAGCTGGGATTTACCTCTGAATTTTGAGTGATGGTACTTGTAAGCTGGTACCTGAAGTTAAATTTCTTTCTACTAAATTATAGTTATGTTACATGAGAACTTTTTTCTCTTAGGATTTGTTTTATTTTGCTTTTATTTTTAATTAAGTAACCCCCCCCCCCCCCCCCACACACACACAATACACCCCTCCTCTGTCCCCACCTCCACATCTCCCCCCCTCCCCAAATAATAATAATAATAATAATAAATGGAATTTATATATAGCACTATATCTTGCAGAGACAAATCAAAGCGCTTGCACTCAACTCATTCTTACACAGTCATACAACCAGTGACAAGTAATAGTTCCATCAAGTCCAAATGTGCACACATGCACACACACACATACACACACACACACACACACACACACACACACAGAGGTCACACACCCTGGCAGGGCAAAAGAATCTTGGCTAGTGAAGGCAGGGAAAAACTATGAGATGAGGCAGGAGAGGAAAATCTTAGGTTTGAAATAAATATGTCTTGAGACTGGATTTAAAAGTGTCATAAGATGGCTTTTGGCGGAGAGAGAGAGGAGATCATTCCACATCAATGGACCAGAAATTGAGAAAGAGCGACGGCCGATGGTGGATTGGTTGAATCTAGGTATTCGTAAGGACAAGGTATCTGCAGCAGAGCGGAGAAAACGAGAGGGAGTGTACAAGTGAAGACATTCACAGAGGTAGGCAGGTGCTGTTTTGTGGAGACATTTGTAACAGAGGGTACAGATCTGATAGTTTACTCTCTGTGGCACAGGCAGCCAGTGGAGAGATTGCAAGAGAGGGGTAATATGCTCAGATTTTTTCTTTCTGAGGATTAGACGAGCTGCAGAGTTTTTTATACGTTGAAGGGATTGGATTGATGATGCTGGCAGACCAGCCAACAGAGAGTTGCAATAGTCCAGACATGAAAGAATGAGAGACGCAACAAGTTTGGATGTTGCATCTGTGGACAGGTACTTTCGAATTGCACTAATAAAGTAATATGCCGTAATTGATAGTAGCAGGACTGGCAGGTCTGAGTGATGAATTTTGGCATAGAGAGTGTGTTATCAATAATGACCCCTAGATACTTCACAGCAGTGGATAAAGGGACTGATGCATTGCCAAGTTGTATTGAAGCTGTTGTGATGGAAGAGAGTTTGTGTTTGGTCCCTACAAGCATGGTTTCTGTTTTATCTGCATTTAGCTGTAATTTGTTCTATATCATCCAATTTTGGATATCTTGAAAGCAGTGGGCCATATTTGTAAAGAGAGAAGGCAGATTTTCAGGAGTGTTGCTGCTTAGAATCTGAGTCATCTGCATAAAAACGATGGTTGATCTGATGGCGGTTAATTATATGTGACAGTGGAGCAGTGTAGAGGGTGAAAAGAACAGGGCCCAGAACAGATCCCTGTGGAACTCCACATTCCAATCTTGCAGGTACTGACTGAATCTTGTTTACTGTGACTGTCTGGAATCGGTCAGTAAGGTATGAACTAAACCAGGTAAGGGCTGTACCAGTAACACCAAATGTTTTTTGAAGACGGGAGAGAAGGATAGAGTGGTCAATAGTGTCAAAGGCTGCAGATAAGTCAAGTAGAGTAAGAAGAGAGATTTTCCCTGAGTCAGAAGCGAGTAGAAGAGTGTTTAAGGTGTGGGCAAAGGTAGGGGTGGGTAGGGCAAATACCCTCACTAAAACATTTGAGTTCGAAACATTCGAGTGTGAGTTCTGCCCCCTCTCTCATATACTTACATTAAAACGCTCAAATGCTCATTCTTCCCTATTTCTCCTATGTCTAATATCACTTAAGCAGAAATATATTAAATTGAAGAACACACATACACAAGCATACAGACACATGCACACACATCAGTGTCATCAGAAGTTCATGGAATAGCTTGATAAGCTTTAAAATCAATCACAGGCTATGAGGTGATGAAATGTATGGTCCAAGGAAAACAGAAAAGTGAGATCGCAGTCACTGCACTATGCTGGTGCCTTCTCTGCTTAATATTATAGGGTGTGTATGTATGTTCTGTAGGGTGTTTTATTGATAGGCCCCCCTAATGATTATAGCCAGAATGTATGAATGCATTAGTTACTGTTGAATCTCACACAGTTGCTCTGCGATTCATTATCAGGAATATACTGATAGTGACTTGCAAGGACAGGCCGATCTTTTGCAAGTCTGCATGTCTGCATGTCTCAACAAAACTCCACGTGCACACACACGAACACTTCCTACTTTTAGTTTCGTGAATGTTTCCATTGGTCTAAAACTACCCACGCCAAATGTGATTGGCTAGAAACAAGTAGACGAGTCTATTTGGCCATTTCAGGGAACAAAATAAATTTAGGTCACTGGCATGCCCGGCAAAGCCTTACCCCAACATGGTACTTGTGGTCCTTTTTATGAGGGCCCACTTCCACACCGCAGGAAAAGCACTGCAAAAGAAGACACACTACACTTAATTCATTCCAAAACAATTAAAGATATGAACATAAAATACCAGTGATGAGTAAAAAGAAAGCATAGTGGCTATGTATCTGACGTCACACTTGCCTGTAAACAAAGGTCAAAATCCGTACATTCCTGACATCGAACAAAAACTTCCGAAATATGGAGCTGGCAATAGCCACACAGATGTTCCACCATGACATCCATGTCACTTAGAAATCATAGACAACAAATCTTTAACAAACTGAAGCACATTTGCGCAGATCAAGCAGCATTTCGCTGAAATTTCACACTTTTTGCCACTTCATGCAACACGGCGTGACGTCACGTTTACCCATCAGTCAATGGATATCCGGTAGGCCTATTCTAAAAACAGCTCACAGTCGCTCTGTGGTGGACACGCGACGCGATCTTTGCCGAGCACAGCTTAGCGTAGCATACAACAAGCTGGCTTCACGCTACCCAGACCTTCGTATCTTACTGAAAAAGGACGCCAGCACACTTCTTTCTCACAGGCATGTGTTTTCAGTTTCAATACCATCTGGCGTGGGTCAAGTGCTGCAGTATATTCCCGAAGGTTCTTGAGCGGTTGAAGGAAGCCCCGCCCCCCATAGCATATAGGATACCCGTGTTGCATCATTTACATTCTCATTCACACACATGAAGGCATGCGTATAATTATGCACATGTTCAAGAGAACGCTGTTACACATTAATGTTTGGAGAAAAAAACACGATGTGCGTACTTTCGACCGTAAATTGTACATGTATACAATTGTCATTAGGTGTTATGACTGTGCCTGACTTTGTGTGTTGTCTGTCTGTGCGCGTGCGCGTACCCTTTTAGCAAGAGCTGGATTTACTGGTAAAAACAATCTAGGCCTACCATTTGGCTATTCCTCTATTAGCCTACCCTGTAAGTAATATAGGGAGCTTCGGTCCAGATTTTTGTTTGTTTTAAATACTGTGGCAATGCAGGATATTCACACACACACACACACATTTAAAGACAGGAGAAGAAACACACTTAAGCCTAGGCCCTATTAATGATAATAATAATATATGGAATTTATATAGCGCTGAATCTTGTAAAAAAAAAACAGGCTCTAGGCCTACGGCCAGTGTGTGTCTTTAAGCACAGGCATTGTGAGCTTACAGGCCTTGCCCGAATACAAAACAAAGAAATTTGCATCCGCCCATTCAAGCCAATGCACATATGGATCGCTAAGCAACTTATACAAGCAACGTCAGATACGCTTTTTTTTTTTTAACGAGTATTTCGAGCATAAAGGCTGTGAATTTGTTCTCGCAACTAGGCCCTAGATTGAGCTTCCTCCTCTCGCGTAGGCCTAGGCTAGGCCTAGCCGAACTGCGCTAGGCCCTAGGCCCTAGGCCTACAAGCCAAAGGCTTACTGGCCGAGTCCAAGTACATTGGAGGGGTCTAAGGCTTTAGACTGTGCCAGCTTTTTCACGATAACTGGGATGACCAGGAAACAAAGGCGGCAGCACAATGGATGAATCTTTTAAAGCGGCATATGTCGCATACTCTGTACATGTGGAAACCGACGAAATGGCAAACACGTCGCCGTAACCTGCAAATATCTGGTCCCACTTTTCCGTGCTCAACCACATGCCGGCGGCATGGATGAACTGGGAAATGCTTTCAGTGTCAAGGTCATGAGACTCCCCTCCCACCTCTCCCCACCCCCCTCCCTCTCTTCTCTCTCTCTCTCTCTCTCCAGATATAATTTAACTAAATGTGTATTTCAAGCAATTAATAGGCGGAAGAAAATACTCTAAGTCTGTTCGACAATTCTGTGAAAATTTCTGTGAAAACATGTTTACTTCTGTATATCTATCGCATATTTTTTATTAATTCATGGACATGTCATGATTGTTCTGCTGCTGCCTCCCCCTTCCATAAAAAGGCCTATGATTCTGATCATTACAGTAGAAGTGAAATTGAGGTTAGTTAATAATCCTGAAGATTAATAGTAGTGCGTATGAGATGTGTGAGTTTAATAATACATAGATTGTACATAGATAGGTGATGTTATGTTAGATATCATTTATTGTACCGTGGACTAAGGCCGATGAGCAATTAGACTAGTTCAGAGTTCTCTCTCTCTCTCTCTCTCTCTCTCTCTCTCTCTCTCTCGCAATGTTCCACAGAAGAAATCCTGTCCATTTTGTAAATCAGAAAGGGAAGATGAACGCCATTTTCTGTTTGTGTGTCCTGCATATTCTGACTTAAGAACCAAGTTTCTGGGGGGTTCAGCTACAACCCAGTCCATATGTAAGTACAAGTGTCTGATACCAAACAAAGGCACAGTGTCTCAAGGTATATTGTTCACTCAGTGAAAACGAAAGAAAGAACTGACTGGAATTTGATGTTGGCATTGGTGTATTTTGTCAATTTTATTTCAGGGTAAAGGTGTCTCCATGGTGTTTAACTCTGGGTTTTTGTTGAAATGATTATTTTATTTTTTATTTTATTCTTTTATATTGAGGATAATGGAATAAGCACTTATGTACTTTTTTACACCCAGTCCCCGTGTGTATGCGGTTTTGTGAAATCTTCATCTGTTCCCACTGGCACACAATGGCCTACTCTTACGAAAAGCGGAACAGGATTTAACGTGTGGGCAAGATGTTCTGCATGCGTTCGCACACGGGGCCTCGGGTTTATAGTCTCATCCGAAGGAGTTTTGGGGAGAGTGGAGTCTGCACTGATGTTAACTCCAGGGGAAAATATCCCCTTGAACGGGAATCAAACCTGGGTTGTCAGATTGCGAGTGCAATGTTCTAACTACTAGGCTATCCCGTCCCCAAAGGTGTGTGTGTGTGTGTGTGTGTGTGTGTGTGTGTTATTGCATTGACAAAGCAAGTAATGCTGAAAAGCTACATAGAATGTCTATACTGATGTTAAGTTGAGAAGCACTCAGATTTCAGTGCAATGGATGTTAATTTATAGCAAAAACAATGATGTTGAATGTGATGAAGACAATGGTGATGTGTGTCTGGATTGTAATCACCGATAGTGACAGTGACGACGCTCTTAGTCATGACTGTGTTGAGGAGGACGATAACCATAATGCCCTTAGTGGTATGTTTTGTAGTTGAACATGTTGCATTTCTAGACAATTGATTGAAGGATTTTTTTTTTTCGTTGACTTGTTACCACTTCTCTTCGTCCCTTTCACTTGTATTGTGGCCCAAGGCCGAAGTGCAATTAAAAATTAATGTTCAGAGTTCTCTCTCTCTCTCTCTCTCTCTCTCTCTCTCTCTCTCTGTGAAACAAGGCCATGGAGAGGGGATTAATTTTGTAGCATAAGACAAAAATACCGATTTTGTTTTCTTTGATTGTTCATAATTTCTGGAAAGTGTTCGAAGGGGATAGCAAAATCTAAGTTATTTTGCACTAGGTGTATAATTATTATTCTTATCCTGCCTGTAATTATAAACCTATTTTGTCCGGATGTGTGTGTGTGTGGGGGGGGGGGGGGGGGGGGCGGCAGAGACCACCATCAATATTAAGGTGTGACTCATGTGTAGTTTTCTTGATTGGTGCTTTCCGTTAGCATTGAGTTCTTTGCATTGTACCTTTCTGAGTGTGTTTTTTCCCTTATTTTTACAGTACTTAGTGCGTTTTTGAGTTGAATTGCCCCCTTGGACTATGCTGCGCAAAAACGCTAGGTTAATTCTCTCTCTCTCTCTCTCTCTCTCTCTCTCTCCTCTCTCTCTCTCTCTCTCTCTCTCTCTCTCTCTCTCTCAGTTTATTAACGCTTTCAGGCAAAGATTGATTGACTGCTGATGGCAGCAATGGAGTGATCATATACATAACAGTGAAAGATTTCAAATGTACAGACAATTTATAAGTTCGCATGATGTCAAACCTTATCTAAAACTTGATATGGATATACATTTGAAAAGAATTATGTCTAAGTTTAGACTTGGTGTATCAGATATAAATGTTCATAAATTCAGATACAGAGAACATGATATTGACGACCTCAGGCTGCTATGCCCATTATGTAAGCAAGTACCGGAGGATGAAGTACATTTTGTGTTGTGCTGTCCAGTATTTGAGGATGTTAGGCAGAACTACATCCCTGTTAAATATAGTAGACAGCCTAATTTATTTAGACTCTGTTTACTCCTGGCATCAAGTCATCCTGAGGTTGTGCGCAGCCTCACTTTATATTTGTGTAAAGCTTTCAGAATAAGAGAGATAATGTTATCCTAAGTGATATTTTTGTAGCTGAATTTTTGTTATACAGTAACATGTTGTCTGTGTGTGTGTGTGTGTGTGTGTTTGTTTGTTTTATTTTATTATTTTTCTAACCAAAATATTAAGCAGTTCGGCAACCCCCTTCATGTATGGGCCAATGGCCTTTTTGGGAATAAATCATTCGAGTTCGAGTTCTCTCTCTCTCTCTCTCATTTCATTTCATTTTATTTTATTTCATTTCTTTTTTTTAAAATTGTTGATCGTATTGTAATGTATATCACGTTGTAAATATTCCAAGTTGGAATGGATCTGTGAAATCCTGCTCATGGTCTTGCATACAGCAACACACACTCCACCAATAAATAAAAGAATAAAATAAATAAAAATGATTAATGTTGGTCGCCTGCCTCTATTGAAAAAGGTAAAGAGAACCATACTGTTTGTTTTTCTTGTCGTTGTTTTGTTTGTTTTTCAAAATAACATAATTTGATTTTATTTGATTTTATCTCTCACGTGTGCCTTCCACTCCCCTCTGCTTGAAATCATTTGTTGTGATTACTAATGATAGTCCCTTCTCAGGGCAAGGGCCGGATGAAAAAAGTATATCAGTACTTATCTGTTACCCTTGGGAATAGAGATTATCAATCCATCCATCAATCAAGGATACAATACACTCAGTCACTGTCATTTTGATTGCTATCAAAGTTCACTGACAAAGCGAAATCAGAAATACTCAGTAAGCTGAAGTGACCTGGTTGAAGAAAACAACAACAACACAATTAAACGTGTCCACATTTTGTTTGTGGTCAGTTTGGACAGCCAGAATTTTGGGTTGCAGACATGTTGCATAGGAGAGACCAACTCCAATCCAATCCAGTCTTGTTTATGCCACCCCTCCCCCCCGAAAACTAGCTCAAGACACAAGAATACTTTCATGTCTCAGCTAGAGACAACTCAGCACGCATTATTAAACGATACAGATCAAAAAGTACCACATTGTCTTAAAAGCCAACAATACTCGACGTCACACACTCACAGTAAACCCATATAAGGGATGTCACCTTGTCATTAAAAAACAACAACAACTCTCAGATGAAAACTGTGCAGCCATGTACTGATTAAAACAGGGTTTACAATCAACTGTGCTGCTGTTCCATGTGTAGAGGCCCTGGCCAACCAGGAGGATCAACCCAGGAGGGTGCAGCGGTGATGTGGACCTGAGCAGGTCTGTCAGCCATCTGCCCCTCTAGTGGGGAACACACCAGCTAAGTGCACCACCTCAACAATGTCACACACACACACACACACACACACAGAGGTAATATTATGGTGGAATGATTCTTGTCAGAAAGCTGTTAATGAAAAAAAAGACAAATATAAAAACTATATAAAAGAGGCAATGAAAAAAATCATCTCTTGATGAAAAGAGCAAACTCTGCATGCAAAAGGGTTATAGCACAAGCTAAGCGACAGTTTTGGAGTAGCTTCTGTACAAAAGACGTTTTCAACTGTACAGATCTTTAAAAGGTGTGGAAAAAATTCAATGACATGAAAAATGGGGTTTGTTTACAGAATTGTCCAATCAAAATACATGAAAAAGAAGTTCTTTCTGATTCAGAAAAAGCTGAAATTTTCGTAAATATGTTTTCTGATTCTATGAGTACTCAGAACCCTTCAGATAAATCTAAAACGTTTAGAGAAAATGAGGTACAGAAAGACGAATATTTAGATCCAGAATGCGATAATACACACTATGTGAATGCCCCCATTACGTTGGAAGAAGTAAGAGATGTAATCTTCTCTCTTCCTACTAAAAAAACATCAGTGGGTAAAGATTCAATATCAAATGAACTACTAAGGCATCTCCCTAATAATTGGTTACTTCTGTTGTTAGATCTTTTTCAACGCTGCTGGATTCATGGAGTCATGCCTCCATTGTGGAAACATTCTCTATTTTGATACCAGTATTAAAGCAAGGAAAAATCACCAGCGATAAGAATAACTATAGACCAATTGCATTAACTTCACATACAGGGAAGGTGATGGAAAAAATAATCTTAAACAGACTGCAATATTTTTGTGAAAAAAAGAAAATTATACCCCTAAATCAGGCAGGTTTTCGTAAGGGTAGATCTACAGTTGATCATTTAGTTAAACTTACCACTCGAGTTAAATATCAGTTTTCTCGAAGGAAGAATGTACTTGCCACATTTTTTTACGTACATAAGGCATATGATCATGTGTGGCATGAGAGATTGCTTTACAAACTGAAATCTATTGGCCTTTCTGGCAGTATTTACTTCTATATTAAAAGCTTTCTGTCAGAAAGAGTTATTCAAGCTAAAGTTGGGAATTGTTCTACCTCAAGGTCACCAGACATGGGTATCCCTCAAGGTTCAGTAATATCACCTTATCCAACATTTTACTGTATGATCTTCCTAAACTTTTATCAAGTAATGTTGTTATTGTACAATATGCTGACGATATATGTATGTGGATGGATGTTACGATGAAAAAGAAAACACCCAAAAGGCAGTTAAATTTTTATCAAAGGGTATATCAAAAAGAAATTGACAAACTTAGTGGTTATCTTTTTGAGAATGGTTTTTCACTTTCCCCTGAAAAAACCAACCTTGTCCTCTTTAATAATGGTGTTGACCCACAAGTTCTACCTAATTTTCGAATAAATGGAGAAGCTCTAGAATACAAACAAGCAGTGAAATTCTTAGGAGTATTCCTCACTTCTAAGTTAACGTGGAATCAACATATTGAATATATGGCAACTAAAGCTAAGAAAGTTCTTAACTTCTTAAAAGTTACCAGTAAACAACCATGGGGACAAGATATTACTGTAATAAAGCATCTGTCCTTGTCCCTTGTGCGATCAAGACTGTCTTATGGACAAGAAGTATTTTTCAGTGCTCCAAATTATTTGCTTAATAAAATCCAGTCTTGATTGTAAAGCATTTCGACTTGCTTTAGGTGTACCAGCTCACGCCTCAACTCTAGGCACATATAAGGAAGTAGGAGTTCTACCTTTAAATGAATATCGACAACTTGCTGTGGCAAAATATGTCCTAAGAAGTACTACAAATGACAGCAATGTTGAAAATGAAGTCCAGATTAAGTCTGACATTCACTTTCCGAAAAGAGCTATCAGCTCTCTTACTACAATTAATACTTACACTTCTCCCCTTTTTAAACATTCAGAACTTAATCCAAATGAATTAGCAAAATCAGTACAGTCAGCTCCCTACCCACCTTGGGAACTTTTTAAAGCTCATTTTGACATTAATCATTCTTCTGTAAGAAAAGCTGAAAATGTTAACATTCTTACATCGCTAGTAAAAGAACATATTCAAACTATTTATCCTGAACATCTCAAAATCTATACTGATGGGTCCGTTCTAAATTCTAATGAGGCTGGTGCGGCTTTCGTTATTCCATCATTAAAAGTAGAACGAGCTGTCAACCTGGGAAAAAATAAATCTATATTTACAGCTGAGCTAACTGCTATAGTGTTGGCACTTTACTATGTACTTGACTTCCCTAAAGACATATTCAACATACTTTTGTGTCTTGATTCTAAATCTGTTTTACATGCTTTAAAAAGTTCTACTTTTAAAGTAAGAAAAGACCATTCTTTGAAATCAGGCATCTGGTACACTTTTTATTTTTAAGAGGTAGTACTATTACTTTAATAATAATAATAATAATAATAATAATAATAATAATAATAATAAATGAAATTTGTATAGCGCTATATCTTGCAAAGACAAATCAGAGCGCTTGCATTCAACATATTCTTACAGAGTCATGCAGCCAATAACTATCAAAAGCTTAAACAAAATTCAAATGTACACACACACACACACACACACACACACTCACACACACACACACACACACACACACACACACACACAGGTTGTAGGCTTTGGCAGGGTAATGGGATTTGGGCTGTTGAAGGCAGGGGCAGTTTTGAGATGAAACAGGGGGAAAGTTAGGTTTGAAACAAATATGTCTTGAGGCTGGATTTATATGTGTCATATGTAGGCCTCTGTCGAAGAGAGAGAGGAAGGTTGTTCCAGATGGATGGACCAGAAATAGAGAAAGAGCAACGACCAACAGTGGACTGGTTGAATCTAGGTATTCGTAAGCACAAGGTATCTGCAGCAGAGCGGAGGGAACGAGAAGGAGTGTACAAGTGAAGACATTCACAGAGGTAGGAGGGTGCTGTTTGGTGGAGACATTTGTAACAGAGGGTACTGATCTTATAGTTTACTCTCTGTGGTACAGGCAACCAGTGGAGAGATCGCAAGAGAGGAGTAATGTGTTCAGATTTTTTCTTTCTGAGGACTAGGCGAGCTGCAGAGTTTTGTGTACATTGAAGGGAGTGGATAGATGTTGCTGGCAGACCAGCTAAAAGAGAATTGCAATAGTCCAGACGTGAGAGAATAGAGAAGCAACAAGTTTGGATGTTGCATCAGTGGACAGGTACTTTCGAATTGCACTGATACGCCGTATTTGATAGTAGCACGACTGGCAGGTCTGGGTGATGAATTTTTGCATAGAGAGTGTGTTATCGATAACAACTCCTAGATACTTCACAGCAGTGGACAGAGGGACCGATGTATTGCTTTCTGTTGGGTTCCCTCACACACTGGTATCTTTTTTAATGAAAAAGTTGACAGTCTTGCAAAATATGGAGCGAGAAATAAAAATAGTTCTTGTGAAATAAACATTGCCTTATCTCTGCATGAGGGATACAGCTTGCTACAAAACGCTTGCTGGAAGCACTTCAGAAAGAAAATATATGATTCTGGCTATTGTCTTTATAATGGCTGTACAAGCAATAATTATTGTAGATTTTTGGAATGCTTTCATTTCTAACAAAGTCTGTGGTTGGTATAATCGTAGAAATATGTTATCCCTTATGTACAGATTAAAACTAAATGCTTTCAGGACAAAATACGTGAAAGATGTAAACTGTATTTGTGGGGAGAAGATTACCAATAGTCATGTCATTTTTGATTGTGGACATTTAAAAGCATTTTTACCCGCTGTACCAAGTTTGTCACTGGATCAGATTTTGTCTGAACCATCGTTACTGTTGGACATTGTGTTAGGATTGATAAGAAATCCGATAATTCAGTTTTTGTAGTATGTTAAAGTTAGTTTTTAAGTACTGTTATTTGACACTTTTTGTTATTGTTTGCATTCTCTTGTTTATATTACTTTTCCCCGTCTAAAATCACTAAATGTGAATAGACGTTAAACTGAAGATCACACCACACACACACACACACACACACACACACACACACACCACGCACACACATCGGTGGTCTAGAGGTAAGGCACCTGCCTGGACAGCGAAAAGTCCAGGTGCCAAGTGTGCTGTGTCTGTTTGGGCCAGAATCTGTTTCCCCATCCATTCGACCCTGAGTGGTGGTGTGGGTGCTAGTTTTTCGGATGAGACGATAAACTGCAGGCCCGTGCGTTACACACAATTATTTAGCACACGTAGCAGCCTAACAGAACATTTGAATAAGGCATCCAAAACATACGGCATGGAAATCAGTGTAGAGAAGACCAAACTGATGACTAATAACACCAACGGCATTAGCACTGATATCAGGGTTAATGACCAGAAGCTGGAAACTGTTCAAAGCTTCAAGTACCTGGGAGCCATTGCATCAGACCAGGGATCCAAGCCAGAAGTAGTATGCAGGACTGCACAGACAATAACAGCTTTGTCAAAACTAAACACCATCTGGAGAGATAAAAATATCTCACTTATCTCCAAGATCAGACTAATGCGCTCCCTTGTCATATCCATATTTCTGTATGCCTGTGAATCATGGACCCTGACTGCAGATTTGAAGAGAAGAGTACAGGCGGTGGAGATGAGATGCTTTCGGAGACTCCTTGGCATCTCTTACAAAGACCACATAAGCAACGAAAGCGTGCATAACAGAATCCAGTAAACCATTGGACCCTATGAGAACCTTCTAACGATCGTGAAAAAGCGTAAACTTAAATGGTATGGGCATGTCACAAGATCCAAAGGACTTGCAAAGACAGTTTTACAAGGCACTGTCCAAGGAGGAAGAAGAAGAGGCAGACCAAGGAAGAGCTGGGAGGATAACATCAGCGAATGGACAGGCCTAGAACTCAACAAAACCCTGAGAAAGGCAGAACAGAAAGAGGAATGGAGGGAACTGGTTGTTGAGTCTTTGAGGGTGCCCCCACGGTCGTCAGACTACGGGACAGATAGATAGATAGCAGAACCCCAGCAGCAACGGGGAGGTTGTCCCTGGCACAATTCTGTAGAAAAGAAAACACGCTAATGGGGAAACAAATACAGTTGCAGATAGATAAAGAAGAAAAATGGGTGGCGTTGCTCTTGTGGCAATGCAGACCCGGGAGAGCAGCCCGAATTTCACACAGAGAAATCTGCAGTGACTTAAAGTGTTTTACAATACAATACACACACACACACACACAAACACACACACACACACAACACACACACACACACACACACACACACACACACACACACAACACACACACACACACAGTGAGAGAGACTCTTGACCAATTTATTGTCATTGCCCAATGTGGCTTTCTTTTGTAAATACAAATAGATGAAAATCGGAGAGAGAGAGAGAGAGAGAGAGAGAGAGAGAGAGAGAGAGAGAGAGAGAGAGAGAGAGAGAGAGAATGAATGAATGAATGAATGAATGAATGAATGAATGAATGAATGATCGTTATTTTCCGAGAATAACAGAGTAAGCATTCATATACTTTTTTCATCAGAGAGAGATAACTCGAACTCGAAAGATTTATTCACGAAAAGGCCATTGGCCCATACATGAAGGGGGGTTGCCCAGCTGCTTAGTATTTTAGTGAGAAAAATTAAGGAAGCACAAAAAAAATGCTATTGTATAACCACAACCACCACAATAAAAATCAGTTACAAAATATATGACTTAAGAAACCAAGATATCTCTTATTCTAAAGGCTTTACACAAATATAAAGCAAGGCTGTGCACAATCTCAGGGTAACTAGATGCCATGAGTAGACAAAATCTAAATAAATTAGGCTGTCTACTATACTTTACCGGAATGTAATTCTGTCTTACATCTTCTAATACTGGACAATACAGCACAAAATGCACTTCATCTTCCACTGTTTGCTTACATAATGGGCATAGCAACCTGAGGTCATCATCATCATGTTCTATATATCTAAATTTATGAACATTTATGTCTGATACACCAAGTCTAAACTTAGACATAATTCTTTTCATATGTCATATGTCCATATCAAGCTTTAGATAAGGTTTGACATCGTGTGAACCTATAAATTGTCTGTACATTTGAAATCTTTCACTGTTATGTATATGACTACTCCACTGCTGCCAACAGCAGTCAATCAATCTTTGCCTGAAAACGTTGATAAACTCTCTACAATTTCCCACGCCTTGATTGAGCCAAACAAACCCAAAGCCAAGTTCACATAAACAGGTACGTATTTGTGAAGCCCAGGTGCTTTCCCCCTTGCCATCTAGATCATAAAGCATCTTGTAAGACTTAAAAGGTAACCTGCACTCATCCATATGCAGAATCTTACTCCAATATCTAATGCATCTTACAGCAGCATTAACAGAGAGAGGATATCTATTGTTTCACTATAAACAAGATCATTAGGTACTAGGTGTACGCCTATATAAGCCTAACAGCTGCTTTAAAGCAAAGAGGTGTACTGATTCATGATGTGTTACAGCTACATCTAGTCCCCAAATTTCCGCACCATATAACACAATGGGTTGTATTTGTACATCAAATATCTTAATGAATAAGTCAAAAGCATTATTATTCAATAATCATAATTGTTTCAAAACAATTAACAAGCTTCTTTTACCCGACTTGCTAGATCTTTACATGCAGTTGTGAAACTAAGCTTTGTAGAAAAACAGATTCCTAAATATTTATATACATTAATCACAGGCATGACTTTTCCATTGTACAGCCATTTTTCATAAGCAGCTAAAGAACCACCTTTTCTGAATACAACAATATTACTCTAATTCAGATTAACCTTAAGATCAAGTGCTGTTGCAGCACTGCTTAAGCTATTCAACTGATGTTGTAAGCCTCAACAGTTCCAGATAGCAGGATGACATCATCAGCAAGCAGAAGAATAAACAATTCTGTGAAATCTTGGGGGAAAAGGCCACCATGTTTACCCTTATTAATGACTTCTATGGCTAACTCATTAATGAAAACAGAAAACAAAAGAGGGCTACATACATCACCCTGTTTGACCCCCGTGGTGCTGTATATTATGTCAGTCAGCTTAGATCCACATCTTATTCTGCTTTTGACATTCTGATACATGGCTCTCAAACATGTAATAATTTACCCATCACACCATTTTCAGGAGAATAGGCCTTAACAAGTTTCTATTAACAGAATCAAATGCCTTTTCAAAGTCAATTAATGCTACATAGAGCTTACCGTTATGAGCAAACTGTTTCTGGATAAATGCAAGTAGAGTAAACATATCATCTATAGTGGAATACCCTCTCTTAAAACCAGCTTGTTGTTCACCTGTAATGTATTTCTTAACCCATTCCTGTAACCTATTATTGATGATGGTGCTACACAGCTTAATACTTATATCACTAAGAGAGATTCCCCTGTAGTTATTAGGGCTGTCAACATTGCCTTTTTATGTAATGTTAGAATGATAGATTCAGTCCAGTTATCTGGAAAAAGACCATTATCAAAGATTTTGTTGAATAATTTTAGCAGAAAAAGTACATTTTCACCTCCATATTTAAAAAAATATAATTCTCCAATGATTTGATCAGACCAACTGCTTTATCATGTTTAAGTTTTGTAAGTGCCAATAATATTTCATCTTTAGATATGGGACGATCAAAATCTTCCTCAGTTTCTTCATATTCACCATCAGTGTTCATGGAGTTGTCTACTGAGTCTTTCTTTAGCAGGGTTTTGAAGTGCTGCAACCATCTGTTGACAGATATATTATTCTTTGGCTGACTCTTTCTAAATGAAGCCTTCTTAATATTCTTCCAGAACTGAATTTGAGAAGTGATGGAAGACATCATATCTGCAAGTAAAGTCTTGTTATACTCTTTCTTTTTCCTTTCAGGCATGTATTTATATTCCCTTCTTGTGATACAGTACAAGTTTTTGTCTTCATTCTTTAACATTTATGGTAAGACTTCAAAAGTTTTCTGACCCTACATTTCATTCTTTTACATTCATTATCAAACCACGTATCATTTGATAGACTTTTATTGATATGAACCTGTGTCTTCATACATACAGCACTGGTTTTTATGAGATCATTAAACAAATCTAGAGCTTCATCAATGTTCTCATCAATCATCTGGAAGGCTTTTAGAAATTGTTCACAATGTTCTCTTCACAGAGATTTTATTTATAAACTGAGAGTTTGTTTTCATCCCACTCAAACTTTTCCACAACTGCTGGCTCCTCAGTTACTGCACATGTATCATAAACTGGATTAATATGTAATTAACAGGAAGGTGATCAGAATCAGAATGCTCAGCAATAATCAAATGACATGAGTCAAAAATCTGAGAGAAAAAATCATCTGACACTAAAAAATAATCATTAACATTGCATCCTCCATCAGAAATGAATGCCTAGCATCCTAGTTGGTCACCATTACACACACCATTTATAATTTGTGACCCAAGAGCAGTGCACATATTCAATAATAATTTACATAATTATTGATAACAGAATTTTCAGAATTAGGATTACTACTGAGAGACGTGCTTTTTACTACGGGAATATGAATTAAAGTCATTTGCTACATGACAAGAAGAACATTTGATGTCCTGCTGTTTAAATCTCCACACAGTATTATGTCTACTCTATCCAATGTCACCACACAATTAACTAAACATTCTTCTAGCATAGCAATTCCATTATCATTGTCAAACATGTTATAAAATGGTGAATCTTCAGGTGGTATATACCCACATACAAGTAATACATTTCTTGAAGTAAACAACAAAGATTTGTCAAAGAGAAAAACACAAAATTGATGTTAGAATAAGGAACATCCAAACATTTCACAAGGGCAGCTAACTCATACTTTATTAAACAAACTAATCCACTGGATGTCTCCCTTGATGACTAACTTTAATTGCCGACTTACAGAAGGACTTATAACCACTAAAAACATCTGGCTGGATATTTTCCAGGAACCTTTCTGACAAACAAATAAAATTGAAGCTACACATATAAGATACAAAATCCCTGTCAGTGAGTTTAGAAGGCAACCCATTTACCTTCCAAGATAAAATTTAAAAAACAGAAAACATTTTATTTGTTTCATGTTTATTGCTATGATCCAATGAGTCTACATTATCTAAACTGACACATCACTATTTATATTGATGAGACTAGAAACCAAGTTAATGCTATCATCAGTACTGCCATCATCATTTATTAACAAGGGCTCTTTATTGGAGGGCTGCCTACAACCAGACATATCCTGGGGGGCAGATGTTAGTCCTAAGCCTAGTAAACCTTGGTCAGACCTGTCTTTGTCTTGCCTCTTAAAGCCAGTTGTGTCTCCCTGTGTGTATGACTGACTCAGGCCCACTTATGTTGGTTCACTGTCTGGCCTACCCTGTGAATTGTGTCTAGGGACAGATGTGTGTATGGGCCGGCCAAAGAGCTATTCCTTTCCTTGGAGAACATTGAGGGTCACCTTTTCTCTGTTTATTATCAGATGGTCAAAAATCATTCTTACTTCTTTCCCATCTGCTCTAGTGCTCTTTAAATATGGGGTCAGTTTATGCCTAATTTCCCTAACAGACTGAGAGAAATCTTCAACTACAAAAATAGTAGAGCCTTTCAGGCGAGATTTTGCCTTCATATTCTAATCTTATCCTGAAAAACAGCATCTGGCAATAATAGGAGAGTTAGCTTTAGAATTGATAGGGGCCACTCTATCAAACTTTATATCCTTGGCATCCATTTTTTCAGAAAGAAGATTTTTCACAGCCATCTCACAGTCAGCACCACTCTCATTTGTTTTCTTCTCTATGCCATGAACAATAATGTTGTTTCCCTGTGATCGTCCTTCTGCATCGTCTGCCCTCTTTTCTAGCTTATACACTCTGTTCATCAGTTCTGTATTTGTCTGTCATAGTTCTATGTTTTCAGTTCTGAGATTGTCCATGTCTCTTCTAAGGTCACACATTTCTTCTTTCAGGGCACCAACACTGTCTGTCAACACCTGAATCTCTCTTTCCAAACTGTCCACTGTAGACTTCAACAGATTTTCCAGCTTCTCTATTTTGAGTCATTGTGTTCAGCGTCAGTTCCTGGGGAGCTGCTGCAGGAGAGGAATCCTGTCTGTGTTGAATGGACGTAGGCGTGTTGGCAGCCACCTCTGCACTGGTTTTGGTCCTAGGAGAAGGCTTCCCTGCAACGGTTTGACCACCACCTGTTGTCAAGCTCATTTGCCTCAGCTTGCTCCTTGGCCAGTAGATTTAGGGGGGGGGGGGAGGGGGGGGGGGTCCAGGGTTGGTCTCCACGTCACCACACAGCAATAAAAGCCCCCCCAAAAATAGATAGGTGAGGGTCAGTCCTAACAGGACACCGTCTCGCCTGCTTTTCAGAGTCAGGATGGAGGTATACATGGCAGATTTGAATTCTGCCGGTTTGGACATGAAACAAACAGGCAAATACTGCTACAAATGTCCCACATACAGCCCTGTACAGTTGCACTGAAATTCCCATCCTCCTGATCTAACTACATGCCAACAATGAAAAACTAAAACCACTTAGGACTAGTTACTATTTCACAAAAATACCAGAGCAATTTCCTAGGTTTTCTCCTTCACATCACGTGATGCCCCCACCTCCCCATCACACAGAGAGACAATGACAATGACAATGACAAATTCTTTTATTTCGAGGATAATGAATAAGCACCCATGTGCTTTTTTTACATCTAGTCCCCGCCCTTAAGGATATATATGATAATAAAATAAAATAAAGCCCATAGCAATACACTTACACAGCTTACGGAAAAAATATCCACACAAAAATCCCCACAAAAATTACCAAGAGAAGTGAGAAAAAAAAAGTGAGCCACAAGTAAGAAAGAAAGCAGAACAGAAAACACAGAAACAACCGAAAAAAATAGCAAGAACCAAGAGCAAAACAAAAACGGCAACAACAAGGGGAGAGGAACAACCAAATAGTCCCCCCTCAAAAAAACAACAACCCCAACTCAAACCAAAACAGAACCAAACAAAGCAAAACCACTATAAAATAAAGGAGAACAAACCACGTAAATAGTTTCAATTTGGCTAACAGAAAGAAACGGCAAAAGTTCTTTGTGCTTTTATGGAGGCAATAGCAATGAAGAAGAGAGAGAAGAAGAAGAGAAGAGAGAGAGAGAGAAGAGATGAGAGAGAGAAGAGAGAGAGAGAGAGAGAGAGAGAGAGCACATACATACATACATACATACATACATACATGCATACATACCAACCCACAAATGATTATAACATATCACACAATGAGAGCAATATCGATCAATATGGTGCAGAATACTTCACTTCTACAGACATTACACTTGACCCAGTCATGTCAAATCACTTCACATCAACTACTTCATTATCCCAATCTAAGGATAAGAGAACAGTTCACCCAAGCCTACATGTCACCACAGGGCTTCCAGCACCAGACAAGACACACCACCAACACTAGCCCAGTGTTCAGACCGTCCACTTCAAGCCTATGGGTCCATGAACTCGTGGGGTCCTTCAATCTTGGCGGCGTCTGGTGAATTAAGGGTGGGGATTGTTACGATCTTCTAGGTCAACTTCAAGTGCAGACTTGCCAGTGCTTTATTTCCCCTCGTGTATATACACATAGGGGACGGGATAGCTTAGTGGTGGGAGCACTCCCTTTCCTCCAGCCAAGTTAACCAGCGTCGAGCGTGGTTACCACATGGATGGGTGACCGTTTGTGCACCTTTAGCTTCAGTATACTTCCCCAGTTCACCCAGCCTTAAATGGGTACCTGCCCTCTTTAGGGTCAGGGAAGGTAAAGCAGCGAGGGAGAGGAGATGGGCGCCGCCCTCATTATGCTGGCCCCTGGAAGAGTGAGGTCTCCCCATACACAAAGTCTTAACATTGATGAACCTCAGAACTCTAGCTGAGACCAACAACAACAACGACAACAACAACAACAACACAACACATAATGTTGTTTGTGCAAACACCACATGATCTCTGACATACTCCCACACATATCTGAAATAGTCATGCAGATGCTCCACGCATATGTACAAGACTCGCCTTCACGTGCAAGTGTGTACGCGCGCGCGAAGATAGATAGATAGATAGATGGATGGATGGATGGATGGATAGATGGATGGATGGATGGATGGACAGACAGACAGGCAGACAGACAGATGGACGGACGGACGGATGGACAGACAGATAGATAGACAGAAAGACAGAAGATAGATAGATAGATAGATAGATAGAGAGACAGACAGACAAACGGACGGACGGAAGGACGGACAGACAGACGGACAGACAGACAGACAGACAGACATAAGATAGATAGATAGATAGATAGATAGATAGATTTGTCGCAGATGCTCATATGAAGGTGGAGTGAGTGTTGTGGTGAGTGCAAG
>CM054138.1:11679789-11689789 GCA_028751875.1 Rapana venosa | reverse complement strand
TGTCTTCACCCTTCTTATTCATACAGCTGGGGCAGACAAATACTCCGTCCTCCTTCTTCAGACTTTTGAGCTTTGAGCATCTTTTGTGACACCAATATTGACATGTGGAGCATTTGATCGAATTGTTCCCTACACCTTTGTGGCAGACACCACATGGGTATTTGCCTTGCTCTCTATGTGTTCTGCGTCTTTTCCAACTGTTATTGCTTTGGTCTTGTCAACATTTACCTTCATTCCTCTGCATCCTAATCTCTGTTTCCAATTGCTAAATCTTTGAGTAGCGTCATCACTGTTCTCAGCTACCAGTACTAAGTCATCAGCATACAACAGTTCCCAGATCTCTTCTGGCCTCTCCACTTCCTTGGATATTTCATTCATCACAAGGATAAAGAGCAGAGGGCTCAATGCCGATCCTTGGTGCACTCCTACTTTTATCTCAAAGCTTTCTGACGTCCCAATTATAGTTTTCACTTTTTATCTGGAGTTCTTATACAAAGTCATAACCATTGAGATGGTGTGCTCGGTACACCTTGTTTCCTCAAGGCCCATTGGATTGCCTTTCTGGGTACTCTATCAAAAGCTTTTTCCAGGTCAACAAAGATGTGCGTCAAGCTCTTTTTCTTCTCCATATACTTTTCCAGAAGTTGTTTCACAATAAATATTGCATTTATGGTTGATTTGCCAGCCTGGAATCCAAACTGTTTTTCATCAATATGCGCAGGCTCTTCAGTCTTCTTTCCAATACTTTATCACAGATCTTCATGTCATGTTCCAGAAGCCTGGTTCCTCTATATTTTCCACATACTAGTGCATCTCCTGTCCCCTTGAAAATGGGAACAGTAATACTGTCTTCCAATTCTTCGGGCATTTGTTCTGTCCGCTGTATTTTCTGACATATTTTCGTAATGTTTTACTCCTTCCTCTCCTGCTGCTTGTATTATTTCTGTCACCACTCCTGATGGCCCTGTGGCTTTTCTCTTTTTCATAGTTCGAATTGCTCTTCTGATTTCATCTTCAGTCACTTCTTGTACAGGTCCTTCAACTTTCTCCACTTCCTCAATTGCATGAGGATTCTCAATATTTAGCAGATCATGAAAGTAATCCTTCCATCTCTGCAGAATATTTTGCTTCTCAGTCATGATATTTCCAGACTCATTTTTTACAAATGTTGCTACATTGATGTCTTTCCCTTCTTTCCTCATCTGCTGTGCAATTCGAAACATCTTATGCTGACCTTCAGTTGTATCAAGTCCATCACACCATTCGTTCCACGCTTTTTCTTTAGCTTGGGCTACGGCTTATGTGGCTTCTTTTGATTTCCTCCTGTATATCTCTCTGTCCTCAAACATCTTTGTTTGCTGCCACTTCCTAAATGCTTTCCTCTTCTCTTGGATTGCTTCTTTCACTGTATTGCACCACCACCATGTTTCTCTCTGTCGATGTCTTCTTTCTTTGGTCTTTCCACACGTTTGTTTTGCTGCTTCCATGAAGATTTCTTTCAATTGGTTCCAGTCATGGTCTTGTCCAGCCGCTTTTTCTCTCACTTTTTGCTCATATTCCAAGGCTATGTTCTTGTCTTTTAGCCTCCAAATTTTCAGTTTTTTCTCGATTGCTTTCTTCCTTGGTCTTATCAAATCTTCTTTTTGAAAATCAAGAAGGCTTTTGACAGAGTATGGCATGAAGGCCTGTGGCAGGTCCTCAGAATGTTTGGCATTAAAGAAGGACTAGTGCAAACCATTCAAGCACTATACAACACTGCAAGCAGTGCAGTCCTTCTGAACAATCAGGTCGGAGAATACTTCAAAACCACAGTTGGGGTCCGACAAGGATGCCTGTTATCTCCAGTCCTGTTCAATCTGTTCTTGGAAAACATCATGAGAGAGACCCTCCATGACTTCCACCCTACCATCTCCATTGGCGGCAGACCCCTCAACAACTTACGGTTTGCCGATGACATTGACCTCATGGCGGAAGTAACACAGAGCTGCAAGATCTTACGACCAGACTTGAGAACAGAGCTGGAGCATATGGGATGGAGGTGAGCTCGGAGAAAAGTAAAGTACTTGTGAACAGCACGAGCAATGCCACCGCTAAAATTTACATGAACGGCCAACAATTGGAGGAGGTAGACGCTTTTAAATACCTCGGCGCTACACTCACAAAGGACGGGCGATCGACGACAGAAATCAAAGTCAGAATAGCCATGGCAACATCTTCCATGACAAAACTCACCACCATATGGAAAAGTAAAGAGATCAGTTTCCCAATCAAACTAAAGCTCTACAAGCCCTTATTCAGTCGATCCTGCTGTACGGAAGTGAAACCTGGACATTGACTGCTGAAACAGCAAAGCGAATCCAGTCATTCGAAACAAAATGCCATAGAAAACTACTGGGCATATCCTGGAGAGAACGAAAGACCAACGAATTTGTCAAGAGTCAAATAACACGGCTGGCAGGTCCACAGGAACCCCTTCTCACCATCGTCAAGAAGAAAAAGCTGACATGGTTCGGCCACATCACCCGCCACAACACTCTGCCCAAAACAGTACTGCAGGGAACACTCGAAGGTGGCAGAAGGAGGGGAAGACAGAACAAGTCATGGATGGACAACATCAGAGAATGGACCAGGATGAATGACTCGGCACTACTGCGCAGAGCCGAGGACCGAGATGGATGGAGGAGGCTTACCACGGCATCGTCTTTCATGTCTCCCCCACGACCGCCAAGGTCACGGGTCTGATGATGATGATGATGACACAACAATATGTGCTGTGAGAGGCATTCTTCCCCTGGAATAACTGTACAGTTTGTCGCCATTGCAGCATCTCCCTTGAAGAGAATGAAGTCAATCTGAGTTTCCACTTCATCACTTTTGAAGGTGATAGAGTGCTTTTGTTTTTTCTTGAAGAACGTGATCAAGATTCGTAAGCTATTCTGTTGGCATAGCTGAAGAATTGTTTCTCCTTCTTGATTTCGATCTCCAAAGTTGTACCTGCCCATAACATCATCATATCCAGTTCTGTCCTTGCCAACGTGTCCATTGAAATCTCCTGCTACAAAGACAGTGTCTTTTTCTGGTATTTCAGCCAGTTTCTCGCCTAGTTTTTCCCAGAAGTCAGCTTTCTCTTCGTGGGGTCTACCCACCTGTGGCGCATAAGCAGAGATCAGTGCAGGATTTTTTTCCCGCAAACTATTTTCATGTTCATTGAGCTGCTCCATCTTTCTATTTTGTCAACCTTTTTATTAAAATGAATACCACAGTGAGATGGAACCCAGCAGAAAGTAACATTCGAACCCCTCAGAATTAGAAAATGTACCAACAAATTAATTTCAGTAATAAGATTCTGCCTATCAGTCGATGACGAGTTACTGAGAGACTGTAATGCAGATTTACAATCAACACAGAACAAAATCTGCAAAACAGTATTGGGGAAATCAAGGAGAAAGTTCAAAGCCATCAAAACAGCAGTAAGTTCAGCAGTAAATATGGAATGATTTTTGCCAATGTGATAGGACTTTTCAACCTTTAAAGCTGGAATGATGAATGCTTCCCCTGCTTCCTTGTTTTTAAGAAGGGATTCGTCAGTGTGTATCTTAAGATGAGAAGGATATGTATCTTCTAGGTGTACTTTTATATAAGAGCCAAGAATAAGCTCATTTTCTTCTTTTTTTAATGAGAGATGGTAGATATCAAAATCTGCTTTCTGAAGTTCCCATTTTGGACAAGATGTTAAAAGAGGTGTGGATTTTTGCCAGTCTTTAGGATTGATACTTGACTCTTTGAGGATATTGGAAGTGTAAGTACTAATAGTGACAAGAGAAGAGATATTTTTAGCTCTGTTGGGAAAATCTAAGTCGGATCTAATTGAAATGTCCAATGCAATATTGTTTTCAGCTGTTGAACTTCTTAAGATATACTTTGAAACGGCTAAGTTACGATAATCCTCTAGAGGTAGTACTCCTATTTTTCTGTATGTTCCTAAAAAAGATGCATGAAACCGAACTCCCAAAGCAATCCAGAAAGCTTTACAATCTAAGCTTTGAATTTTGTTCAATAGATATTTGGGGGCACTAAAGAATAATTCTTGACCATATGGTACTCTAGAACGAACCAATGACAATGATAAATGCTTTAGTACTAATGAATCTTGTGCCCATATTTGCGTACTAATTGCCTTTAATACATTCAGACTTCTTCTTGCCTTGTTCAAAGCATATTCGATGTGACAATGCCATGTTAATTTTGAAGTAAGTATGATACCAAGAAATTGTACTATAGGCTTATAATCCAGAACATTTTCACCAATTTTAAAAACAGGAAGTTTAGGAGGATCAGCAACATTGTTAAAAAGCATAACCTGTCTTTTCTGTAGAAAGACTTAACCCATTTCCCACCACGTTAAATCCTGTTCCGCTGTTCGAAAGAGTAGGCCATTGTGTGCCGGTGGGAACAGATGACAAAATTTAAAAAACTGCATACACACGCATAAAAAAAAGCGCTTTGATTTGTAGCTTTACAAGATTCAGCGCTATATAAATTCCATACATTATTATTATTATTATATACTTATAAATTTTATCCAACTCAAGCTGATATAACTTTATAACATAAGGCAAATGTCTTTTAGTGTTACCTTTTTCACTGTTACCCTTTTCCACATACAAAGGTTATCAGCATATTGGACAAGGACAACATTATCAGACACAGATTCAGGGATATCATAAAGTAAACTATTAAATAGATAGGGCGGAATCACAGAGCCCTGAGGTATACCCATTTGTGGAAATCTAAGTGTGGAGTAAGTATTTCCAACCTTTGCCTGAATGCTTCTTCCTGTGAGAAATTTCTAAAATAAGAATAGATAAAACCTGACAATCCAATACATTTTAATTTATTTTAACAATCTAGCATGCCAAACTTGGTCATAAGCTTTGTTTATGTCAAAGAACGTGGCAAGAATATTTTGTCTTCCTGCAAACTGATGTTTTATTTGGGTAGTCAGCTTAATTAAGTGGTCTATGGTTGATCTTCCTTTTCGAAATCCTGCTTGATTAAGTGGGACAATTTTATTTTTCTCATAATATTACACTAGTCTATTTAAAATGACTTTTTCCATAAGTTTTCCAGTGTGTGATGTAAGTGCAACAGGTCTATAGCTTTTTGCATCACTTTTCAATTTTCCTTGTTTTAGTAGGGGAATAATAATAGACTGCTTCCAAATCAGAGGTATCTTACATTCTACCCAGCACTGCTGAAATAATTGGTGTAGTAAAAGAACCCAGTTTTGTGGTAAATGTTTCAGCATTTGATTTGAAATAGCATCTATTCCTACTGATGTTTTCCTATTATTAAGAAATTGAATAAACTCCATAACTTCTCGTAAAGTTATTGGTGTGTTTATGAATAATGTATTATCTGGTAATGGATATTTATAAATATCTTTTTTTGTTTCTTCCTTTCTGAAGGTAACTTCTGACTGTGAAAGACATGTATTACTCATTGTATTAGCAAACATATCAATGAAAGCTTCAGCCTTGTCTGAATCAGAGGGGAGCTCTTTATCTTTAACTGCAATTGGACACAAAGGCTGATTTATACCATGTTTCATTTCATTAAATTTTTTCCATACCTTTTGCATATCCTTATGAGTGCAAATTTCCTTTTTACAAAAGTTAGACCAGAACTCACATTTCACTTGGTCAATAATGTTGTCACACATTTTACTTGCTAATTTTATCAAAATGTGATTAGCTTGTGATTTATTTCGTAAATAAGTTTTGAATGCTATTTTTTCCCTTATTAACAGCTTTTTCACACCTTTCATTCCACCATAGGTTCCCTGCATATTTATCAGATTTTATAGATGGGCATCTGGGAATGGAACAATCTGCAGCTTGTAAAACTGTTTTAGTAAATCTTACATAAAGCATGTCTATGTCATCATATTCTATACAGCTAGTGTCATAAACTTTTAGAAAAGATTGAAACAGGTCCCAGTTTGCTTTATTGTAACTATATTTTGGAATCTTATCTTTGACATTTTCATTATGCGCTGACCTTCCATACAGTGTTACCATAATTGGTAAATGATCACTTCCTAGAGAGTCACTGTAATTTCCCATGTGGGCAGTGGGAACTAGAATAGGAGAAATAAGGGATAGATCTATGGCAGTAGCTCTTTGACTTGAAATATCTGGAATCCTAGTAACGCTTCCGTCATTAAGGAGGTATAAAGAAAAATCAACAATGTTCTCTAACAATCTCTTACTCCTGATAATTGAGACATTATATTTTTCCCAGAAAGGAGAAGGAGCATTAAAGTCACCAGCTATTATCCATTTTTCTTTTAATATTTGTATAGATCTCACCCAGTCTGTATTATCTTCATGTGGACCTTTTGGCAGGTAGACAGAAACAATATTAATGATCTGATCATTACTTAATTTTACATGGGCTGCACATGAGTGAATGTTTGGGGTATTGTCTGGAACAGGAGAAGGACATACACTACACTCTACAGTTTCATGCACACAAATCGCTGTTTTGATTTTACCATCAATGCCAGCCTTTTCAAAAATGGGAGGGTAGTAAAAGGTAGCAACTTTGCTAAGTTGGTGATATTTACATTGAGGGACTGAAAAATAAGTATTTTTTACTTCTCTGATGCAAGGTGTTGAAGGAGATATGAATGATTTGTATTGATAGATCTACAGTTCCATTGCATGAGTTTTACAAGATGTGTTCTGCACATAACTAACAATCAATGAAAGCTACTGTTCCAACAGCAGTAAGTACAATGTTTTTAGAAAAAAAGAAAAGACAAATACACACACCTGTGTGTGTGTGAACAGTGATGCTTTAATTGGTCAGCTGGTTGGTTTGTGCTCTATCATTATATACTAGAGATTCAGCCATGTTTGCAAAGTCAGAGTGAAGGTTTTCTGCTGATATTTCTTTTATGACTTTTTGGGTGTTATGTCTTGAATTATTAGTCAAGGTATTAATGGCTTTCCAAATTGTTTTTGGATTCTGGGCTGAAGACAGCAAATCTTGAAAGTATTTTATTTTGGCTTTGGGCTTCATTGAATTGACTTTGTTTCTTTGCTTTTTATATTCATCTTTTTGCTTCGATTTTAATAGATAATGTCTTAGATTCATTTCCTTTTTAATTTCTTTTGTTAACCATGGAGGTTTCATGAAGTGTTTTATTCTTTTCTTAATCAATGGAGCATGGTCGTCATAAATAGCTATATGTATCTATCCAAAAGCTAATAGCATCATCTGGATTTGTAATCAGATAAGCATAGTCTATGTTTGAGCCGAGTTTATCATTAATGAAGACATTTTTATCAAACTGTTAGGAGTGGTGAGATATCTCTGTGTGTCCTGATTTGGGTATCTTTATTCCCGCCATGTAAAACAATGGCAGAGTGATGCTACAACCTGTCTGCACTGAGCATGTTTCTGTTATCCTGGTCTTTGAAGTAGTGTAGACGTGATCAATGAGGGTGTTGGTGGTGTTACTAGTAATACCAGTCAGATGATCAATTACTTGCTCTAACTGTACATGGCATAATTAATATTCCACTTTGATCCAGGGGCTGTCATATCAATGTTGAAATCTCCCATAAGAAAAAATTCTTTGGACTCTAGAATAGTGGCATCCATCATTGAAATAAAATTGTCACACCAGTCAATTGTTTCAGCTGGGTTCCTGTAGATGAAACCAAGTATGATCGATTTACAGCGTGGAAATGTGATTTCTACCCATACAGATTCTACATGAAACTGTGTTAGTCTTTTCCACAATAACGAAGTCACACAGTATAAAAGCAAACTGGTATATCTGACAGTCACAGGATTAAGTCTTATGGGTCATAACCTGGCATGTGTGTGTGTGTGTGTGTGTGTGTGTACACGATCATATCAATATGCGTTGTTCTCGTGTGGCTTTTTTGTGGTGTTATGTACACATTATGTATGTACAGCTAAACAAACAGTATACTGTGTGTGTCAAGGTTAAAGTCAAATTCAAGCTTTTATTTCGAGAGGGCACACCGATTAAACATCGATTAAGTGTGTATGTGTGTGTGGTGATGGGGAGGAGGGGGTGAGTGTGTGTAAGGGGGGGAAGGTGTGTGTGAGTGTGTGTGGGGGGTGGGGATGGGAGGGGGCTGTGGTGGTGGTGCTTGTGTGTGTGTGTGTGTGTGTGTGTGTGTGTGTGTGTGTGTTTTGTGTGTGTGTGTGTGTGTGTGTGTGTGTGTGTGTGTGTGTGTGTGTGCTAGTTATCCTGTTTTAAAGACTACAGTTATACTAACGTGTAGTATTGGTTTTGGATATGAGTTTTCAGTGGCCTTTGTTTTGTTTTTCAGCATTGTGTGTGGTAATTTTCTGTGTGTTCATTGGTGTCCATGCTGTAATGAGTGTGTGGATGCATGCATGAACGTTTTCAAGGACAGAGCTTAAGACTAGTTTGGTTCTGAAACACCCCCCCTCTCTCTCTCTCTCTCTCTCTCTCTCTCTCTCTCTCTCTCTCTCTTGACTTCCCTTGCTTGGCTGCCAGCAAGATGCACTTTGTGGCTGTGGGCAGAGTATTCTTGGTTTTCTGGAAGTTAAGAATCCAAAAATGCCAGTTGAAGGTTCCCAGTCCTGTTGGAATGTATGCTGATCTCCACTCTAAAAGAAATGGTGCTGTCTTCCTTCAAAGTGTGAATGGTAGAGGCGACCACACTGTTGTCGTACTCAGACTGACCAGTAAAACTACCAGCCACACCTCTGTCTCTCCACTTCAAAATGCAAGTTTTCGAAGAAAGTGCCATCACAAGTGCACAGGGACAGAAGAAGGGCAGAAGCACACAGAATGAGCCAGGAGGAAAAGGCAAGCAATGTTATTCAATCTCTCTCTGGGTTATTTTTACCCACCCCACCCAGTCTCATTTATGCTGCTAACCATACTACTAGCCATGATGCTATGGACATGCCTGTGTGTGACTATCATTGTGCTCTAGTGTCTGAAAAACATTCGCACAGTCAGGTCATTACATGACTTATCAGGACAGACAAACAGTGACACTGTCATATGAGAATGCTGTCAGTGAGCAGCCATGCAGTGAATTCGATAATATAATGAACAAATGTGATAGTGATGACGGTAATGAGGTGAAAGATGATCTCTGTGAAAGTGTTGGTGTGGGGAAGGATGCTATCTGTGCTTTTGTAATGATACAAATGAGATGAAACAAAATGATTGTGAAATGGGTGCAGGGTGTGCAGAACGTTATGAGACTGAGATGTGTATTGACAAAGTGAACAATTCTAGTGAAATTCAAGAGCGAGAATATACCCTGAGAGATGTTGCTGATATCATGCAACAAATCAGAAATAACTTGATGCAAGATGTGAAACCATCTACTTCAGAAAGTACAGTGCACAACCCTGTAATACCATAGACTGAATGTATTGTAATGCGTGTCTGTATCATTGATTGAATAGATAATAATTTATTAGATAATAATTTATATCACAGATAATTTAATCATAGATTATTGCAAACCCATGTTGTGGTTTTCCATGCTGTGCTGTTCACTTGGGCTGTCTGTTGACTGTGTTCTTTTTCAATGTATGTGTGTTGTTCCTAGTCCATGTCCCTCTGTCCCCTTGTGAATGCCCATAAAGCTTATCACAACAAACTATTGTCATTGTCATTCTCTCTCTCTCTCTCTCTCTCATCTCTCTCCTCTCTCTCTCTCTCTCTCTCTCTCTCTCTCTCTCTCTCTCTCTCTCTCTCCTGTTATTGTGTGGTAGAGTATGTTCTTTCGAGCCAGAAGGCCCATAGAGCCGGAGCTTATCCGGTTTCTGTAGCGTTAAGCGAACTGATGGTTTTTCACCACCTCTGTGACAGGACGCTAGTCTGTCGCCAGATACTTCCCCAGCAGAGCTGGTACCCACTTGTACACCTGGGTGGAGTGAGGAAAATAGGAGTAAAGTGTCTTTCCCA
>CM054138.1:11657289-11667289 GCA_028751875.1 Rapana venosa | reverse complement strand
GTGTGTGTGTGTATGTGTGTGTGTGTTTTGTTTGTTATTTTATTCTTTTATTTCGAGGATAATGGAATAAGCACTCATATGCTTTATTACATCCAGTCCCCGTGTGTATGCAGTTTAGTAAATTTTGTCATCCGTTTCTACTGGCACACAATGGCTTACTCTTCCGAAAAGCGGAACGGGTTTTAACGTGTGCACAAGATGTTCTGCGTGCGTTCAAACACGGGACCTCGGTTTACAGTCTCATCCGAAGGACTTTTGGGGGAGAGTGGAGTCGGCACTGATGTTAACTCCAGAGGAAAAGTTCTCTTGAACGGGAATCGAACTCGGTTCAGCAGATCACGATTCCCGTTCAAGAGGATTTTTCCTCTGGAGTGTGTGTGTGTGTGTGTGTGTGTGTGTGTGTGTGTGTGTGTGTGTGTGTGCGTGTGCGTGCGTGTGTGTGTGTGTGTGTGTGCGTGTGTGCGTGTGTGTGTGTGTGCGTGCGTGCATGTGTGTGTGCGTGCGTCTGTGTGCGTGCGTGCGTGCGTGCATGTGTGTTTTTAGAGGAAAAAGAACCGAAACAAAGCATTGCATCTTGTTTTGTATTGTATCTTATTGTATTATATTATATTAGATCATATTGAAATGTATTGAATTGTAGTGCAGTGCAGTGCAGAGCAAAGTAGTGTAGTGTAGCGTAGTGTAGTGCAGTGTGGCGTAGTGTAGTGCAGTGTAGTGCAGTGCAGAACAATGTACTGTAGTGTAGCGTAGTGGAGTGTAGCGTAGTGGAGTGGGATGGTGTGGAGTGGAGTGGAGTGTAATGTAATGTAATGTAGTGCAGTGTAGTGTAGTGTAGTGTAGTGGAGTGCAGTGCAGTGTAGTGCAGTGCAGATCAATGTAGTGTAGTTTAGCGTAGTGTATCATAGCGTAGCGTAGTGGAGTGAAATGCAGTGGAATGGAGTGCAGTGCAGTGTAGTGTAGTGTAGTGTAATGTAGTGCAGTGTAGTGTAGTGCAGTGTAGTGGAGTGGAGTGGAGTGGAGTGCAGTGCAGTGTAGTGTAGTGTAGTGCAGTGTAGTGTAGTGCAGTGTAGTGTAGTGCAGTGTAGTGTAGTGTAGTGCAGTGTAGTGTAGTGTAGTGCAGTGCAGTGTAGTGGATTGCAGTGTAATGTAGTGTAGGGCAGCGCAGTGTAGTGCAGTGTAATGCAGTGTAGTGTAGTGTAGTGCAGTGTAGTTTCATTTCATTTTCATTTTCTTTCATTTCATTTTTCATTTTACCATTTTAAGTCACGAGATTTCTCTGCGTGAAATTCGGGCTACTCTCCCCGGGGAGAACGCGTTGCCACAAGAGCAGAGCCACCCTTTTTTGTTTTTTATTTGTTTGTCTGCAACTGTATTTGTTTGCCTATCAGAGTGGCTTTTTTCTAAGAATTTTGCCAGGGACAAATCTCTTGTTGCCGTGGGTTCTTTGACGTGCGCTGAATAATTTTGTGTAATACATGGGACTTCGGTTTATCGTCTCATCCGAAAGACTAGCGCCCAGACCACCACTCATAGTCTAATGGATGGGGGAAAAGTTTCGGGCCCAAACTGGATAGTGTAGTGTAGTGTAGTGTAGTGCAGTGCAGTGCAGTGCACTGTAGCGTAGTGCAATGTAGTGTAGTGTAGTGCCGTGCAGTGTAGTGTAGTGTAGTGCAGTGTCGTGCAGTGCAGTGAATGCAGTATAGGGTTGTGTAGTGTAGTGCAGTATAGTGTAATTTAAGAGTAGGCCAATGTGTGCCGGTGGGAACAGGTGACAGAATCTACAAAACCGCATACACACGGGGACTGGATGTAATAAAGCAGGTAAGTGTTTATTCCAGTATCCTCGATATAAAAGATTAAAATAGATATAAAAAATAAATAAAATAGTGTAGTGTAGTGCAGTGTAGTGTTGTGTAGTGCAGTGTAGTGTAATATTGTGTAGTTTAGTATAGTGTAGTGTACTGTAGTGTAGTGCAGTGTAGTGTAGTGCAGTGCAGTATTGTGTAGTGCAGTGTAGTGTAGTGCAGTGTATTGTAGTGTAGCGGAGTGGAGTGTAGTGCAGTGTAGTGCAGTGTAGTGTAGTGTAGTGGTGTTAGTGTAGTGTAGTGCAGTGTAGTGCAGTGTAGTGTAGTGCAGTGTAGTGTAGTGTAGTGCAGTGTAGTGCAGTGTAGTGTAGTGTAGTGTAGTGTAGTGTAGTGTAGTGTAGTGCAGTGCTGTGTAGTGTAGTGCAGTGCAGTGCAGTATTGTGTAGTGCAGTGTAGTGTAGTGCAGTGTAGAGTAGTGCAGTGTAGTGTAGTGCAGTGCAGTATTGTGTAGTGCAGTGTAGTTTAGTGTAGTGTAGTGCAGTGTAGTGTAGTGTAGTGCAGTGTAGTGTATGTAATGTAGTGTAGTGCAGTGTAGTGTAGTGTAGTGCAGTGTAGTGTAGTGCAGTGTAGTGCAGTGCAGTGTAGTGTAGTGTAGCGTAGTGCAATGTAGTGTAGTGTAGTGCAGTGCAGTGTATGTGTAGTGTAGTGCAGTGTCGTGCAGTGCAGTTCATGCAGGAAAAGGTTGTGTAGTGTAGTGCAGTATAGTGTAGTGTAAGAGTAGGCCATTGTGTGCCGGTGGGAACAGATGACAGAATCTACAAAACCGCATACACACGGGGACTGGTGTAATTCCATTATCCTCGATATAAAAGATTAAAATAGATATAACAAAAAAAAAATTAGTGTAGTGCAGTGTAGTGTTGTGTAGTGCATTGTAGTGTAATGTTGTGTAGTGTAGTATAGTGTAGTGTAGTGTAGTGCAGTATAGTGAAGTGCAGTGCAGTGTTGTGTAGTGCAGTGTAGTGTAGTGCAGTGTGGTGTAGTGCAGTGTAGTGCAGTGTAGTGCAGTGTAGTGCACTGTAGTGCAGTGTAGTGTAGTTCAGTGTAGTTAGTGCAGTGTATGTGGCAGTGTAGTGTACAGTGTGTAGTGCACTGTAGTGCAGTGTAGTGTAGTGTAGTGTAGTTCAGTGTAGTGTAGTGCATGTAGTGTATGCAGTGTGAATATGTGTGGTAGTGGTTAGTGTAGTGCAGTGTAGTGCAGTGTAGTGTAGTGCAGTGCAGTGTATGTGTAGTGCAGTGTAGTTGTAGTGCAGTGTGGTGAGTGCAGTGTAGTGTAGTGCGAGTGCAGTGCAGTGTAGTGTAGTGTAGTGGAGTGGAGTGGAGTGTAGTGCAGTTGTAGTGTAGTATAGTGTAGTGTAGTGCAGTGTAGTGTAAGTGTAGTGTAGTGCAGTGCAGTGATATGTAGTGTAGTGTAGTGTAGTGCAGTGCAGTGTAGTGTAGTGGTAGTGTAGTGTAGTGTAGTGTAGTGTAGTGCAGTATAAGTGTAGTGTAGTGTAGTGTAAGTGTAGTGCAGTGCAGTATAATGTAGTGTAGTGTAGTGTAGTGCAGTAGTGTAGTGTAGTGTAGTGTAGTGCAGTGTAGTGTAGTGTAGTGTTAGTGTAGTGCAGTGTATGTAGTGTAGTGTAGTGTAGTGCAGTGTAGTGTAGTGAGTGTAGTGCAGTGTAGTGTAGTGTAGTGTAGTGTAGTGCAGTGTAGTGCAGTACAGTTGTAGTGTAGTGCAGTGTAGTGTAGTGTAGTGCATGTGTAGTGCAGTGTATGTGTAGTGTAGTGTAGTGTAGTGTATTGTAGTGTAGTGTAGTGCAGTGTAGTGTAGTGCAGTGTAGTGCAGTGCAGTGTAGTGTAGTGCAGTGTAGTGTAGTGTAGTGCATTGTAGTGCAGTGTAGTGCAGTGCAGTGTAGTGTAGTGCAGTGTAGTGTAGTGTAGTGCATTGTATGCAGTGTATGTAGTGTAGTGTGTGTACGTGTAGTGTAGTGTAGTGTAGTGTAGTGCAGTGTAGTGTAGTGCAGTGTAGTGCAGTGCAGTGTAGTGTATGCAGTATAATGTAGTGTGAGTGTATGTAGTGCAGTGTAGTGTAGTGCAGTGTAGTACAGTGTAGTGCAGTGTAGTGTAGTGTAGTGCAGTGTAGTGTAGTGCAATGTAGTGTAGTGCAATGTAGTGTAGTGCAGTGTAGTGTAGTGTATCGCAGTGTAGTGCAGTGTGTGTTCACTTGGAAGGACTGCCGCTAACCAAGCTGGTAAAGGTGAAACACATACGATTGCTGACAGGAAAATAAAATAAAATAAAGGGTGGCGCTGCTCTTGTGGCGACACGCTCTCCCCGAAAAGAGCAGCCCGAATGCCACGCAGAGAAATCTGCCGTGACTGAAAGTGGTATACAATACAACATTGAAAAGATAAAGCTGTAACCTCTGACCTTTCTCTGCAGGATGTCCTTTGACCTGCAGGGGTCAGGGGGCATGGTGCTGGTGCACCTGGGAGTGAGGTTCAGGTCAGGGGGCGGGCTGAAGGTGGTGACTGCCAACAGGCTGGGGGGCACCTGGGAGAACAAGAAGTCGGTGACCACCCTGCCCTTCACTGCTCGCCACCCCTTCAGCCTCCACATGCTCCTCCTGTCGCTGACTCAGATGCAGGTGCCTCTGTCTGTCGGTCTGTCTGCCTGCTCGTCTTCCTGTTCCTCTGTCTGTCGGTCTGTCGGTCTGTCTGTCTGCTTGTCTTCCTGTTCCTCTGTCTGTCTGTCGGTCTGTCTGTCTGCTTGTCTTCCTGTTCCTCTGTCTGTCGGTCTGTCTGTCTGTCTGTCTGTCTGCTCGTCTTCCTGTTCCCCTCTCTGTCTGTCTTCCTGTCTGTCTGTCTGTCTCTTTATCTGTCTATCTGTCTGTTTGCCTGCCTGCTCGTCTTTCTGTTTCCCTCTCTGCCTGTCTGTCTGCACGTCTGCCTGTTCACCTGTCTGTCTCTCTATCTGTCTGCTCGTTTTTTCTGCTGACATGTCTGTCTGTCTGCTCCCTCCCCCCCCCCCCCCCCCCCCCGCCGCCCCACTTCCCATCAGTAAACCGCCATCTTGTGTGGGAATAAAGAAACACTAGCTTCCTCCTCTGTAGGGAGTCCGAGGCCCTTTCGGTATAAATGTCATCTCCACCTTTTGGAAATTCTGTGCTAGGATTTCCATCTTTTAAAATTGTGATCTCTCTATTTGTTTCTGCCCTCTTCCTTTTCTTTCTGTCGTCTCCTTCTTGTCTATGTTTTGTCTTCTTGGTCAATTCTCCTGCCCCTTTTCTGGAAAGATTTAAAAGGAAACAATTCTCTCCCACGCAGAAGTCGAGATGTGCGGGGCCTGACTTGTCAGGTGCTTAACGACAGCGCAACGCACTGTCGCTTATTTTACAGACAATAACAATTGCTGTCTGAGTATTCGACATAGCAGCAGCAGCAGCAGCAGCAGCAGCAGCAGCAGCAGCAGCAGTAGTAGTAGTAGTAGTAGAATTGCAAAGAAGAACTGCGAAGAAGAATTGCGAAGAAGAATTGCGAAAAAGAAGAACAATTGCGGAGAAGAAGAACAATTGCGAAGAAGAAGAAGAATTGCGAAGAAGAAGAAGAATTGCAAAGAAGAATTGCGAAGAAGAGAATTGCGAAGAAGAAGAATTGCGAAAAAGAAGAATTGCGAAGAAGAGAAGAATTGCGAAGAAGAAGAATTGCGAAGTAGAATTGCGAAGAAGAAGAAGAATTGCAAAGAAGAATTGCGAAGAAGAAGAATTGCGAAGAAGAAGAATTGCGAAGAAGAAGAATTGCGAAGAAGAAGAAGAAGAAGAAATCTTGGTGCCTTGTTCCAAACTTCTCTCTCTGTGGCATAACATGTCAGCTATGATTGGTGACGTGGATGTCAGTAGCATACCCAGCATGCAATCTTGATCTGAATAAGAACGGGCGCCGCTAGGGTCAGGGTGACCAAGACATTGCCTGCAAATTAACGTGGAATCCTAATGACGTGTCATTGAAAATTCAACGTTGTATCCTGATGACTTTTAACTGAAAATTTAAAGTGGTATCCTGATGACATTTTGCTGACAATTTAACGTGGTGTCCTGATGACTTTTTGCTGACAATTTAACGTGGTGTCCTGATGACTTTTTGCTGACAATTTAACATGGTGTCCTGATGACTTTTTGCTGACAATTTAACGTGGTGTCCTGATGACTTTTTGCTGACAATTTAACGTGGTGTCCTGATGACTTTTTGCTGACAATTTAACGTGGTGTCCTGATGACTTTTTGCTGACAATTTAACATGGTGTCCTGATGACTTTTTGCTGAAAATTTTTAACGTGGTGGTCCTGTGACTTTTTGCTGACAATTTAACATGGTGTCCTGATGACTTTTTGCTGACAATTTAACGTGGTGTCCTGATGACTTTTTGCTGACAATTTAACGTGGTGTCCTGATGACTTTTTGCTGACAATTTAACGTGGTGTCCTGATGACTTTTTGCTGACAATTTAACGTGGTGTCCTGATGACTTTTCGCTGCTGTCATGGAAAAGTTATGTCAGTCAGTCAAGTCTTGTTGGTCTCTGTCCTGTCTTATTTCTGCTGTCTGTCGTGTCTTCTGCTTAACGTCCTTCCCTCTAATTTCTGTCGTGTGTTGTGTCTTCTGTTAAACGTCCTTCCCTCTTATTTATGTTGTGCGTTGTGTCTTCTGTTTAACATCCTTCCCTCTTATTTATGTTGTGCGTTGTGTCTTCTGTTTAACGTCCTTCCTTCTAATTTATGTCGTGTGTTGTGTCTTCTGTTTAACATCCTTCCCTCTTATTTATGTTGTGTGTTGTGTCTTCTGTTTAACATCCTTCCCTCTAATTTCTGCTGTGTGTTGTGTCTTCTGTTTAACATCCTTCCCTCTAATTTCTGCTGTGTGTTGTGTCTTCTGTTTAACGCCTCCCTCTAATTTCTTTTGTGCGTTGAGTTTTCTTCTGTTTGAAATACTTCCCTCTTATTTCTGTCGTGTGTCTTATTCCGTTTGATATCATTCAGTGCTATTTCCGCTGTGTGTTGTGTCTTCTCTTTAACGCCCTCCTGTCTCATTTCCTTTGACTCTTTTTCTATCACGCGCTGTTTTCCTGCTGCCTGGCTGCTGATGTTGTTTCTGGCTGTGCTGCTACTTCCAGTTTATCACCACTCTCCAATGTCCTTGCCCTGTCTTCACATTAACCCTTTGCCAGTTGTTTCTCTCAGCCTTTCTAGCTTCAGTTAACACGTTGCTGTTCTTTCTTTACTTTATCTGTTGGGCTAATGCATTATCGGTGGATCGGTGGTCTAGAAGTAACGCGCCTGTCTAGAATGCGAAAAGTCCGGGTCGGGTGTGTGCGCGGTTCGTACCCCGTTTGGGCCCGAAATTTTTCCCCATCCATTAGACCATGAGTGGTGGTCTGGGCGCTAGTCTTTCGGATGAGACGATAAACCGAGGTCCCGTGTGTTACACAAAATTTTTAGCGCACGTAAAAGAACGCACGGCAACAAGGGAGTTGTCCCTGGCAAAATTCTTAGAAAAAAGCCACTCTGATAGGGAAACAAATACAGTTGCAGACAAAAAAAAAAAGACAAAAAAAAAGGTGGCGCTGCTCTTGTGGCGACGCGCTCTCCCCGGGGAGAGCGGCCCGAATTTCACGCAGAGAAATCTTGTGACTTAAAGTGGTATAAAATAAAATAAATAAATGAGCGCTTTGATTTGTTGCTTTACAAGATTCAGCGCTATATAAATTCCATACATTATTATTATTATTATTATTATTATTATTATTATTACTATCTGCTGCATCTTTCCCCATTACCCCTTTAGGTGTCAGTTGTTTCACTTGACCTCTCTGCACCTTGGTTTCAGTTGACGCTGGACGGGTCGGCGGTGCACGTCTTTCACTCCCCCGTGTCTCTGAGTCCTGTCACCTTCTTCAGCTTCAACACTCCTGACCATGACGGCACACTGGACTTGGTCAACATGTGGTCTGCTGACCCCACGTGCAACTGAACACGTCATCACTGACGTCATTCTGAGGAAAGAATATGGAGTCTGCTTCTGTCTGGTCAGCCAGGCACACAGCTACAGATTAAGGCTAAAACTCTGCGTGTTGTCGCTGCAGCACTCATGACGTCCTTTGTCACAGTGGAGGACACATCGTCCTCCCCCCCCCCCCCCCTTCCGCTTAGTTGTCAGAAGCCATGTTTTTACCCCGTGTCCAGAGGAGGGTGTGGCGAGGAGCGTGTTAGCACCCTGCTGACAAGATGCTGTTTATTTCTTTCCTCTGTTCCCCTCATCCTTTGTGCAGCCTTGCTTCCTAGCCCCCCAAACACATGGCAGAGCCTCGGTGTCATCTTCGCTTAGTCACACACTCCCCCTTTGCATTTTTAGGGTGCTGTCCACTTTGTAAACTTGTCTCTAAGATAATCAACAGTCTTAGCTTAAGTTTAGGAGCGTAAGTTCACCATAAAACACTTGAATAAGAGGAGAGTATATCGTCTTTTTTATATAAAGAAACTGTAGTGCGCCTGTGTTTTCATTATGTTTCACGAGGAGTTGAGGGGAAGGGGCGGGACAGGACAGTCTAGTGGTTAGCGCCTTGGGCTCCTGATCTGACGGCCCGGGTTGGAGCCACCACTGAAGCACTTGCTCAGGGGGATTCTCCCCTGGAGTTAGCATCAATACCGACTCCACTGCCCCCAAAGTCCTTGCATGAGAACGTCTTACACACACGTCAAAAAGCCCTTCTGCCTTTTGGAGCAGTAACTCAGTTCGTGCCGGCAGGAACGGATGACATGATTTAAAAAACCGAAAAGCTTGGCACACACGTGTCGTGTTGCGACACCATCCCCCAAGCCGAAATGCAGCTACCTGACTGGTGGGCGAACAGTGGCAAACGCAAAATCTGACCATTAGTTAACCTCGGAGCTCTAGCCGAGATTCCATCAAAAAAAGAAAGAAAAAAAACCGAAAAGAAAATCCTAAGTTCTGAGACTGGATTCGAACTTTTGCAGCAACAGCAGCGTTTTTTATTGAAAGATGTCAATATCATCATCATCATCATCATCATCATCATCATCATCATCATCATCATCATCATCATCATCATCAATATCCTCCTCCTCCTCCTCATCATCATCTCATCATCTCATCCTCATCATCATCATCATCATCATCATCATCATCATCATCATCATCATCATCATTATCCTCTCCTCCTCCTCCTCCTCCTCTCTCATCATCATCATCATCATCATCATCATCCTCCTCCTCCTCCTCCTCTCATCATCATCATCATCACTATCATCATCATCATCTTCATCATCATCATCTCCTCCTCCTCCTCCTCCTCCTCCTCCTCCTCCTCCTCCTCATCATCATCATCATCATCATCATCATCATCATCATCATCATCTTCATCATCATCATCATCCTCCTCTCGTCATGTAACGATGTGTCTTTTCTCCTCTTCACTGTCGTCTGTTCCAAGTCCTCTCCTTCACCTAGTCGGCCCTGACAGCGTTGTCTGTCTGTGTCACCCACAGCTGTCTTCTGTTCCAGCTCCTGTCCTTTACTAGTGGTCACTGCATTGCCTGTCTGTGTCACTCACAGCTCCTGTCCTTTACTAGTGGTCACTGCGTTGTCTGTCTGTGTCACTCCCAGCTCCTGTCCTTTACTAGTGGTCACTGCATTGTCTGTCTGTGTCACTCCAGCTGTCTTCTGTTCCAGCTCCTGTCCTTTACTAGTGGTCACTGCATTGTCTGTCTGTGTCACCCACAGCTGTCTTCTGTTCCAGCTGTCCTTCCCCTAGTTGACACAGCATCGCTTGTCTCTTTCACTCACAGCTCTGCCTGAAATTCCAGACACACACACACTCTCTCTTTCAGGCAGAGTGCGCTGCTACCAATGCACGCATAGCCATCCATTAAAAAACCCAAAGCTTTCTTTCCTGTCTGCAGGTTTATGTTCACAGTGGCTATTTTATGAAAGAGGAGCCCTTGTTACCGTGGGTTCTTTTACGTGATGTTTATGGTCTCATCTGAAAGACTGGTACACAGACCACCACTCGTGACGAAGAAGGTGGGGAACAAGTCCAACCAGCTTTAGATAGGGATTTGACTGTGGACGCTATGGCCAGG
>CM054138.1:11642289-11652289 GCA_028751875.1 Rapana venosa | reverse complement strand
CACTACACTGCACTGCACTGCACTGCACTGCACTACACTGCACTACACTACACTACACTACGCACACTCCACTACACTACACTACACTGCACTGCACTGCACTGCACTCCACTCCACTGCACTGCACTGCACTACACTGCACTGCACTGCACTGCACTACACTACACTACACTGCACTGCACTGCACTACACTACACTACACTACACTGCACTGCACTGCACTACACTGCACTGCACTACACTGCACTACACTGCACTACACTACACTGCACTACTCTGCACTACACTACACTACACTGAACTACACTACACTACACTTCTCTGCACTACACTACACTACCTTAAACTGCACTGCACTACACTACACTGCACTGCACTGCACTACACTACACTGCACTACACTACACTGCACTGCACCGCACTACACTACACTACACTGCACTGCACTGTACTGCACTACACTACACTATACTACACTACACTACACTATACTACACTACACTACACTATACTACACTACACTACACTACACTATACTACACTATAATATACTACACTTCACTGCACTACACTGCACTGCATTACACTCGATTCCACTACACTCCAGTCCACTACACTACACTATACTACACTCCACTACACTGCTCTATACTATACTATACTCCACTCCACTGCACTCCACTTCACTACACTACACTACACTACACTGCACTGCATTGCACTGCACTCCTCTCAACCACACTACACTGCACTCCACTGCACTCCACTCCACGGCACTGCACTACACTACGCTGCACTGCACTGCGCTGCACTACACTACACTGCATTGCACTGCACTGCACTGCACTGCACTGCACTACACTACACTACACTGTACTGCACTGCATTGCACTACACTACACTACACTACACTGCATTAAAATACACTACACTACACTATACTACACTGCACTGCACTACACTACACTACACTACACTACACTACACTGCACTGTACTGTACTGCACAACACTACACTACACTATACTACACTACACTACACTATACTACACTACACTATACTACACTACACTGCACTACACTACACTACACTACACTGCACCACATTGCACTGCATTACACTTGATTCCACTCCACTCCAGTCCACTACACTACACTATACTACACTCCACTCCACTGCTCTATACTATACTAATACTATACTATACTATACTATACTATACTATACTATACTATACTATACTATACTATACTATACTACACTACACTCCACTCCACTGCACTACACTTCACTACACTAACAACTACACTACACTACACTACACTACACTACACTACACTACACTACGCCACACCTCACCACATCACATCACATCACACTGCACTGCACTGCACTACACTACACTACACTACACTACACTACACCACACTACACCACACCCCACCACATCACACCACATCACACTTTACCACTCTACGCTAAACTACACTATATCTCATCTCATCTGCTCCCATAACCCCCTCCGGGGTCGTAGGGGCACCGCAGTGACCAAAGTTGCAAAACACCAGTTGGCTCCATTTGCCGCGGTTGTGGGCAAGTGCCTGGGTTGTGGAGAAGCTCTACACTACAGCTCTGTATAAAGAAGACAAGAAGAAGGTGCCTGTGTGTGTGTGTGTGTGTGTGTGTGTGTGTGGCTGTGTGTGTGTGTGTGTGTGTGTGTGTGTGTGTGTGTGTGTGTGTGTGTGTGTGTGGTGTGTGTGTGTGTGTGTGTGTGTGTGTGTGTGTGTGTGTGTGTGTGTGTGGTGTGTGTGTGTGTGTGTGTGTGTGTGTGTGTGTGTGTGTGTGTGTGTGTGTGTGTGTGTGTGTGTGTGTGTGTGTGTGTGTGGTGTGTGTGTGTGTGTGTGTGTGTGTGTGTGTGGCTGTGTGTGTGGCTGTGTGTGTGTGTGTGTGTGTGTGTGTGTGTGTGTGTGTGTGTGTGTGTGTGTGTGTGTGTGTGTGTGTGTGTGTGTGGGTGTGTGTGGCGGCAGTGCAGGCAACACACTTTCTATCAGTGAGATAACAGCGGACAGGGACAGTGCAGAGAATCTTTTATCTCCGCGGTCACACAGACAGACAGGCAGACAGACAGGCAGACAGACAGACAGACAGACAGATACAAGACCCTGTGTGGGCAGTGTTGCTGGTTCATTCCTGTATGTCGGGTCAGTGGTGTCACTGGTCAGTGTCGGCCATCATCTGCTGTGCAGGACTCTGTGTGGTCTGGTGCTGCCTATTCCAGGTAAGGGGGCTGCAGAGGCTGTTGTGGTGTGGTGCGGTGTGGTGTGGTGTAGTGTGTGTGGGGTGTGGTGTGGTGTGGTGGGTTGTGGTGCGGTGTGGTGTGGTGTGGTGCGGTGTGGTGTGTGTGGTGGTGCGGTGTGGTGTGTGTAGGGTGTGGTGTGTGCGGTGTGGTGCGGTGTGGTGTGGTGTGGTGGGTGTGGTGTGTGTGGTGTGGTGTGGTGTGGTGCGGTGGTGGGTGGTGTGGGTGTGGTGTGGTGTGGTGGTGGTGGTGGTGTGGTGTGTGTGTGGTGGTGTGTGGTGGGTGTGGTGTGGTGTGGTGTAGAGGGATATTGTGTGTGGTGGAGTGTGGTGTGGTGTGGTGTAATGTGGTGTAGGATATTGTATGGTGGTGTGGTGTGGTGTGTGTTGTGGTTGTGTGGTGTGTAAGTGTGTGTAGAGGGATATTGGTGTGGTGCATGGTGTGGTGTGGGGAATGTGGTGTGAGGTGTATATGTTGTGTGTGTGTGGTGATGTGGTGTTATGGGATTGTCGGGGAAGTGTGTGTAGTGTATGGTAGTGTGGTTGGTGGTTGAGTCAGTGTGTGTGATGTGGTGTGATATTGTGTCTGAATGTGATAGTGTGTGAATTATGTAGTGTAGTAATAGTGTGACATTATGTAGTGTAGTGTAATGTGTGTGATATTATGTAGTGTAAGTGTAATATGTGTGATATTATGTAGTGTAGTGGATGTGGTGTGATGTTATGTAGTGTAGTGTGATGTGGTGTGATATTATGTAGTCTGTGTGTAGGTGGATATTATGTAGTGTAGTGTATGTGTGTATATTATGTAGTGTAGTGTAATGTGATGTGATAATGTAGTGTGATGTGATAATGTAGTGTGATGTGATGCGATGTGATATTATGTAGTGTGATGTGATGTGGTGTGATGTTATGTAGTGCAGTGTCATGCGGTGCGATATTGTGTAATGTAGTGTGATGTAATGTGATATTATGTAGTGTAGTGCGATATTATGTAGTGTAGTGTGATGTGGTGTGATGTTATATAATGTAGTGTGATGTGGTGTGACATTATGTAGTGCAGTGTGATATTATGTAGTGCAGTGTGATGTGGTGTGATATTATGTAGTGCAGTGTGATGTGGTGTGATATTATGTAGTGCAGTGTGATGTTGTGTGATATTATGTAGTGTAGTGTGATGTTGTGTGACATTATGTAGTGTAGTGGGACATTATGTAGTGTAGTGTGATGTGGTGTGATATTATGTAGTGTAGTGGGACATTATGTAATGTAGTGCGATGTGGTGTGATATTATGTAGTGTAGCGTAGTGTGACGTGGCGTGATATGATGTAGTGTAATGTGATGTGATATTGTATGTTGGGGTGTGATATTGTGTGTTGTAGTGTGATTCCATCAACAGTGCTGTAACAGGGCTTTCCTGAAACACCCCCCCCCCTCCCTCCTCCCTCCTTTCCTCTGGTGTCAGTGCTCAGCCTGTGCAGGTGTGGAGAAGACCAATGGCTGACAGCTTGGGGTTCGTCAGGAGGCTTTACATTGTTTTTTTTTAGAAGTTTTTGTTGAGAGAATCTGCATCAAGTGTCATTGTACTGAGGTTACGGCCCTGACGTGGCCTCTGTGAAGCCAGGGCTGTCAGTGTCAGGACTGACTGACTGACTGACTGGCTGACTGACTGGCTGGAGATCTACTTCTGATTATTCATGTCACTCCCCTGTGAGGCCTCAGTGTCTTAGCATCTCTACCTTCCGGAATTTTCCTCCTAAGAATTCCCTCTTTTCTATCCCAGTTTTTGTTTCTATCTTGTTCCTTTTCTTCCTGTCACCTTCTTGTTATATTCTTGTTCTTCTTCTTCTTGTTCTTCTTCTTGTTCTTCTTCTTGTTCTTGTTCTTCTTGTTCTTGTTCTTGTTCTTCTTGTTCTTGTTCTTGTTCTTGTTCTTCTTCTTCTTCTTCTTCTTCTTCTTCTTGTTCTTGTTCTTGTTCTTGTTCTTTCTTCTTCTTCTTCTTCTTCTTCTTCTTCTTCTTCTTCTTCTTCTTCTTCTCTTCTTCTCCTCTTCTTCTTCGTCAAACGCTCAGACAGCAACTCCCGAGGCCCTGACACATGCTGCCCTGCCTTGATGGCCCTCCAGGTGTTCAGAGTTTGTCCCTCATCGGCAGGTCAGTCGGCCAGATATCGGCGCTCAGGTTAGGGTGTGTTGGGCAGGCCTGGAGGAAGTGTTCTTATCTATTTTCTGCCTTCTTGGTCCATCCTCCTGCCTTTTTTCCCCATAGTTGGACTAAAAAGATAACAATTCTCTCCCACGTCAAAGTTGGATGCGATGATCCTGACTTGTCAGGCGCTTAACGGCGGTGCAACGCATTATTTTGCTCATAAGACAGGTAACAAGAAGACAGGGAACAAGAAGACAGGGAACAAGAAGACAGGGAACAATAAAACAAGGAACAAGAAGACAGGTAATAAGAAGACAGGGAACAAGAAGACAGGGAACAAAAGACAGGTAATAAGAAGACAGGGAACAAAAGACAGGGAACAAAAGACAGGGAACAAAAGACAGGGAACAAAAGACAGGGAACAAGAAGACAGGGAACAAGAAGACAGGGAACAAGAAGACAGGGAACAAGAAGACAGGGAACAAGAAGACAGGGAACAATAAAACAAGGAACAAGAAGACAGGGAACAAAAGACAGGGAACAAGAAGACAGGGAACAATAAAACAGGTAAGACAGGTAACAAGAAGACAGATGGGAACAATAGTTGCTGTCTGAGCGTTCCCCGAGGACAAAGAAGAGCTGCTGTCTGTGCTGTTTACAGAAATATAAATTCCATACATTATTATTATTATTATTATTATTATTATTATTATTATTATTATTATTATTATTATTATTATTATTTACAGTCTGTCACCTTCCCTGCAGTCACACCACCCGGGGAGAATGGAACCCTCGGTCCCTAAAGTGGGTGTGGCGCTATTCGGGGTGGGGCGAGCGGGTCAGTACCACTTGCCCACCCTGGCTGACCACCCTGAGGTGAAGGTCACCTGGGTGGTGGATGTGGCGGGGTCAGAGGTCAGGGCACGTGAACTGTGTGACCGTTATGGGGTCAAGGCTACGCAGTTTGCACCTGCTGACCACTGTGACGTTGTCTTTCAGGATCCTGGGTGAGACATACACGTGTTTGTTTGTGTGTTTGCTTGTTTGTTTGCTTGTTTGTTTGCTTGTTTGTTTGTTTGTTTGATGGGTTGATTTGGTTAGTAGAATGGTTGTTTGGTTAGTTGGTCGGTTAGTTAAATGGTTGGATGATTGATTGATTGATTGGTTGGTTGGCTGGATGGCTGGTTGGTTGGTTGGTTGGTTGGCTGGCTGGTTGGCTGGTTGGTTGGTTGGTTGGTTGGCTGGTTGGTACGAAGTGTTGGTCCTGGAAGCCTGAAGAAATAGCTGGTGCTTGTAGTGTGGAGGTCAGTGCTGAGAACAGAGCAAGGTCATGGTCAACAGCACCAGTGACGTTACCAGCTGAAGAAATAAACTTCTTCAAATATCTTGGCGCCGCACTGACCCAAGATGGCCGCTCGTCGGCTGAAGTCAAGATCAGACCTTGCAACCTCGGCCATGGCAAAGCTGACTGGAATTAGGAAAAGCAGGGAGAGCAACTCCCAAAACACCGTGCTCATGCTGCTGTTTATAGCTCCCAGCATGTCCACCCTGCTGCACAGCTGTGAGAACTGGATGAAGAAGTTCAAGGCCTTGGGAATGAAATCCTTCAGAAGGCTTCAGCACATCTCCTAGCAGAACCACAGAACCCTCAGGGAAGAGGAAGCATCAACCCCCCCCCCCCTTCTCTCTCTCTCTCCTCACCACCCGGATACCTGCCACTCTGGGGGCCACAGCCTGAGTCACGTATGACAGGTACTACTGAGAATATCGCTCGTGCTGTGACAGAAGAATGATGTGGTAGAAGACATATATAATATGATTGGTTTTTAGGCATGTAAAACGAGGACTATAACAGCAGACACTGAAAGAAGGAAAAGTCAATGGAGACGAGATGTTTTCGCAAACTTGTTGGTACCTAAACATCACATAACTCACGAGGTAGTAAAACCCAGAATTGAAAACACCACCGGGCCATACAAAAAGCTCTTGACTTCAGTGAAAAAACGCAAACTGAAGTGGTACGGGCACGTCACACAAACATCTGGACTGGCCAAGACTGTCCTACAGGGAACAGTTCAAGGAGGGAGATGAAGAGGTAGAGAAGACGATGGGAAGACAACATCAGAGAGTGGACTGGCCTTGAGTTGAGTGACTTGCTACGGAAAGCTGAAAACCGTGATGAGTGAAGGAAGCTGGTTGCAAAATCTTCAGCAGTGCCCCTGCGGTGTACTAGACTACGAGATAGGTGAGGTGAGGTGAGGAGAGGTGAGGTGAGGAGAATACAAGGCCTAGCCATGAAGGCAGAAGAAGCATTGTTCTGAAGCTGACTGAGCATTCCTACCTGTTGTAGCATTCCTACCTACCTGTTGTAGCATTCTGTGTGAGCATTTCTACCTACCTGTTGTAGCATTTCTACCTGTTGTAGCATTCCTACATGTTGTAGCATTCCTACCTGTTGTAGCATTCTGTGTGAGCATTTCTACCTACCTGTTGTAGCATTTCTACCTGTTGTAGCATTCCTACATGTTGTAGCATTCTTACCTGTGGTAGCATTCCTACCTGTGGTAGCATTCCTACCTGTTGTAACATTTCTACATACCTCTTGTAGCAATCCTACCTGTTGTAGCATTTCTACCTGTTGTAGCATTTCTACCTGTTGTAGCATTCCTACCTACCTGTTGTAGCATTCTGTTTTAGCATTCCTATAAAGACTTGGAGCTGGACTATGGAAAAGCACAGAGGAAAGCTCGCCGACGTAATACATTGTTAAAACACGTGTAGGGCATGTGTCAATGACAGGCGTGTGTATGTAGGCCTGTGCATGATTCTGTGTGTAAATATGCACACATGACCTGCCCATGTGTGCATGCTTGTTATGATGACACGTTGGAATCGTCACTGAGATCATCTGGGGCCCATCACGTGATGTGAAGGAGAAGACGTAGGGAAAATGCTCTGGTATTTTTGTGAAATAGTAACTAGTTCTAAGTGGTTTTATATTTTCATTGTTGGCATGTAGTTAGATCAGGAGGATGGGAATTTCAGTGCAACTGTACAGAGCTGTCTGTGGGACATTTGAGGCAGTATTTGCCTGTTTCATGTCGAAACAGGCAGAATTCAAATCTGCCATGCATACCTCCATCCTGAGGCTGAAAAGTAGGCGAGATGGTGTCCTGTTAGGACTGACCCTCACCTTTCTATTTTGGGGGGGTACTTTTATAGTGGTGTGGTGACGTGGAGACCAACCCTGGACCCCCTCCCCCCCCCTAAATCTACTGGCCAAGGAGGCAACCTGAGGCAAACGAGCTTGACAACGGGTGGTGGTCAAATGGTCACAGGGAAGTCTTCCTATAGGACCAAAACCAGTGCTGAGGTGGCTGCCAACATGCCTATAACCGTTCAACACAGACAGGATTCCTCTCCTGCAGCAACTCCCCAGGAACTGACGCTGAACACAATGACTCTCAAAATAGAGAAGCTGGAAAACCTGTTGAAATCTACAGTGGACAGTTTGAAAAGAGAGATTCAGGTGTTGACAGACAGTGTTGGTGCTCTGAAAGAAGAAATGTGTGACCTAAGAAGAGACATGGACAATCTCAAAACTGAAAACATAGAACTACGACACACAAATACAGAACTGACGAACAGAGTGGATAAGCTAGAAAAGAGGGCAGACGATACAGAAGGACCGTCACAGGGAAACAACATTATTGTTCATGGCATAGAGAAGAATACAAATGAGAGTGGTGCTGACTGTGAGATGGCTGTGAAAAATCTTTCTGAAAAAATGGATGGTAAGGATGTAAAGTTTGATGGAGTGGCCCCTATACATTCTAAAGCTAACTGTCCTATTATTGCTAGATGCTGCTTTCATCAGGATAAGATTAGAATTATGAAGGCAAAATCTCACCTGAAAGGCTCTAGTATTTTTGTAGATGAAGATTTTCCCAGTCTGTTAGGGAAATTAGGCGTAAACTGACCCCATATTTAAAGAGCGCTAGAGCAGAAGGGAAACAAGTAGGAATGGTTTTTGACCATCTGATAATAAACAGAGAAAAGGTAACCCTCAATGATCTCCAAAGAAAGGAATAGCTCTTTGGCTGGCCCATACACATATCTGTCCCTAGACACAATTCACAGTGTAGGCCAGACAGTGAACCAGCATAAGTGGGCCTGAGTCAGCCAATACAGCTTTGTGCTGTGGAGGGTGACAGAGAGGCAACTGGCTTTAAGAGGTAAGACAAAGACAAGTCTGCCCAAGGTTTACTAGGCTTAGGACTAACACCTGTCCCCCAGGATTTGTCTGCTTGTAGGTGGCCCTCCAATAAGGATCCCTTGTTAATGGGTGATGATGGCAGTACTGATGATAGCATTGACTTGGTTTCTAGTCTCATCAATATAAATAGTGATAGTGTCAGTTTAGATGATGTAGACTCATTGGCTCATAGCAATAAACATGAAACAAAGAAAACGGTTATATATATATATATATATATATATATATATATATATATATATATATATATATATATATATATATATACTAGAACATAAATGGGTTGCTTTCTAAACTCTCTGGCAGGGATTTTGTCTCTTATGTGTGTAGCTTTGATTTTATTTGTTTGTCAGAAACGTTCCTGGAAAATATCCAGCCAGATGTTTTTAGTGACTATAAAGCCTTCTGTAAGTCGGCAACTAAAGTTAGTTATCAAAGGAGATGATCCCATGGATTAGTTTGTTTAATAAAGTATGAGTTAGCTGCCCTTGTGAAATGTTTGGATGTTCCTTATTCTAACATTTGTGATTTTCTCTTTGACAAATCTTTGTTGTGTACTTCAAGGAATGTATTACTTGTATGTGTGTATATATCACCTGAAGGTTCACCATTTCATAATATGTTTGACAATGATAATGAAATTGCTATGCTGGAAGAATGTTTAGTCAATTGTGTGGTGACATTGGATGAAGTAGATATAATACTGTGTGGAGACTTAAACAGCAGGACATCAAACTTTTCCTCTTATCATGTAGCAAATGACTTTAATTCAGATTCCCATAGTAAAAGCATGTCTCTCCATAGTCATCATAATTCTGAAGATTCTGTTATCAATAATTATGGTAAATTATTATTGAATATGTGCACTGCTCTTGGGCTACAAATTATAAATGATGTGTGTAATGGCGACCAACTAGGACGCTATACATTCATTTCTGATGGAGGTGGTTTCTTAAGTCATATTTTTTGGAACTTATTTTTTATTGTGGTGGTTGTGGTTATACAATAACTTTTTTTTCGGAGGGGGGTATGCTTCTTTATTTTTCTCACTAAAATACTAAGCAGCTTGGCAACCCCCCTTCATGTATGGGCCAATGGCCTTTTTGTGAATAAATCTTTCGAGTTCTTTGAGTTGAGTTCTCTCTCTCTCTCTCTCTCTCTCTCTCTCTCTCTCTCTCTCTCTCTCTCTCTCTTTTCTCTCTCTCTCTCTCTCTCTCTCTCTCTATCTGTGTTTCCATCTGACAAGTGACTTGTAAACGAGTCAGCCTCATCTTGTTG
>CM054138.1:11634789-11637289 GCA_028751875.1 Rapana venosa | reverse complement strand
GAAGAAAAAGCTGACATGGTTCGGCCACGTCACCCGCCACAACACTCTGCCCAAAACAGTACTGCAGGGAACACTCGAAGGTGGCAGAAGGAGGGGAAGACAGAACAAGTCATGGATGGACAACATCAGAGAATGGACCAGGATGAATGACTCGGCACTACTGCGCAGAGCCGAGGACCGAGATGGATGGAGGAGGCTTACCACGGCATCGTCTTTCATGTCTCCTCCACGACCGCCAAGGTCACGGGTCTGATGATGATGATGATGATGATACTGATTTTTGCTTTTAATACATTTCAAATTTTGGGGGAGTTTATTCCATAGGTCACTGCCTGAAAACAAGAGGCTCGATTTATATAGGTTATTTCTGGGTCTTGGAAATGTTAGCAAATGGTTGTATGTGTATCTGTATGTGTGTGTGTGTGTGTGTGTTTGTGTGTGTGTCTGTGTGTCTGTGTGTGTGTCTGTGTGTGTGTGTCTGTGTGTGTGTCTGTGTGTGTGTATGTGTGTCTGTTTGTGTGTGTATGTCTGTGTGTGTGTCTGTGTGTGTCTATGTGTGTGTCTGTGTGTGTCTGTGTGTGTGTCTCTGTGTGTGTCTGTGTGTGGGTATGTCTGTGTGTGTCTCTGTGTGTGTCTGTGTGTCTGTGTGTGTGTGTGTTTCTGTGTGTGTGTGTGTGTGTGTGTGTGTGTGTGTGTGTGTGTGTGTGTGTGTGTGTGTGTGTGTGTGTGTGTGTGTGTGTGTGCAGAACAGCGGCAGTAGTGGTGACCACCCCCACCAAGTTTCATGAAGACATCACCAAGAGAGCACTGAGGGCAGGTAACTCTCCCTGTCTGTCTGTCTCTCTCTCTTTCTCTTTCATTTATATTCATATACATGATACAACGCTCATCATGCACAGGCGATGGGGATGGATAGGGCATATCTGCCGTCGGGAACAGGGAAACATCGCCCGAACAGCCGTCCACTGGACACCAGAGGGAAAACGCAAACGAGGACGACCCAAGAACACTTGGCGTCGGACTGTTGAAGCAGAGCTGAAGACCTTCCAACATACCTGGGGAACCATTCAGAAGCTGGCCCAGGACAGACAGGAGTGGAGAACATTTGTTGCTGCCCTACGTGCCAATAAGGCACAAAGGCATTAATGATGATGACATGATACAACGCAGGACATTGCAATAAATACAATACAATACAATACAATACAATACAATGCTATGCTATGCTATACTATTCTATACTATACATCGCAGTACATTGCAACACAAAAGCAACTGCATGCACTTAACATAGCACAGAGCACTGCACTGCAAAGGGAGGCACACAGCGCTGACAAGCTCAACCCCGGAACACAGCACGCTGCTCACAGCACCACGTGATTGACCGTGCATGTGGTGGACAGACACTTTGGTGTCGTGTACAAAAGGGTCGAGTTTTCTCACTTCTCCTAGCTTCTGCTTTGTCACTTTCTTTCTTTCTTTCTTTCTTCAACTGTTTACTCGTGAAAATAACATTAATGTCTTGCAGTTATGAATGGCAAACGTCTTATTTTGTATTGCATTGCATTGAATTGTAATTTTGTGCTGCATGGTCTTGTCCTGCATTATCTTCTTTTGTATTGTATTGTATTGAATTGTATTGAATTGTACTGTATTATTTTGTATTGAATTGTATTGTATGTATTGTATTGTATTGAATTGTATTGTATTGTTTTGTATTGTATTGTTTACCACTTTCAGTTACGGCAGACTTCTCTGCGTGAAATTTGGGGAAAAAACAAATGATGTTGTCACCACAGGAGCAACAAGCCACTGATTATCTTTAAAAAAATCTGTTTTTGTTTTCTTTTTGGGAGTGACTTTTCTCTCAAGAATGTTGCCAGGGACGGCATGTGTGCCGTGCGCTATTTTACGTGTACGATATACCTGTTACGCACAGGACCTTGGTTTACGACCTTATCCGAAAGACTAGCACGCAGACCGCCACTCATGACATAGCGACTGGAAAAGAATGGCAGGATTCCGACAGGGATAGATCCCTCCACCTCTCGCTGTTTAGAAGGTACTTTGTTTATCTTGGGGAAATTCGGTGTTTATGGTATCTATCTATCTATCTATCTATCTATCTATCTATCTATCTATCTATCTATCTATATATCTATCTATCTATCTATCTATCTATCCATCTATCTATCCATCTATCTATCTATCTATCTATCCATCTATCTATCTATCCATCTATCTATTTATCTATTCATCTATCTATCTATCCATCTATCTATCTATCTATCTATCTATCTATCTATCCATCCATCTATCTATCTATCTATCTATCTATCTATCTATCTATCCATCTATCTATCTATCTATCTATCTATCTATCTATCTATCTATCCATCTATCTCTCTATCTATCTATCCATCTATCTATCTATCTATCTATGTCTGTCTGTCTGTCTATCTATCTATCTGTCTGTCTATCTATCTATGTTTGTCTGTCT
>CM054138.1:11612212-11631789 GCA_028751875.1 Rapana venosa | reverse complement strand
ACCTTCTGCAGTGCTGACTGTGTAGAGGAGATCAAGACCTTCTGCAGGTGCTGGCTGTGGAGAGAAGATCAAGACATTCTTGCTTATTGTTATCCTGAACATGGAGGGGGGGGGGGGTCAGCCTAGTGGTTAGGGTCATGCCCTCCTCATCTGACGGCCCGCCACTGAGCCACCACCAAGGAGACGCTCGTTTAGGGAATTTCACTCTGGAGTTAACATCAGTACTGACGCCACTCTCCCTTCCCAAAAGTTCTTCGGATGAGACTATAAACTTAAGCCCATAGTGCGAAAGCACGCAGAGCATCTTGCGCACACCTTCAAACCTGTTCTGCCATGTGGAAGTGTAGGTCATTTTGTACCGGTAGAAACAGATGACAACATTTTTTAAAGTGCGTACACAGGTGTGTTTAGACACCATCCCCGAAGTCAAAATGCAGCCACCTCACCGGTGGGCAGAAACAGTCGCAGACGCAAAATCTCCCTGCTGGTGAACCTGGGAGGTCTGGCACAGGAACAGGGAAATGACCTGGAGGATAACAGACTTCACCAGCATAGCTCATGCGTCATACTTTATTGCATCCTTAGACATTAACACATCTACAAATGACTTCACCAGCATAGCTCATGCGTCATACTTTATTGCATCCTTAGACATTAACACATCTACAAATGACTTCAACAGCATAGCTCATGCGTCATACTTTATTTCATCCTTAGACATTAACACATCTACAAATGACTTCAACAGCATAGCTCATGCGTCATACTTTATTTCATCCTTAGACATTAACACATCTACAAATGACTTCACCAGCATAGCTCATGCGTCATACTTTATTGCATCCTTAGACATTAACACATCTACAAATGACTTCAACAGCATAGCTCATGCGTCATACTTTATTGCATCCTTAGACATTAACACATCTACAAATGACTTCAACAGCATAGCTCATGCGTCATACTTTATTTCATCCTTAGACATTAACACATCTACAAATGCGGCATTGAGAGCAAAAGAAACCATATGAAAACTGCAGAACATACTGCCACACATTTTTCTGACAAATTCATTCTTGTAATGTATGGCCTTCTGACCTTGCATAATTAACACTTCCAAGGTGAAGGCCACAGCCTCACAACACACCCTCTTCAGGTTGTCCACATGACAGGTGCATCACATGTTCAACACAGAAGAAATAATACGTTGTCAGCTACTGACACAACAATAACAATAATTCTGCTGTAAAGTCATGCACTCTTTGTGAGTCACTGTAAGATCATGTACCACTTGAACACCTGGCTGTGCCCTGATTTCAGAATCGAATGATCTCCTGCAGGTCCACAGAAGGTCGGCCTTTCTGTGGGTGTGGCAGCATCACCGAAACGTCCTGTTTTCTGTAGCACAGCACTGTGCAGACACTGCCAGCAATACCTTCTGCAAAAAGGAGTTGAACACAAGCCATTTGCTGGAACATGTTCTACACCTGTAGGTGCACAATTCACACTGTTCTCCTGCTGTTTCTTAGCAACAGTGTCACAGTTCCTGACCCGTTACCTTGTCACACAGAGCACACACTTGACTGGAATGTCAGAATGCAGTTTGGGTGTTGGTGGCTGACTGGATAACAAACCTGCTCTGCGGGTTGTGCCCCCTTGCCCGCTCTGAAGAAGTAATGTCTAGGTTAACTTAACTGTACCACAAACAGCAGAGCAGAGACACGTCATCTTCTGTGGCTAGTGTCTGACCCCCAAATCAAACCCACAGTGCTGATGCACGCCTGTGCACAGTTAGTCAACATTTGTCTGTCGTTCGCATAAAGTTGGTGCTGCAGGACCTGAGCCAACAAGGGATGTTGACAAGCATGAAGCAGTGCTTTGTGAGGTTTAAAGCGTCAAGTGTATTTGGAGGAACAGAAGAGGTTCATCCATTGTGGACACTACCTTGTCCTTCAGACCATGCCAGATAGTAGAATTCTACATCCATTTTTCTGTTGTCTCATCTTTTGTGACGTCCCTGTCTTGCTGTTCCCACGCCGCTTATTCCAATTTCTACACACTAGCCATACCTTGGCTAATCATGTCGTATTATTAGGGTCAGGATGCCCATAGTGGCTTACCAATGTGAGGCTGCCATGAGACTACCCATCAGAGTTGTCCTGCACTGCTGCTGGGTCACTTAAGTGGTGTTCAGTGGTATGTAATGTGACACTACCTATTAAATCAACCAGTGCCACTTGTCCTGGCTTCATCATCTTTTATCTCTTGCTTGCACAACTGCAGTGGTACAACTACGATAGTCTTTCGTGAAACATGGCCCCAATGCCAGCAGAAGACACATTGACTATAGTGCAGTGTAGACACAGTGACTATAGTGCAGTGTAGACACAGTCACTACAGTGCAGTGTCCATGTCCCAGCAGAAGGCCTGTAGTCACTACAGTGTCCATGTCCAGCAGAAGGCCTGTAGTCACTACAGTGTCCATGTCCAGCAGAAGGCCTGTAGTCACTACAGTGTCCATGTCCAGCAGAAGGCCTGTAGTCACTACAGCGCAGTGTCCATGTCCAGCAGAAGGCCTGTAGTCTCTACAGCGCAGTGTCCATGTTCAGCAGAAGGCCTGTAGTCACTACAGTGCAGTGTCCATGTCCAGCAGAAGGCCTGTAGTCACTACAGTGTCCATGTCCAGCAGAAGGCCTGTAGTCACTACAGTGTCCATGTCCCAGCAGAAGGCCTGTAGTCACTACAGTGTCCATGTCCAGCAGAAGGTCTGTAGTCACTACAGTGTCCATGTCCAGCAGAAGGCCTGTAGTCACTACAGTGTCCATGTCCAGCAGAAGGCCTGTAGTCACTACAGTGTCCATGTCCATGTCCAGCAGAAGGCCTGTAGTCACTACAGTGTCCATGTCCAGCAGAAGGCCTGTAGTCACTACAGTGTCCATGTCCAGCAGAAGGCCTGTAGTCACTACAGTGTCCATGTCCAGCAGAAGGCCTGTAGTCACTACAGTGTCCATGTCCAGCAGAAGGCCTGTAGTCACTACAGTGTCCATGTCCAGCAGAAGGCCTGTAGTCACTACAGTGTCCATGTCCAGCAGAAGGCCTGTAGTCACTACAGTGTCCATGTCCCAGCAGAAGGCCTGGCCTGTAGTCACTACAGTGTCCATGTCCAGCAGAAGGCCTGTAGTCACTACAGTGCAGTGTCCATGTCCAGCAGAAGGCCTGTAGTCACTACAGTGTCCATGTCCAGCAGAAGGCCTGTAGTCACTACAGTGCAGTGTCCATGTCCAGCAGAAGGCCTGTAGTCACTACAGTGTCCATGTCCAGCAGAAGGCCTGTAGTCATTACAGTGTCCATGTCCATGTCCAGCAGAAGGCCTGTAGTCACTACAGTGTCCATGTCCAGCAGAAGGCCTGTAGTCACTACAGTGTCCATGTTACAGCAGAACGCCTGTAGTCACTACAGTGTCCATGTCCAGCAGAAGGCCTGTAGTCACTACAGTGTCCATGTCCAGCAGAAGGCCTGTAGTCACTACAGTGTCCATGTCCAGCAGAAGGCCTGTAGTCACTACAGTGCAGTGTCCATGTCCAGCAGAAGGCCTGTAGTCACTACAGTGTCCATGTCCAGCAGAAGGCCTGTAGTCACTACACTACAGTGTCCATGTCCAGCAGAAGGCCTGTAGTCACTACACTACAGTGTCCATGTCCAGCAGAAGGCCTGTAGTCACTACAGTGTCCATGTCCAGCAGAAGGCCTGTAGTCACTACAGCGTCCATGTCCCAGCAGAAGGCCTGTAGTCACTACAGCGTCCATGTCCAGCAGAAGGTCTGTAGTCACTACAGTGTCCATGTCCAGCAGAAGGTCTGTAGTCACTACAGTGTCCATGTCCAGCAGAAGGCCTGTAGTCACTACAGTGTCCATGTCCAGCAGAAGGCCTGTAGTCACTACAGTGTCCATGTCCAGCAGAAGGCCTGTAGTCACTACAGTGTCCATGTCCAGCAGAAGGCCTGTAGTCACTACAGTGTCCATGTTACAGCAGAACGCCTGTAGTCACTACAGTGTCCATGTCCAGCAGAAGGCCTGTAGTCACTACACTACAGTGTCCATGTCCAGCAGAAGGCCTGTAGTCACTACACTACAGTGTCCATGTCCAGCAGAAGGCCTGTAGTCACTACAGTGTCCATGTCCAGCAGAAGGCCTGTAGTCACTACAGTGTCCATGTCCAGCAGAAGGCCTGTAGTCACTACAGTGCAGTGTCCATGTCCAGCAGAAGGCCTGTAGTCACTACAGTGTCCATGTCCAGCAGAAGGCCTGTAGTCACTACACTACAGTGTCCATGTCCAGCAGAAGGCCTGTAGTCACTACACTACAGTGTCCATGTCCAGCAGAAGGCCTGTAGTCACTACAGTGTCCATGTCCAGCAGAAGGCCTGTAGTCACTACAGCGTCCATGTCCCAGCAGAAGGCCTGTAGTCACTACAGCGTCCATGTCCAGCAGAAGGTCTGTAGTCACTACAGTGTCCATGTCCAGCAGAAGGTCTGTAGTCACTACAGTGTCCATGTCCAGCAGAAGGCCTGTAGTCACTACAGTGTCCATGTCCAGCAGAAGGTCTGTAGTCACTACAGTGTCCATGTCCAGCAGAAGGCCTGTAGTCACTACAGTGTCCATGTCCAGCAGAAGGCCTGTAGTCACTACAGTGTCCATGTCCAGCAGAAGGCCTGTAGTCACTACAGTGCAGTGTCCATGTCCAGCAGAAGGCCTGTAGTCACTACAGTGTCCATGTCCAGCAGAAGGCCTGTAGTCACTACACTACAGTGTCCATGTCCAGCAGAAGGCCTGTAGTCACTACACTACAGTGTCCATGTCCAGCAGAAGGCCTGTAGTCACTACAGTGTCCATGTCCAGCAGAAGGCCTGTAGTCACTACAGCGTCCATGTCCCAGCAGAAGGCCTGTAGTCACTACAGCGTCCATGTCCAGCAGAAGGTCTGTAGTCACTACAGTGTCCATGTCCAGCAGAAGGTCTGTAGTCACTACAGTGTCCATGTCCAGCAGAAGGCCTGTAGTCACTACAGTGTCCATGTCCAGCAGAAGGTCTGTAGTCACTACAGTGTCCATGTCCAGCAGAAGGCCTGTAGTCACTACAGTGTCCATGTCCAGCAGAAGGCCTGTAGTCACTACAGTGTCCATGTCCAGCAGAAGGCCTGTAGTCACTACAGTGTCCATGTCCAGCAGAAGGCCTGTAGTCACTACAGCACAGTGTCCATGTCACAGCAGAAGGTCTGTAGTCACTACAGTGTCCATGTCCAGCAGAAGGCCTGTAGTCACTACAGTGTCCATGTCCAGCAGAAGGCCTGTAGTCACTACAGTGTCCATGTCCAGCAGAAGGCCTGTAGTCACTACAGCACAGTGTCCATGTCACAGCAGAAGGCCTGTAGTCACTACAGTGCAGTGTCCATGTCCAGCAGAAGGCCTGTAGTCACTACAGTGTCCATGTCCAGCAGAAGGCCTGTAGTCACTACAGTGTCCATGTCACAGCAGAAGGCCTGTAGTCACTACAGTGCAGTGTCCATGTCCAGCAGAAGGCCTGTAGTCACTACAGTGTCCATGTCCAGCAAAAGGCCTGTAGTCACTACAGTGTCCATGTCCAGCAGAAGGCCTGTAGTCACTACAGTGTCCATGTCCAGCAGAAGGTCTGTAGTCACTACAGCGCCGTGTCCATGTCCAGCAGAAGGCCTGTAGTCACTACAGTGTCCATGTCCAGCAGAAGGCCTGTAGTCACTACAGCGCAGTGTCTATGTCCAGCAGAAGGCCTGTAGTCACTACAGCGCAGTGTCCATGTCCCAACAGAAGACACAGTCACTACAGCGCCGTGTCCATGTCCAGCAGAAGGCCTGTAGTCACTACAGTGTCCATGTCCAGCAGAAGGCCTGTAGTCACTACAGTGTCCATGTCCAGCAGAAGGCCTGTAGTCACTACAGTGTCCATGTCCAGCAGAAGGCCTGTAGTCACTACCGCGCAGTGTCCATGTCCAGCAGAAGGCCTGTAGTCACTACAGCGCAGTGTCCATGTCCAGCAGAAGGCCTATAGTCACTACAGCGCAGTGTCCATGTCCCAACAGAAGACACAGTCACTACAGCGCCGTGTCCATGTCCAGCAGAAGGCCTGTAGTCACTACAGTGTCCATGTCCAGCAGAAGGCCTGTAGTCACTACAGTGTCCATGTCCAGCAGAAGGCCTGTAGTCACTACAGTGTCCATGTCCAGCAGAAGGCCTGTAGTCACTACAGTGTCCATGTCCAGCAGAAGGCCTGTAGTCACTACAGTGTCCATGTCCAGCAGAAGGCCTGTAGTCACTACAGTGTCCATGTCCAGCAGAAGGCCTGTAGTCACTACAGTGTCCATGTCCAGCAGAAGGCCTGTAGTCACTACAGTGTCCATGTCCAGCAGAAGGCCTGTAGTCACTACAGTGTCCATGTCCAGCAGAAGGCCTGTAGTCACTACAGTGTCCATGTCCAGCAGAAGGCCTGTAGTCACTACAGTGTCCATGTCCAGCAGAAGGCCTGTAGTCACTACAGTGTCCATGTCCAGCAGAAGGCCTGTAGTCACTACACTACAGTGTCCATGTCCAGCAGAAGGCCTGTAGTCACTACAGTGTCCATGTCCAGCAGAAGGCCTGTAGTCACTACAGTGTCCATGTCCAGCAGAAGGCCTGTAGTCTCTACAGTGTCCATGTCCAGCAGAAGGCCTGTAGTCACTACAGTGTCCATGTCCAGCAGAAGGCCTGTAGTCACTACAGTGTCCATGTCCAGCAGAAGGCCTGTAGTCTCTACAGTGTCCATGTCCCAGCAGAAGGCCTGTAGTCACTACAGCGCAGTGTCCATGTCCAGCAGAAGGTCTGTAGTCACTACAGTGTCCATGTCCAGCAGAAGGCCTGTAGTCACTACAGCGCCGTGTCCATGTCCCAGCAGAAGGCCTGTAGTCACTACAGTGTCCATGTCCAGCAGAAGGCCTGTAGTCACTACAGCGCCGTGTCCATGTCCCAGCAGAAGGCCTGTAGTCACTACAGTGTCCATGTCCAGCAGAAGGCCTGTAGTCACTACAGTGCAGTGTCCATGTCCAGCAGAAGGCCTGTAGTCACTACAGTGCAGTGTCCAGCAGAAGGCCTGTAGTCACTACAGTGTCCATGTCCAGCAGAAGGCCTGTAGTCACTACAGCGCAGTGTCCATGTCCAGCAGAAGAAGACACAGTCACTACAGCGCCGTGTCCATGTCCCAGCAGAAGGCCTTGCAGGCAGCGGAGAACCAGGCCGCCACGCCCACGGCCCCGGCGTCAGGCTGCTGCAGCAGCGCCTCCCTGACGTAGCTGGCTCTGCCGGCACGCGCCCTCATCTTCAGCGTGCTCTCCGCGCCCGTCTGGGCCGCCTGCACAGAAACACCACACACTGACGGTCAAGGTCAAGGAGTCCCATAACCTATCAGGTCGTAGGGGAGCGAGGCGTCAGAGATCTCACTTCTCTAGGGGCCAGCATATCGAGGCCCATCTCCTCTCTTTCGCTGCTTTACCTTTCCTGACCCTAAAGAGGGTAGGTACCCATTTACAGCTGAGTGAACTGGGAAACTGTACTGAAGCCAAGGCGCGCAAACAGTCACCCATCCAACTGGTAACCTCGCTCGACGCTGCTTAACTTGGCAGGGGAAAAGCGAGTGCTCTGACCACTGAGCTATCCCGTCCCACACACCCTGACCACACACTGAACGGTCAGTTCTTTCACTTCATTTCACTGCATGGGGTTTACAGCCGCGCCGACCACAAAGGCCATGTCAGGGCGGTCACCCCATTCAGCTCTAAAGCTGACGTCAACATTCGCTTCATCTTTACCCAAGTCAGCAGAAACCAGTCCTACTGAATGTCAAATGCTGTTAACCGGAAAAGAAAGGAATGGCGGACTTCCTGCATTGTTTTCTTCCTGAAAAACTAAGACCGTTTCCTTAATCATTTAAAAGGAGGATTTCTTGACAAGATGCAAGTGTCTTCATGGGGTAAGCTCTCAATGGCTTCAGGTTTTGAAATTATGAAGACGTAATACATATACCTCACTGGAGTTACAGGCACAAGTGGATGGTGGTCTAGAGGTAGAGCACCTGCCTAGAAAGCCACAAGTTTAGGTTCGATCCTTGTTTGTTCCCGACACTTTTCCCAGTCTACTAGACCGAGGTCTGGGTGCTAGTCTTTTGTGTCAGACGACAAACCGTAGTCCTGCGTGCAACACGCATACAGCGCACGTAAAAGAACCCACGGCAACAAACAGAGTTGTCCCTAGCAAAATGCTGTTGAAAAAAATCCATACCCTGATAGGGAAACAAAATACATTTGCAAACAGGAAAAATACATGAAAAAAAGGTGGCGCTGCTCTTGTGGCAACACGCTCTGCCCAGGAGAGAGAATTCTGAATCTCACACACACACAAATCTGCCGTAACTGAGGGTGGTACTCAATTCGGTTCTGTTTTCTGTGGTGTGTATGACCAGACAGACACACAGACAGACTGACAGACAAACTGACAGACATGCAGACAGACAGATGATCAGATAAACAGACAAATAGGCAGGCAGACAAACAGACAGATAGACAGACTGGCAGACAGACAAGCAGCCAACCAACCAGCCAGCCAGCCAGCCAGACAGACAGGCAAGCAGACAGGCAGGCAGGCAGACAGGCAGGCAGGCAGACAGGCAGGCAGGCAGACAGGCAGGCAGGCAGACAGGCAGGCAGGCAGACAGGCAGGCAGGCAGACAGGCAGAGAGAGAGAGAGAGAGAGAGAGAGAGAGAGAGAGAGAGAGAGAGAGAGAGAGAGAGAGAGAGAGAGAGAGAGAGAGAGAAGAGAGAGAGAGAGAGAGTGCGAGAGAGAGAGAGAGAGAGAGAGAGAGAGAGAGAGTGCGAGAGAGAGAGAGCGAGAGAGTGGTGACCAGCATGGCCTGGTGGAAGCGGTGTATGGGGGTACTGCCCACAGTGGACCTCAGGGAGTCCAGGGCAGGCTGCAAGGCGTCCAGCTGTAACACAGGCACACACACATACAGACACACACACACAGACACACACACACAGAGAGAAAGACAGACAGACACACACACAGACAGACACACAGACATACACAAACACACACACACAGACAGACACACACAGACACACACAGACAGACACAGAGACACACACACAGACACAGACAGACACACACAAACAGACAGAAACACACACACAGACAGACACACACAGACAGACAGACACACACACACACAGAGACACACACAGACAGACAGACACACACACACAGACTGCCTCAAATCAAAAAGCACATGTACATGCGTGTATATGACCAGGGGAAAGGGAGGGAATAGATGTCTTTGTTTTACTTCTTTGCTCTGAATCCAATAGCTGTTGGTTATTCTTGTTTTCCTTATATATGAGTATATTATGTGGTGAAGGGGATATGGGTGATGATGTGTATGTGTATGTAAGTGTTTAAATGATACATCAGTTTCCTCTGTTTATATCCAGTTGGTTGTTGTTGTTGTTGTTATTGTTGGTATTGATGGGGTTCTGGTTTATTTTGCTTTTTGTTTGTTTTGGGTTTAGGGTGGTTTTCTTGGGGAGGGGGGAGGGGGTATTTCGGACTCTATTTCTCGTCTTTTGTTAGTTCTATATTGTTCTTCATTTGTCTTGGCTGTTATTCTTGTCCTATGTTAGTTATTGTCGCTGTTGTTGTTGTGTACGTATGTTCGTGTTTGCTTGATTGTTTATTTCCTTGTTGTGGTTGTTCTTGTTGATTCATCTTTTGTTGTTGTTTTGTTCAGTTGTTTGTATGGTTGAAGGTTTGTGTGTGTATGTGTGTGTGAGGGGGGGGGGGGGAAGCAGTTGGTGTGGGTTTTTAAAATTTTTTATTCTGTTTTGTCTTCTTGTTTGTTTTGGTTTGGTTTTTCTTTGTTGCTTGTTTGTTTGTGTTATGGCGGATATTTTTTCAAGATTTTTTAATTATTTGAATTGTATGGTTTAATATTTTTATGGGTTTTTTGTTTTGTTTTTAAGTTCACATATACATATATGTTATTGTTTTTCTTGTTTGATTTGTATAGTTTACCATAGATTAGGTTTTTTATTCTATGTCTGCATATACATTTTTTTCCTCGCTCGCTTTTTTTTCTTTAGATAGATGGCTTGATGAAAAAAAGCAAATGCACTGCTTATTCAATGTACCATCTGAAAATAAAAATTTGATTTTGACTTGACTTTGACACACACACACACACACGCACACACACACACAGACACACACACACAGACATCAGTCACCGTCACTGTCAGTGTGTCAGCACGCCTTGACATACATGCACGAACATACACGAACGCACGCAGAATATGTTGCACACATGTTAAATCCTGTTCCGCTTTTCGTAAGAGTAGGCCATTGTGTGCCGTTGGGAACAGATGACAAAATTCACAAACCGCATGCACACGGGGACTAGATGTAAAAAACACAGGATTTCTTATTCCATTATCATTGATATGGAAGAATAAATAACAAAAAAATACATACTTAACCATCGCAGTAAGTGTTTGTAAGCATGGCACGACAAAGTCCTCATAATCAGTGTCAGTGTGCCAGCGTGGCATGACAAAGTCCTCATAATCAGTGCCAGTGTGTCAGCATGGCATGACACAGTCCTCATAATCAGTGTCAGTGTGCCAGCATGGCATGACACAGTCCTCATAATCAGTGTCAGTGTGCCAGCATGGCATGACACAGTCCTCATAATCAGTGTCAGTGTGCCAGCATGGCATGACCCTCATAATCAGTGTGCCAGCATGGCATAATCCTCATAATCAGTGTCAGTGTGTCAGCATGGCATGGTCCTCATAATCAGTGTCAGTGTGTCAGCATGGCATGACACAGTCCTCATAATCAGTGTCAGTGTGTCAGCATGGCATGGTCCTCATAATCAGTGTCAGTGTGTCAGCATGGCATGGTCCTCATAATCAGTGTCAGTGTGCCAGCATGGCCTTACAAAGTCCTCATAATCAGTGTCAGTGTGCCAGCATGGCATGACACAGTCCTCATAATCAGTGTCAGTGTGTCAGCATGGCATGACACGGTCCTCATAATCAGTGTCAGTGTGTCAGCATGGCATGGCATGGTCCTCATAATCAGTGTCAGTGTGCCAGCATGGCATGACACAGTCCTCATAATCAGTGTCAGTGTGGCAGCATGGCATGGCATGATCCTCATAATCAGTGTCAGTGTGGCAGCATGGCATGACACAGTCCTCATAATCAGTGTCAGTGTGTCAGCACGCCCTGACATACAAACCTAACTAGTCATGGTCACCAGAAGACATCAGAAGCCTGACAGTCACTGCAGAAGCCTGTGTCAGTTCCAGGTGACCTCCAGTAGACTTCAGGTCCAAGGTCCATGCTCCAAATACTAGACTATTACCCCCCATTATTTTATGGTATCATCGTCATTATCATCATCACCATCGACGTCATCATCATTATTATTTTCATAATCGTCATCATATCATCGACATCGTCGTCATCATCCTCACCGTCATCATCATCATCATCATGACGTCAAGGGTTGGCTATGATGGGATAGTGAAGACCGCAGCTGAGCTAGCCGGGGTAAAACCACACATCCCATCACTGCAGCATCAACACTCACTATGCAGCCACAACACCACGTGACAGCAGGATGGTCACCATCCCCCATCACTGCAGCATAGACACTCACTATGCAGCCACAACACCACATGACAGCAGGATGGTCACCATCCCCCATCACTGCAGCATGAACACTCACTATGCAGCCACAACACCACGTGACAGCAGGATGGTCACCATCCCCCATCACTGCAGCAGGACCCCTACCTCCCCCTCTGCCAGCACTCCACATCACTCTCCACTCTTCAGAGGCCTGCTCGCTACAGCCCAGTGGTTCAGACCGTTCCACTTCAGTCCCATGGGCCCATGAAGTCGCGGGTTCGAATCTCGGCGTCGTCTGGTGAACTAAGACTGGGGATTTTCACCATCTTCCAGCCCAACCTCAAGTGCAGACTTGCCAGTGCCTTAATTCCTTTTGCGTTATCACACCAGCAGAAGGTCCAATAGTCACGTTAAAGATTCTGTAATTCATACTAGCGTTCGGCGGGTTAGGAGAACACGAACATACCCAGCATGCATCCCCCAAGTCGCAATGCGGCTACCTTCACAGCGGGGGAGAACGGTAGCAAACGAAAAATCTCACTAATGGTCAACCTCTAAGCTCTAGTCGAAGAACGAAAAACAAAAGGCCGACAGAGCCAGCAAGTTCCCCCCCCCCCCCCCCGAGCTACCGCCATCACCATCACCATCCTCAGACTAAAGAAGCAGAGGTAAAAGCCATGGCGATATTTGCACTCATACACGCAACAGAAACATCAATCATCAACTGTTCTGGAGACACGAGTAAAAAAGAAACAAAGAAAAACAAAAAGGAAAAGTTACAGAGTGACAGAAAGAGAAAAAAAAAAAAAGGAAGGCAAAAAAAAAGAAAAAACGGGAAAAAAAAAGAGGCGGAAAGGCAGGGAATAAAGATAAAAAAATAAATAAAATATATAAAAATAAAAATATTTAAAATAAAGAGAGAGAGAGGAGAGGAGGAGAGGAGAGACCAAAACAGACAACAACACCAAAACAAAACACACCCCACACACACACACACACCCCCAACCCCACCCAAAACCCACACCCACAAAACCACACAACCCCACAACAACACACACACCAAAAACACACCCAAAACCCCCCCAAAAAACCCGGGCAACCATAGGTTTTGGTCACCTGGCTCCGGGTCCCAAATGACCTTAGAAAGAAGTAGAAGACAACTCAGCACTCCCGTGCCCCGCCCAAAAACCCGAATGACCAAAATTTACACTCGTGATTAACCCTAGACCCCGAATGACAACTTCAGCACTCCCGAAACCCGCATAGACCAAAAATACAACTTAATTTACACTCTGTGACCCCAAAATAACCAAATGACCAAATTCAGCACTCTTGACCACAAAAAACCAGAATGAAAAACTTCCCCACTCCTTTGGGCCAACAAGACCAGAATGGCCAACTTCAGCACAAAATGGACCCAACAAAACCAAAAGAAAAACTTTAGCACACTGTGACTTTGACTAACCAAATAGACCAAAAAGACAACTTCCCGCACTCTGTGACCACATAACCCCAAAATGCAACTTCCCCCACCTGTGACCAACCCCTTTGAAACCCGAAAGACAAAATTCAGCACTTTTGGGGAACCCGCAATAGACCTAAAGACCCAAATTCCCCACTCTTTTACCCAAAAACCAGAATGCCAAAATTTAGCACACGTGACCAACAGGACCGAATGACAAATTCAGCACATTAGACAAAAATAGACCAGAAAGACAACTTCAGCAACCTCTGTGACCAACAAAAACCAGAATTACAACTTCAGCACTCTTACCAAAAATTGCCAAATACAACTTTCACAACACAAAGTGGGCTGACCCAAAAAAGACCAGAAGCAACTTCAGGGACAAATGTGACGACCAACATAAAAACCCGAATGACAACTCCAAACAAATCTATGACCAACATAAAAACCCGGAAAAAGACAACTTCAGCCTTTTGTGAAACCCAAAAAGACCAGAAAGACAACTTTAGGGACTCTGTGACCAACCCAAAAACCAAATGACAACTTCAGCACACTGTGGGCCAACCCTAGGGCCAAATGACAACTTCAGCACCCCTTTGAAAACAAAAGGGCCAAACAATGACAAAATTCCGGCACTCGTGACCAACAAAGACCAGAAGACAGTTTTAAGCCCCCAAAAGTGGCTAACATAGACCAGAATGACAAATTTTTGCACCCCTGTGACAAAAATAGAAACCAAAAAAGAAAAGCTTTTTTTTTTTTTAGCACACTGGACTTAAAAAGACCAAAAAGAAAAAACCCTTTAGACTCTGGACCAACCCGCATAGACCCGAATGACAACTTCCCGCACTCTGTTACCAACAAAACCCCAAAGACAACTTCAGGGGAAAAACTGTGACTAACCCAAAACCAAAAGACAACTTCACCCCACGGGGACAACAAGACCAGAATGACAACTTCAGCACACTGTGACCAACATAAAAACCATCATAGCCCCAAAAGCAACCCTTTAGGGACAAAAGGACGACCAACAAAAGACCAAACAAAGACCCAAATTACAAAATTCAGCCACGTGACTGAAACCCAAAATAGACCAGCAAAAACCCAAAGACAACTTTTACACACTGTGGGGCGGGGCCAAATAACCCAGCCTAGGAAACCCAAAAACAACTTCAGCCCCAAAAATGGAAATGGAAACCAAAAAAAGGGGCCCCTAGGAAACCCGAAAAGCCAAAATTCAACACATTGTGACAACCAAAATAGAACCCCGAATGACAACTTCAAACCCCTTCAAAGCCAACAAAGAAACCCGAATGCCCAAATTTCCAGCCCCTCGTGACCAACAAGACCAGAATGGGCAACTTCAAAACCCCCAAAAATGTGACTAACCAACAAAGACCCAAAATGAAAAGCTTTCAGCCCCAAAAAGTGGGCCCAACCAAAAGACCAAAATGGGCAAAAATTCCGCACCCCCGTGGGCCTTTAAACCCAAACCCAAACCAAATGACAAAATTCAAACCCTTAGACCAACATAACCCCGAAAAGAAACCTTCAGCACTCGTGACCAAAATAAAAACCCCAAAAAGACAACTTTAGGCCCCTCTGTACCCCAAAATAAAACCAGAATGACAACTTCAGCACCTGGACCAACATAGAAACCAAAAATGACAAATTCAGCACACTTTTGACCCAAACCCTAGACCAAAAGACAAAATTTTAGCACACTGGTTACCCCCAAAAATAGACCAAAAAAAAAAAACTTCAGCACACTGTGACTTAACATAGGGCCAAATGGGCAACTTCCCGCAAATCTGTTTACCCAGCATAGACCCAAAATTTACAACTTTCAACACTCTGTGACCAACATAGACCCCGAATGGGCAACTTCCCGGGACACTGTGACAAAAATTGACCAGAATGAAAAACCCTTTAAACACAAAGTGACTAAAAATAGACCCGAATTACAAATTTCAGAAAACTGTGACTGTGACTAACCCAAAAAAAGGGCCAGAAAAGACAACTTCAGCACAACTGTTGACCAACATAGACCAAAAAATGGGCAACTTCAGCAAACCGTGACCAACAAAAAACCAAAAGACAATTTTCAGGCACTCTGTGAAAACCCCCCCTAGAACCCAAAAACAAAATTCAGCACTCTGTGACTAAAAAAAGAAAAATGACAACTTCAGCCCCCACTGTGACCAACATAGGACCCCAGAATGAAAAAAACTTCAGCACTCTTGAAATTAAAAATGACCCCAAAAAAAAAACTTCAGCACAAATTGACTTTTGGGCTAAACCCAACAAAAGCCCAAAAAAGAAACTTCAAAACACCCTGATTTGTGACAAAACCAACAAGACCAGAAAGACAACTTTTTAAACACCTGTGATTAACTAAAAATAAAACCAAAAGAAAAACTTCAGCACACGTGACCCCAAAAAAAAGACCAAATGACACTTTAGGGACACTGTCCCGGGGTGACCCAAAACCAAACAAAGACCCAGAATGACAACTTCAGCCTTTTGTTTATTAACTAAAAATAGACCCCGGGAAAAAAAAACTTCAGCACACTGGTAACCCAACCAACATAGACCAGAATGACCAAATTCAGCACACTGTAACCCCAACCCAAAACAGAATGACCAAAATTTAGCACTCTTGGGCCAGCATAGACCCAGGGAAAAGACAACTTCAGCCCCTCGTGTACCAAAAAATTTGACCAAAAATGACAACTTCAGCACAAAAATGTGACTAAAAATAGAAACCCGAATGACAACTTCAGCACACGTGACTGGACAAAACCAACCAAAACCAGAAGAAACTTTAACCCCAAATGTGACAAAAGCCAAAAGGCCCAAATTCAGCACCCTGTGAAAAACAAAGAACCCAAAAGAACCCAAATTCAGCACACTGGGGCCCCCCATAAAACCAGAATGACCCAAAATTCAGCACCCCTTGGGCCAACAATTTGACCAAAAAATAAAAAACTTCAGGGAACGTGACCAACAAAGACCAAATGACCCAAATTTAGCACACTGTGACCCCAAAATAAAAACCAAAATGAAACCAATCAGCACACTTTTTTGGGGACCAACAAGACCCCAAAAAGAAAACTTCACCCTCCGTGACCAACCCTAAAACCCAAAAATGAAACTTCCGCCCCACTGTTTTGGGTACAAAAACCCCCATAAAACCAGAATGACAAATTTTACACCCCGCTGTGTGACTAACCAACATAGACCAGAAGACAAAATTCAGGAAACTGCCCGGTTTACAACCCCAAAAAAGACCCCGAATGAAAAACTTTAACACACTGTGACCTAACATAAAACCAGAAAAAGACAACTTAACACACTGCTGTTGGGGACAACCAACAAAGACGGGAAAACTAAAAGGGAGACTACCCTTTAAAAAACTGGGGCACAGTTGTTCCATTTATAATAGCAAGGGAAAAAAGACCAAAAAAAAGGAGGAAACTTTTCACGCGGAAAAAAAAAGGAGGATCATAAACCCCCACATAAGGAAATGGCCCGGGTGCGAAAAATGAAAGACCTCAGACAGAATGTAAATATCGAAAACTAAACAAAAGCCAAAAGGGGAAAAAGGGAGAGTTAATCAAGGCCAGCTAAAATTTAAAAATGGTAAGCATAAAAACATAAGAACCCGCCTGTGTTTTTTAAACCCCCCTCCCGAAAAAAGTGGGTGAAAGTTTTGAAGAAAGAAATTTAGACATATGCACAATCCCTTTGTTCGACCCCTTTAGTCCATCCCTTTGGGTGGATGTTTTTTGTCAACGTTTTTGTTTTCAGTTGTTTTGGGGCGTAGGTTTTGCATTAAACCCTTTGACCCCCAAAAAAGGGGGGGAAAATTTCCAGAAAACCCCACCCCCCACACACACCCCCAAAAACACACAAAACACACAAAAAAAACACACCACACACAAAGAACGGAAAACAAAACACACGGACAAAAGATAACAAAACACAAAACACACACCACAACACACACCAAAAACCACACACACAACCAAAACCCCCACAACCCCACACACACACAAAAGGGGGGGCCCCCCGGGCACCCATACACACACATACACACACACACACAAAAAAACCCACACACGGGGCCACAAACACACCACACACCGGGCACACCACACCCAACCCCGGACACACATACCACACGGATTTTCACACACACCACACACACAAAACACACACACCACAACGGGGGGGGACACACCACACACCCCACACGGAAAAAAACAACACAACACACAAAAAGGAAAAACACACTACAACACAAAAACACAAAAACCACAAACCCCAAAAACCCACACACCCACACGGGGACAACCCCAACACCCCCACAAAAACCCGGGCCACAAAATACACAAAACACGGACGACACAAAAACGCCATACACACACAAAACGCACACACACACACACACACCAAAGACCCCCACACACACACCCCGGCCCCCAAAAACACACAAAAACGCACACACAAAACAAAACACAAAACACACACACAAAACACGGAAAAACACACAAAACACACGGACCCCAACACACTCACACACCAAAACAAAACACACACACACACGGGCACAAAAAAACACACCCCAACACACCCAAAAACACACGGGCACCAACACACACACGGAAAACACACACAAAAAAACACACGGACCCCACCCACACACGGATTTCACACACACAAAACACACGGGACACACCCCAACAAAACCACCCCCACGGACCCAACACACACACACACACGGACACACACACACCAAAAAACAAAAACCCCCCACACACACACACATAAAACACGGGCACAACATACACACACACAAACACACACACAACACGGACACAAAAACACACACACCACAAAACACACAACACACAAAACACACACAAAAGGGCAAAACACACACACACACAAAACAGAAAACACACAAAAAAACCGATACACACACACACGGCACATACACACGCACACACACACAAAACAGACACACACACACGGACAAAACACAAAACACAACGGGCAAAACCACGACATACACACACACACAAAGGGAAAACAAACACACACGGACAAAACCCCACACACACACACACACAAACCCCACACACAAACGGAAAACCCCACACACACAAACCGGCACACACACAACACACCACCCCACCACACAACCCCACACAAAAAAAAACAAGGAAAACCCCAAAACCCACACCACAAAACACCACAAAACAAAAAAAACACAAACACACACACACACACACACACGGACAAAAACAAACACACAAACCCACCACACAACACAACACACAACACACCACCACAATTCGGACAAAACCCACACACACCCCGGGCAAAACACACACTCACAACACAACCCCACAAACCCCCAAAAAAACACACACACCAAAAACAACACACAAAAAACACAACAAAACACACACGGACACACACACACACACGGGCAAAAACACACAGGAAAAACACACACACAAAACCCGGAACACACACACACACACACAACGGGAAAAGACACCCCCACACACACAAAACACAAACGGGCCACAAACAAAAACACACAAAACACGGGCACACAAAAACACACACAAAAACACACACAAAAACGGGCAACACCCAAAACACACCAAAACACACCCAAACACACCCACAAACACGGACACAACACACACACACCCCACACAGACACAACACCACAAAACGGACCCCACACCCCCCAAAACCCCCAACCCCGGGGGCAACCAAAACCCCCCCCACCAGAAACACCCCCGGACAAACACCCACAACAAAACACACAAAACCCCCCAAAACACAAAAAAACACGGACAAAGAAAACACACGGACACACACACCACAAACACAACCAAAACACCAAAAGGGCACAAACACACAACGGACACACACACACACACACACACCCCAAAAACACACACACCACACACAACCAAAACCACACACACACAAAACCCACACACAACCCCACACACACACACCACACACACCCCACCAAAACCAACACACACCCCCCCACACACACAAAAACAAAAAACACACACCAAACCACACACACCCCCACAAAACACAAAAAACACACCACACCCCAAAAACACACACCACACAAACAAACCCACAAAAAAGGGGGAAAAAAAGCACCCAGAACCAAGGGGAAATTTGGGGGGTGCCTAGACCCCCCCAAGGGGGGCCCCACCCCCCGGTCCCCCCTCCACCCTCCTGTCTGGCCCGGCCCCTGCCGCCACCCCCCCCCTGAAGAACAGGGTGTACCGCCCCCACCCACCACCATCATCCCCATCA
>CM054138.1:11593604-11611712 GCA_028751875.1 Rapana venosa | reverse complement strand
CCTGTTAAAAAACCCCTGCCCATCATGCATGTCTCTGGTGCCCTGTCAACAAGACTATGTCCATTATGCATGCCTCTGGTGCCCTGTCAACAACACTATGCCCACCATGCATGTCTCTGGGTGCCCTGTTAACAACACTATGCCCACCATGCATGTCTCTGGTGCCCTGTTAACAACACTATGCCCACCGTGCATGTCTCTGGTGCCCTGTCAACAACACTATGTCCATCATGCCTGTCTCTGGTGCCCTGTCAACAACACTATGTCCATCATGCATGCCTCTGATGCCCTGTTAACAACACTATGCCCATCATGCATGTCTCTGGTGCCGTGTTAACAACACTATGCCCATCACGCATGTCTCTGGTGCTGGACCCTGTCTGGTGAAGGAGCTTATGACAGCTAGCTGGCATGGAGACCATACCGCAATCCTTTTTTTTTTTTTTCGTTTTCCTAAGTCACCGTGAGTACCACACTGTGAAATGCAGAGACATGGTAACTATGGTGACATCCCCTTCTAAAACTTACCTGTGCTCGTGTGCCAATGTTGTTTGTGTAGCTAGACTGCTAACAGGTGAGTGGAGCATAATTATGCCTCACAGGTACAAACGGACAGACAGACAGACTAACATGCATGCACACGCAAAAAAAATCGTGCAAGCAGATGTGTTGAAAACTATCAAGAAACAGACAGACAGACAAAACGGCAGGCTGGTGGACAGTTAGAGAGAATCCAGACTGAAGACTGTCTTAGCATCTTAAAACGAGAAATTCTGCCTGACAAAGTCACATTATCGGAGTGCAAGATCTGCAATGAAAAAACAAACCTTCAAACTTGACTCTAGAGTGCTGCAATAGAAAATCGTATTTTGAACCATGTGAGACATTGAAAGCAACAAGATAAACAACAAACAAACTACCGAGAGACAAATGATAGACAGACAACCAGAATGATTACAGACAGACAGACAAGAGAGAGAGAGACAGACAGAGCCCCCACCTTAATAGCCACAGGCACCTCCCTCTCAGTGCCAGTCATGCCAGACAGGAACCCCTTGTACACCTCTCCGAAAGCCCCCTGGCCCAATGGACTGTACACACACATACACACAACCACACACACGTCTTTTGTTTGGTTTTATAAATTTATGTTCTTGTTGTTGTTTTGGTGTTGTTGTTGTCTTTTGTTGTTGTTGCTGGTTGTTGTTGGGTTGTGTGTGTGGTTTTTTTTTTTTTTGGGGGGGGGGGGGGGCTTTTATAAGTCAATTTTCTGAATTTTCTTTGTGAGGGCAGGACATAAAAAGTTATATAATCCTTATTTTTTACCCTCAATAAAGATGATTTTGACTTGACTTGACTTCACACACACACACACACACACACACACACACACACACACACACACACACACACACACACACACACACACAACTTCCCCTCCCCCACCCCCCCCCCCACTCACCCGCCCCTCTCAGGGGGGGGTAGTGGTATTTTCGGCAGGGGGGTGGGGGGGAGGCGGGGGAGGGGAGGGGAAAGGGGTTTTTTGGGGGTTGCGCTGAGCAGCGGGTGGGAGGGAGGAGGAGGGGGGAGAGGGTGGGGGGGAGGTGGGGAGGGTTTACAGGGGGACAGCACCGAAACAAAATTTTCCCGGGGTGGTTCCTGCCCACTCTGGAAAAGAAGAAAAAAAATTGAAACCCCGGGGAAAAAAAGGCAGAAAAAAACAAAGGGGGAAACAGGGGAAAAATTTTGAACAATTTTAAACAATTTTACAATTAATAAAACCAACACCACCCGGGGGAAAAAAGAAGAAATAAATAATAAGGAAAAAATTTAATAATGTCAGATTGTAGAAAAAAAAAAATTTATTTTGGGGTGGGGGAAAAAAAAAAAAAAAAAAAAAAAAAATGAAAAGAAGAAAGATTAGAAAACATCAAAGAGAGAGAGAGAGAGAGAGAGGGGGGAAAAGAGAGAGAGGAGAGAGAGAGAGAGAGAGGAAGAGAGAGAGAGATTTTAAGATATACGAAATGAGGGGAAAACAAAAATTAATGGGAAATGCTACTAACAAAAAAAATATACCATCGGGGAGAAACCCTTATGTGACTGAAACTATATCGGTTCGAAAAAATTTGTGGTGAAAAAGTGTGACATTTTTACGGTCATCAGAAAATCATAGAAAGACTTTTAAATCTTGAAAATTTTTTTCATTTTTTTAGAAAGGTTTGGGGGAAGCTTTCCAAAACCAGCTCCCGCTAAAAAATGGACTTGATTTGAATAGAGTAATAGGGGTAAAGGGAGATTAAATTTTTTGTGAGTGCGAAGTTGTTTTGTGAAACATGCTGCTAAAGGGAAAGATGGGGCATCCCATGAAGAATTTAGCATTAGTCCCCTTTATTAAATACCCTCTTTTTTTGGAGGAAGGATGTTGACATTTTTGTAATCGGAAAATGTTAATGAAGATGTTTCCTATTATTTTTTACAGCTGTTTGGTTATGATTAAGGGTTTTGTGGTTATTATGGTAAACCCAAAATGGATGCAAAATACAATAGATTAAAAAAATGAATAAAAAAATATTTTTTCGCATGCGGTTAAAAAAGTGTTTGATCTTTTTAAATGGGTATTTTTGGGAGGCAATTTTTCTTTGTTAGATTCGTATATGAAAACCCAAAGACAAATTATTATGTGGTTATCCCAAAAATTTTGTGATAGAAAATTTTTTCAATTTTTAACATTTTACAAAAAAAGGGTAATTTTTTTAATTTTACTTTTTGTCTTGTTTTTACACTAATTTTTTTTACCATCCCATTTTATTTTTTCCCCCTTACAAAATTTATTTTTAAACTTTACATCTTGGGATTTTTTCAGTATCAAATTGTACATTAAAATATTCATTTTTCTTTTAAATCAAAGGGGGCCCCTTTATAACAAAAAACAGAAAAACCAACATTCCTTGTGGAACACAAAGCTAAAAGAAAAAAATTGAAAAAATTTTTTTAGATATATTTTTTAAAGTCTTCAAAAAAAATAAAAAAATTTATGGTATAGGGGATTTGTAACTGCAAGCCCCCCCCCGTAGTAGAAGTCTTGGTCTATAAATCAAAGGCTTTAAAAAAATCAATAAAATATACCTTAAATTCCTTTTTATTTATTTGCAACCATCTGTCGGTCATTTTTCAGGTAGTGGGCGGAATGGTTTGCTCAAAAACCCGGGGATGGTTGGGGTGTAGCAGTTATTTTTGGGTTTAAGTTGGGTAGTAAACATTTATGAATGTGCTGCTCAATGGTTTTGAAAGGGGACAATTTTGTTTTTATTGGTTTTCTGTGTTTGGGGGATGGTTTGGGGTATTTCCTGTTTATGTAAAGGAAAAAAATTTTGCTGTTTTAAGATTTAGGAAATGTGTTTTTCTATGCAAGTTTAAAAAATATATGAAGTGTTTAGTTAACTGATGCAGATATTTTAAAGAATTTTCCCTTATTCCCCCGTCCCGAGTTGATGATTGCTTCGCGATTTAAAGCGTGAAAACCTCGTTAACTTAAAAAATGTTAACTCAATTTTGAACCCTTTTTTTTACTGCGAAAAAAAGCTTTAAGTTTTTTAAGTCATTGTTTCTGATTTGCCCTCGGTTTTAAATGGTCTGCAAGGGTTGGGGAAATGAAGATTTAATGCATCGCGTTTTTCACCCCAAACGTTTGGCTTTTTAAAAACTTTTGTTGGTGAGTGGTTAATAGTTTTCCAAATACATTTCTCCCCTGTTTTTTTTAAAGAAGTCCCCAAAAATACTTTTTTTTTCGTTGAAAAAAATTGGTTACATAATTTCTTTGTTTCTTATAATCTTTGGGGAACCCTTTCTTTAATAGGAATCCCTATGATGTTATTTTTCTGTATTTCGTTAGTAAGCCATGGGGGTTTTGTTTTGTTTTTAATCTTTTTTTGGTGGGCATGTTTATTAAAAAACATTATAAAGTAGAATCCCCTTTATTCGTGGCTATATTGGGATCGTTTTGGGTTAAACTCCTAAAAGTGAATTCAGAAGGTCCTGTAAAAAAAACATTGGGGTTTAAAAGTGTGAAAAATTTCTAAAAGTTAAGTTTTTGGCTAACTTTGGAATTTTTTTTCCTTTTTTTGGACCAGTTTACATATGGGAAAAGTGATATGCAACAAAAAAAGGGGAAACATTTACCCTTATAATTATTTTTATTTGTAAATTTATTGAAATTTAAAAGTTTTGAAATATTTGTAATCGGTTGGTATGTTATCTTTGTTTCAAGTTGAAAGTTATTTTTTGTTACCCAAATGATTATTGGTTTTAATAAATCAATATTGAAGTATATAAAAATACTCTATTTTTATCTATGCTCCCCATATTAAAAATATAGTATAATCCACTTGTTTTTCTTTTTTGGGATTTCTGAAAAAAAATAAAAAAAATTTGGTCGGGAAAATTTTATTTTTAATTTAATCCATTTTCTATATAAAGTTGTTCTAAATTTTTAAAATCTTTTGAAAAAAATGAGTGTTAAAATAAAACAATATACCTTTTCTTTAGGAATAGGGAATCTCTGCGAATGGTATTGTAGCCTGGTATGAGTGTCTTGTCTAAAATAGGGAGGAAAAATGAGTTTCTGAAAAACAAATACGGGGGAAATTGTTCTGAATTTGGGAAATATGAGTATTTTGTCTTTTGTGACTGCCCATTGGGTTTTAAGAACCAAGAGTTTTAGATAACCAAGATTTTTTGATGACCTTTACAAAAAATTGCTTGTATAATACACATTAATATAAATACAAATTTTAAAAAGCAAGTCAAGTAAGTATAAATAAAAAAAATTTTAAGGAAATAAAATTTTAAAAACATTGGAAAAATAAACAACAAAAACAAAATTGAAAAACCCCCAAAGGACAAAAATTTACAGGGAAGTATGAAGAAAAAGGAAAATTTTAAAGAAAAAAAAGGGAATTTAAAAAAAAAAAAAAAAAAAATGGAAAAAGAAAAAGGAAAAGGAAAAGGGAAAAAACCCAAATGAAAAAAACCCTTGTTTCCTTTAATTCCGAAAAAATGTTTTTTTCTCTCAGGTTATTACACAGCCATTGGGCATTTGGAATAAACATTAAAACCCCACACACTATTATTCTTTTAAAAATTCTAGAAAAAAATAAAAGACATGATTATAAAATTTCCCCTTTTCTTCTGTGTTTGGGGTAAGGGGTTTACCTGTTTTCCCATTATTTGAGAGGCCATGGAGAGCAAGTCTAAAATTTATGGATGGATATGTTCAAAAGGAGGGGGATGTGGGAAAACTGATCAGAGTTAAAAAGAAGCTCTTGTTCTGGAGGAAGGGGAGGTTGGTGTTATGGGAGGGACAGAGGAGATGAAAGGGATAGGAAAAAACTTTTCCCAAGATTTGTGTTTTTGTGCAAGGGGGATGTTGAACGAGTACGGGAAGGGGAGCATTAGATAGTTTTCACGTGGCCTTGATTGAGAGGTGGGTAGTGAAAAAGTGAGGGGGAGGAGGATGCTGCTTCCCTTGATGCGTGGTGACCCTGGGGTTTGGCATGAGACCTAGACGGGAGTTCTGTAGAATTAGAAGTAGGGAAAAGGGGGAACTCTGTGGGATTATCCTGGCCTTACTTGCCCTACTTTGTTGGGGTTCTTTTGCGCTGAACCTGTTGAGATATCTGTCATCTGTTGTGAACTACTTGGATGAGATGGAAAATCTCCCCCCTATTCGTCTGTTTGTGGAAAAGCAGGGGGTTGAATACCCTGCCCCTGAGAAAAAAGTCCTGAAATTTCCCCTTGTTGGTGATCATTTTGTCTTAAAATCTAAAAACGGCATCAGTTTAAGCATGTTATTTTGATTATTCTTATCGAATTTGCGGTGTCGTGTTAATCCGGCAACCGAGATTGTTTGTTTTGGAAAATCCTCTTTCACTGGGGTGGTAAAATTGAAATAAAGAACTAAAGAGGGATCCCGAAAAAAGTAGTGAAAAGGGATTTGTGTGATCAAGAATGTGGTGCTTTATGATGACAGACTGTTTGAGGTTTTGTTTGGGAAAGGAAAAAGAAAAATGTTTTGGTGATTGGGCCTCTAGGGATTATGGAACCATACTGATGCAGATGGGGGGGGAAGGAGGGAAGCATTTTTTGAAAAGTCAGTCCATTCTTTTTCTGAAATGACACCTTTTTCGCTGTTGAACAAAGTGAAAACTACAATTTTAAAATTTTTTAAATTAGGAAGAGAAAAAAGCCATGTTGATAAGTCTTTATCTTATTCCAGATAAGATCTTTAAATGTTTCACCCCAGGGGCCGTTGTGTGGATCAATATTTCTAAGAAGAATTCCTACAAAAAATGTTTTGTATTGGAAAAAGAAATTTGGGGCAATTTTCAGGGGGGTTTATGTTTGTAGTTCTTGGGGCCAGAGTCCATGATTTTTCGTATGGTCTTTGAGCTTCCTTGGGGCTGGCTGTGCCTTGTTTGCTTTTGTAGTTGTAAGGCCCGGATCCACTCAGCCCGTGCTTCAAAGGAATTTTTGACAGGAAGTGTGTTAGTTTTTGGGGGTTTTGGGTTCATGGTCTTTGCTTTGAAGAGTGGAAAAGGCATCAGTTTATGGGGGAAGAATTTCTTTCCTTGGGGGGCTGGTAGTTGGGTCAATAATGAAAAACCCAATTCTTCATGGGTTTAAAAACCCCCCTTTGTTTGATTCGATGTGTGTTGTAGCAAAAAAGCGGAAGTTGCTTTATTGAGGTGGGGAGAAGTCTGAGTGGATGTTGTTCATTGTTTTGGAATGATTCTTTTAACTGAGACTGCTCGTTCCATCTGAGTTTTAATTGAGTGTTGTCCTTTTAGTTTTGCTTTTTTTTTTTCAGGTAATTTATTTTTTTCTAAAAATGTCCAATTAAAAAAATGTGACTCAAGCTTTTCAGAAATGAATCGCAGTTCATTTTTCAATGAAACTTTAGTCTTCAATGAGTGAGGGTGTCTTTTTTTTGTTTTCTTGTTGAGGTTTAAAGACTTTATGAATCTTTAATTTTTTTTTAATGTTTGTTTACCCCATGAAGGAGATAGCTGTTTTTATTGGGTTTCAAACCCCCAAGAAAAAAAAAATTTCTTTTTCTTGGATAGGGTCCTTTACCCTGGGGGTTGTGAAATGGGGGATGTTTTTGACTTTGTGCATGATTCAGTTTGAATGGATGGGGTGGGGAAAGGAAAACGTTTTTTTTTTGGGGGGTAGATATTGCGCGTCAGTGACTTTTTGGCAACAAAAGATTGGAGTCTGGAGGAGGGGTTGTTGGGGTGAGGTTGGTAAGGGTTTGGTTTTGAGTTTTTTGGGGGTTTGGGTCCGGGGTTGGGTGGGGGGGTGGGGGCGTTTTTTAGTTGGGGGGGGGGGGGGGGGGGGGGGGGGGGCGTTGGTTGGGCGGGGGGGGGGGGGGGGGGGGGAGGAGAAAAAAATTGGAAGAAGAAAGAGGGTTTTTGGGGGTTTTATTAATTAATTATTAAAAATAATTAATTTTGTTAAAAGAGAGAGAGTTTAAGGGAAAGGAGAGAAGCAGAGAGAGAGAGAGAGAGAGAGAAGGAGAATTTGGGGAGAGAGAAAAAAAGGGAAGAGAGAGAAAGAGAGGGGAGAGAGAAGAAGAGAGAGAGAGAAAAGAGAGAGAGAAGAGGGAGGAAGAAAGGGAGAGAGGATAGAGAGAGAGAGAGGAAAGAAAGAGAGGGGGGAGAGAGAGAGGAGAGAGGAGAAAAAGGAGGAGAGGAAAAGGGGGGAGAGAGGAGAGAAAGGAAAGGAGAGAAGAGAAAAAGAGAGGAGAGAGAGAGAGGGAAAAAGAGAGAAAGAGAGAGAGGAGGAAAGAGGGGAGGGGAGAAAGAGGAGGGAGGGAGAGAGGGGAGAGATGAGAGGGGAGAGAAAGAGAGAGGAGGGAAAAGAGAGGGAAAAAAGGAGAGAGGAGAGAAGGGAAAAGGGGAGAGAGAGAAGAAAGAGAGAGGAGAGAGAGAAAAAGAGGAAGGAGGAGACGGGGAGAAAGGGAAGGAGGGGGAGAGAAGAGATGGGAGAGAGGAAAGAGAGAGAGGAAAGGGGAGAGAGGGGAGAGAAAGGGGAAAGGGGGGAGGAAAAGGGAAGGGAGGAGAAAAGGAGAGGGGAGGGAGAGATGAGAGAGAGGGAAAAAAAAGGGGGAGAGAGAGAGGGAAAAAAAATGGAGGGAGAGAGGGAAAAGAAAGAGAAGAAAAAAGAGGGGAGGAAAAAAAGGGGGGAGAGAGAAAAAAGAAGAAAAAAAGAAAAAAAAAAAAAAAAATAAAAAAAAAAAAAAATTTTTAAAAAAAAAAAAAAAAAAAAAAAAAAAATTTTAAAAAAAACCCCAAAAAAAAAATTAAAAAAAAAATAAAAAAAAAAAAAAAAAAAAAAAAAAAAAAAAAAAAAACAAAAAAAAAAAAAATAAAAAAAAAAAAAAAAAAAAAGAAAATTAAAAAAAAAAAAATAAAAAAAAAAAATAAAAAAAGAGAGAGAGAGAGAAAAAGAGGGGGGGAGAAAAGAGAGAGAAAAAGAGAGAGAAAAGGAGAAAAGAATGGAGGAGAGAGAAAAAGAGAGAGAGAAAGAAGAGGGAGGGGGAAAAAAGAGAAAGGGGAGAGAAAAAAGGAAAGGGGAGAGGAAAAGAGGGAGAGAGAAAAGGGGAGATAAAAGAAAGAGAAGGGGAGGAGGAGAAAGAGAGAAAGAGAGAGAGAGAGAAGAGAGAGAGAGAATAGAGGAGGAGAAAGAGGGGGAGAGGAAGAAAAAAAAGGGGAGAGGGGAAAGATGAGAGAGAGAGGAAAAAGGGGAAGGGAGAGGGAGGAGAGAAAGAGGAGAGAAAGAAGAGAGGGAAAAAAGAGAAAAAGAGGAAGAGGGTGAGAGAGAGAGGAAAGAAAGGGAAAAAAGGGGGGGGGGGGGGGGAAAAAAAAAAAAAGGGGAAAAAGAAAAAAAAAAAAAAAAAAAAATTTAAATTTTAAAAGGGGAAAAAAAACCCCCGAAAAAAAAAAAAAAATTTTTTAAAAAAAAAAAAAATTTTTTTAAAAAAATAAATTTTTTTTTTTAAAAATTTTTTTTTAAAAGTTTTCAAAAAAAAAACTTTTTTTAAAAAGTTTTTTAAAAAGAAAGGTTTGGTGAAAATTTTTAAGAAGCAGGGAAAAGAGGGAGATGAGGTTTTGAAAGATTGGGTCATGTTAAAATATTGGTGCTGGATTCAAAAAAAATTACATTTAAAGATACAAATTGAACAAAACTTTTCCAGAGAAGAAGAGAGGGAAGGGAAAGAGCAGGTGAAAAGAGAGAGAAGAAGATTTAGAGAGAATGAGGAGAAAAGGGAGGAAAAACATGATTTCCATTCGAATAAAGAATAGAATACATGTGTTTTTAAACAGTGCCGTGGGAAAAAAATTTCATAATACCCAATAAAAAGTTCAATAAAAAAAAGGGGGAAATATTTTCAAAACAGTTTTCAAAACCAGGCATGGAAAGAAATTTTTTAAGGGGAATCACACCCACAAAAAAAAACCCTTAAAAACAAAAAAAAAACAAAAGAGAGGGGGGAAAAAAAAAAAATGAAAAAAGGGGGGGAAAAACAGAAAAAAAAAAGAAAGAGGAAAAAAAGGGAAAAAAAAAAAAATTCTTTTATTTCAAATTGTAAATAATTGTTAACATAAATTTAGGGGAAAATCCCCCCCCCCCTTAATACCCCCCCTTTTCCCCCAATAAATATTAAATAAAAAAAAAAGGGGGGAAATAACCCCTTTTCAAAAAAAGTTTAAAACCCCCCCCCCCAAAAGGGGGGGGTTTAAAGAAAATCCTAAAAATCCCAAAATCCCCCCCCCCCAAAAAAACCCTAAAAACCCAAACAAAAGAAAGGGAAAAAAAAACCCAAAAATAAAAAAAAAAAAAACAAAACAAGAAAAATAAAACAAAACCAGTAAAAAAAATTTGTATAAAGTAAAATTTTTTGTTTGGTACCCGCCCTTTTGTTGGGGTTTTTAAATTAGGGTTTTAAAAAATTTTTCAAAAGGGGAAAAAAAAATAATAAAATAAAAAAGGGAAGAATAAAAAAGTTTTAGGGAGGGGGTTTGGGTAAAGGAGTTTTGGGGGTTTTTTTTTGGGGGCGGGTGTTTTGGGGGTTTTTGGGTTTTTTTTGATTGGGGGGGGGGGGGGGGGGGGGGGGGGGTTTTTGGGGGGGGGGGGGGTTTTAAAGGGGGGGGGGGGGGGGGTTTTTGGGGGGGGGGGGGAGGGGGGGGGGGAAAAAAAGGGGGGGGGGGGTTTGGGGGGGGTTTTTAAAAAAATTTTTGGGGGGAAAAAAAGGGGGGGGGGGGGTTTTTTGGGGGGGGGAAAAAAAAAGGGGGGGGGGGGGTTTAAAAAAAAAAAAATTTTTAAAAATTTGGGGGGGGGGGGGGGGGGGGGGTTCCCCCCCCCCGGGGGGGGGGGAAAAAAAAAAAAAAAAAAATTTAAAAAAAAAAAAAAAAGGGGGGGGGGGGGGGGGGGGGGAAAAAAAAAAAAACCCCCGGGGGGGGGGAAAAAAAAAGGGGGGGGAAAAAAAAAAAAATTTTTTGGGTTTTGGGGGGTTTTGGGGGAAAAAAAAGGGGGGGGGGGGGGGGGGGGGTTTTGGGGGGTTTTGGGGGGGGGGGGGTTTTTTTTTTTTTTAAAAAAAAAAAAAAAAAAAAGGGGGGGGGGGGGGGGGGGGGGGGGGGGAAAAAAAAAAAAAAAAACCCCCCCCCCCCTTTTTTTTTTTTTTTTTTTTTTAAAAAAATTTTTTTTTTTTTTTTTTTTTTTTTTTTTTTTTTTTTTTTTTTTTTTTTTTTCCCCCCCCCCTTTTTTTTCCCTTTTTTTTTTTTAAAAAATTTTTTTTTAAAAACCCTCCCCAAAACCCCCAAAATTAAAAAAAAAAAAAAAAAAAAAAAATTTTTTAAAAAAAAAAAAAAAAAAAAAAAAAAAAAAAACCCCCCCCAAACAAACACAAAAAAAAACCCCCAAAAAAACCCCCAAAAATAAAAAAAAAAAAAAGGGAAAGAAGGTTTTGGACGCCCCCCCTTTTTTCCCCTTTCCTCTCCCCCCCTTTTTTTAAAAAAATTTTTACCCAAAAAATTCCCCCTTTTTAAAAATTACAAAACTAAAACAACTTTTCCCCCAAAAAAAAACCCCAACATAAAATTTTTAAACACTTTTAACCCCCAAACCCCCCCCCAAAAAAAAACCCCCCTTTAATCCCCCCCCCCCCCCCCCTTTCCCAAAGAAAAATAAAAAGAAAAAAAGGGGGGGGTTTTCCCACCCCTTTTTTAAAAAAGGGTTTTTCCCCACTCCAAACTGGGGGGGGGGGGGGGGGGGGGGGTTTGTTTGTGGGGGGGTTTTTGGGGGGGGGCGGGGGTGGGGGTGGGGGGGGTGGGGGGGGGGTTTGGGGGGGGGGGGGGGGGTTTTTCCCGGGATAATACTAAATATGTAATACTCACAAGCACACGTTCAACACAAACCTTTTTAATTAGTTAAAGAAAATTGAATGTTTGGTAAAAAAAATAAGTGCAATCCCCAAACACTCTCATAAAAAGAGGGGGAGAGAGAGAGAGAGAGAGAGAGAGGGGGAGAGAGAGGGAGAGAGAGTGAGAGAGAGGAGGGAGAGAGAGGGGGTTTTAACGTTTTCCCATCATAGGAGAGAGTTAGAGGGAAGACAAAACCCCGGGGAGAGACGAGAGCATGATAAGTTGTTGAGGTTAAACTTACGCACAAAGAGGTGGAGTTTGAGGACGACGACGATGACGACGGGACGAAAACCGAGGGTGATTCCTGCACTGGCCTCCGTCTCCCCCTCGCGGTTTCTGAGGACAGGAAGGGGAGTAAGCAGTCAAAAAATGACGCTTCTCCTTCTTTCATGTGCTACAGTTTTTTGTTTTACTGAAAAAATTCCCCGACAAATTTTCAAAATCATAGGGAACCTAAACCTAATTTTATGAATCCCTTTTTTTCCACTGCACTTTTAGTAAGGCCGGGCTTGGGAAAAATCACCCCAAAAAAAAAGCAACGCATAAATTTCTTTAAATTTGCTGCATAACTCTGTTACCCCCCTGACTATGATAAAGGGAGAATGACAACATTAAATGAAAAAATTATCAAAATCATAGGGAACATTCCCTCCAAACCCTTTTTAAGTTTTGTAAAGCTTTTTTCCCACTGCCCTATTGGTTTGTTTAGGCTTTCCCCTGCTGGTTTACTTAAAATCTCAATAGGGGTTTTGGGGTGTTTCCCCTTCTTCAGCAAAACCCCCTTTGCAACGCAAAAATAGACCCATAACAAAGGGGCCGTTATAGAGCAAAGGTCATTTTTTTCACCCCGAAATTTTTTGGTCAGAACATTTTTCTTTGTTGGGTTTTTCTTTTTTTGATATTTCGATTTATAAATTTTTATTGTTTTAAATTTTTCAAAATTTCGATTCGACTTATGAATTGTGTTTACCCGACTGGTTGGTTCCCCCCCCCCCCCTTTTGACCATTATTTTTTTGACCCCGCTGCCCTTTAACAAATTCCAAATTCCCTGATTTACAACGCCCACCCCTCAAAACAGTTAGTGTGTGTCGTTCCCCTACGGTGGCGTGGAAACCCCAGACATTTGAGCTATGCTCGCACCCGAATTTTTTTCAAAAAAAATACACCTTGCTCCTGATATTAAGAGCATTCCACTTTTAGGCATTAACGCCAAAAAACCAGACGGGAACAGGGGCGGGCCCGGAGTCACCCCCCAGTGGGGGGGCTTCCCCCCCCCCTGTTCCCCCCCCCCTCTGACGTCACTTTGTTTACCCCTGACAAACGCTTCTTCCCCATGCCCCGTCCACCCGCCTTCAGTGTTATGTTTGTTGTTTGTGACTCTGTAATTTTTTTTGTTCTGATGTGTGTGTTATCTGTGTGTTTAAAAACCCCGAACCCCTGTTAGACGTTCTTTCACCATTCTACTTGATTCCCACCCAAAACTCTTGTTTTTCTTCGTAGCCGATCTCCCCCATCCCCTTGTCTCTTCCTTGGCTTGTCCAAAATCACCACTTTCATTTAACCTTCCCCCTCCTTAGATCCCTTCAAGTTTGTTTTTAATGTGCAGTTGTCTGTCCAAATGGAAAAGCGCTACATTTCTGATTTTTTTGAAAAAAAAAATTAAATTCCCTTTCCCTCCCCGAAATTGGTTAAACCACATGGCCATGAACCAAAAAATAAAAAGCTGACCCCTCTGGAATAAAATATTTCTTTCCCCGACTCTTCGAGGGGGGGGATTGCCTTTTTTCAAAGACCTTTGGCCGTCTCTTTCTTTCAGTCAAACCTTAATTTCCCACTGAATCTTTTGAAGTTTGCGAAATAAATTTTCCCAACTAGGGATTATTACTTTTTTCTTATTCCCGGGCCCTTTACGTCCCCCTGCCTTTAAAAAAAAAACCTAACTCTCTTTTTCCCCAGTTTTCCCGTACTCCTCGCCCACTACGCTCTTCCCTAAACTTTAATTCTTGGTGACTTAACTTCCATTTGAAATAGTTTTCCCCAGAGTAAAGTTTTCTCTTTTTCTGCCCAAATTCTTTCTCAATGGAAAAACGAAGCACGCACGATTGGCATTTTTTAGACTGGGTGTTACTAATGTTTTCATTTAATTTGTAAAATTGTTTTGTCATGAAAAATGATTTGATCTTCCGCCTTCTTTTCCATTTAACATACAAAGGTAAAAAGAAAAATTTTTATCTTTCCCAATTTAAAGGCCCTTTTGACATTCATTTCTTTAAAAGTTCCAAAAGTTTTTCACAAATTGCCCAAAATGCCTTTTGATCCTATAACATATTCCGAAATGTTGATGAGTTGCACCTTTTGACCATTCCTCCTGATAGCCCCTGTGGCCATGGTATACCGGGGAATCTTGTAGGAAGGAAAAACGCCGGAACTAGAAAGGCAGTGGCGGAAGTAAAAAAACGAAATCAAAAACAGCTTTTCCGAAAAAAAATAAAAAAGTAAAAAACCTTAACCCTTTCAGCAAAGACAGATACTCTCTTCCAAGTTTTGTGTACATCCATAAAATTTTTTTTCCCTCCCCTAAAATTCCTGGATCTAAAAAAAAAAAGCCCTTGCCAAACCACAGCTGTCGGGGAATTCCATCCAATTTTTCCCCTTTTTTAGAAAAATTAAAAAACTTTGCTCCGATGGTCAGATCAATTCCCCCTGACCTCCTGCCCCCGTTCACAGGCATCTTCTTTTCCCAACCAAAGTGAAAAGAAATCTGACAATTTTAAAGGGAAATGACTAAAAAATTTCATAGCCCTTGACCCCATCCCTGCTCTGTTTTTCAAAAATCCCTTCCAATTGTATATTATCATAAAAAAGAAACTTCTCTTGTGTCGGAAAAATTTTCCTTTAGTTTTAAAAAGAATTTGTCAAAATTATGAAAAAAAAGACCTCGTCCCAACATTTGAAAAATTTAGGCCGTCTCAAACTTACCCTTTTCTTAAAGTCTAGAAAAAAATTTTTGTTTCAAAAAATAACGTCACCCTTTATTCCCAATGTTTTCCCTTTCCCCTTTTTCAATCTGCTATGCCCCAAAACCCAGCACCCAAAAAAACCCCCAGTCCACACTTTAGAAAATTTACTTGCTTTTGATGAGGAAAAAATTTCCCCCCTCATCTTTTGATTATCGCAGCCTTTGATACATAGATCATCAATTCTCTTTATCGCCTCCAAAATAGTTTGGTATTACGGCAATCCCCACCCCGGGTTTTTCTTTCCCCACGAAGGTTCCGAAAGTTGTTGTAAAAAAAAAATTTAATCAAAAACCCCGTCATTAAAGGAATTGGAGTCCCGCAGGGTCAGTCCTGGGCCCTGTTTCTTTTCTTTTACATGTCCCCTTCAATATAATAAACAACCACCTTTGATCATCTTTCTATGCCCCTGATACTCAGTTAGGCAGTAAAACGGTTGAAAATTTTTCTTCCCCCCTGAAAATTTTTGTCTATGCCTTCAAGAATTTTTTAAAAACTGGATACTCGAACAAATTCAATTAAGCCCAAAAACCCAAAAACCGCTTAGGGGGCCAAATAAACTTTCCCCTATCGCAAAAACTTCAAAAGAAATTCGGAATACGTCAGTTCTTTTTCCCAACCCGTGAATTTTAGGAGTAGTTCTTGACAAAAAAATCTTATGAAAAAAAAATTTCCCCCGACTGCCGTCTTGTACTATCAATTCGGGCATAAGCGCGATTGCAAGTATTGTCCACTGATGAAAAATTCCAAGTCGTCCATCTCTTTCTTTCACGTTAGACTACTGTAATTTTCTTTTGGGGCTACCGCTATCTATCCCTCTCTTCAACGCTACAAAAAACCGCGCTGATAGTCCTAAAAAGAAAAAATTGAACACATCTCTTTTTTGCGATTCTTCACGGCTGCCAGTCTCACAAAGATGGGGTTTAAAAAACAATTGCCCCTTTTTTCAAAAAGTCTCCACAAATTGCACCCTCTTATTCTGTAAAAGTCTTTCTGTCACTCCCCTCCCGTTCCCCTTTGTTGCGCGATACTTTTTGCTTTCGAACACCCAGATTAAAAAAAACCCCTGTTGGCCGTCGTCCCTTTTTTTTTCTGGGCCCTCCACCTGGAAAAGACCTCCTCTTTACTTCGCCAAAAACCTTCACTTTTACCTTCAAATCAGCCTCAAAAACACCTGAGACTTCCCCAAATATCTGTCCCCAATTTTCAACGCTCTTTCACCTTTAAATGTTGTTCCTTTGTGTGTTTTGGTGTTGTTTGTGTGTTTTGTGTGTGCGTGTGCGTGCGTGCTGGTGTACGTGCGCGCAATGGGTTTTTTGAAATCTGTTGTTCATTATGTTTAAGGAGAGTTGCATGCCTGTAAATGATTGAGTGCAAGCGCTTCGATTTGTTTGTTTTTTACAAGATTCAGCGCTATATAAATTCCATATATTATTATTATTATTATTAATTATGGAGTATGTCAGTGCATTCATAAATAAACTGTAGATCTAATACTTTTCAAAACATTTGTGGAACATTTTCTAAATCAAAATATCTATCTGAGACAGGTGAAGTGACATGAAGGGGAATAATCAACAGTCCTCAAAGAACTGGGCAAATAGGCAGCTAAACACGCAACGAGTGGCGGACTTTTCTATTGAAATCAGTCAAGTTCCTAAACTTTATACTTGATCGTATTGTCATAGTCCTCCTCCTCCTCCTTCTCTTCCTCACCACCATCATCACTACCACTACCACCATCATCATCATCGTCCTTATCATCGTCCTCAACACCCCTTAACATCATCTCGCTTTATCACCACGCTTCTTTTTCTTCGTAGTCACCATTATCATCGTCATCATCATCACCACCACCACCATCCCCAGAGTATTTTAAAGTAGAAAATTTGCTCTGTTGTGCTCCGTCCTGCTCTATAATCTGCCTGCTCTTCTCTGATGATCTCCTCGGCTTGAGGCTTCAGTCTGTTCAGGAGAATTCTGAGCATGACTTTGCTTGGATGGCTGATCAGGCTGATGGTAAGGTAGTTTTTGGCACAGTTGTAAGTTGCCTTTCTTCGGGAGAGTGATAATCAGGGACTGTGTCCAAGGTGTTGGCCACTCTCCTGTCCGCCAGATCTGACTGCAGATGGTGAATAACACCTTTATCATGGCCTCTCCTCCTGCCTGGACAAGCTCTGATGGAATGTTGTCCACTCCTGCTGACATCGTTCTTACTTCTCTTTAAACCTTTTGCCACTGAAAGCTCTTTGGATGAGACAATGTACCCAGATGTGGTGCGCAAATGACGCATGACAGCTTGCCCACTCTACAATAGTTATCTCCCTTTCGTAGAGGAGGGAGTGATGTGGATAGCACAAACATGCCCAGCATGCAATCTTCCAGCTGGTGAGTGATGGATTTTTCCAGTTCAGCTTGGTCATGACACACTGACAGTTTATAGCAGTGCCATCACTGTCACCTGACCATGACACACACTGACAGTTTATAGCAGTGCCATCACTGTTCACCTGGTGGTGACACACACTGACAGTTTATAGCAGTGTCATCACTGTCACCTGACCATGACACACACTGACAGTTTATAGCAGTGCCATCACTGTCACCTGACCATGACACACACTGACAGTTTATAGCAGTGTCATCACTGTCACCTGACCATGACACACACTGACAGTTTATAGCAGTGCCATCACTGTTCACCTGACCCTGACACACACTGACAGTTTATAGCAGTGCCATCACTGTTCACCTGACCATGACACACACTGACAGTTTATAGCAGTGCCATCACTGTTCACCTGACCCTGACACACACTGACAGTTTATAGCAGTGCCATCACTGTTCACCTGACCCTGACACACACTGGGCAGTTTATAGCAGTGCCATCACTGTTCACCTGACCCTGACACACACTGACAGTTTATAGCAGTGCCATCACTGTTCACCTGACCCTGACACACACTGACAGTTTATAGCAGTGCCATCACTGTTCACCTGACCCTGACACACACTGACAGTTTATAGCAGTGCCATCACTGTCACCTGACCATGACACACACTGACAGTTTATAGCAGTGCCATCATTGCTCACCTGGTGATGACACACACTGACAGTTTATAGCAGTGCCATCACTGTTCACCTGACCATGACACACACTGACAGTTTATAGCAGTGCCATCACTGTTCACTGGTGATGACACACACTGACAGTTTATAGCAGTGCCATCACTGTTCACCTGACCATGACACACACTGACAGTTTATAGCAGTGCCATCACTGTTCACCTGTCCATGACACACACTGACAGTTTATAGCAGTGCCATCACTGTTCACCTGACCATGACACACACTGACAGTTTATAGCAGTGCCATCACTGTTCACTGGTGATGACACACACTGACAGTTTATAGCAGTGCCATCACTGCTCACTGGTGATGACACACACTGACAGTTTATAGCAGTGTCATCACTGTCACCTGACCATGACACACACTGACAGTTTATAGTAGTGCCCCAGTGACTACCCCGGGATTCAAGACAGTAGGCAGTTGTTGATATTCCATAATCACCACACCACACACCCCTCCTCCCCCCCGGGGGAAT
>CM054138.1:11567921-11582921 GCA_028751875.1 Rapana venosa | reverse complement strand
CTCTGACTGATCATCAGGTGGTGGCCATACAAGACACTGCCTCACTTCTTTAATGGATGGCTCCACAACCGCTCTGACTGATCATCAGGTGGTGGCCATACAAGACACTGCCTCACTTCTTTAATGGATGGCTCCACAACCGCTCTGACTGATCATCAGGTGGTGGCCATACAAGACACTGCCTCACTTCTTTAATGGATGGCTCCACAACCGCTCTGACTGATCATCAGGTGGTGGCCATACAAGACACTGCCTCACTTCTTTAATGGATGGCTCCACAACCGCTCTGACTGATCATCAGGTGGTGGCCATACAAGACACTGCCTCACTTCTTTAATGGATGGCTCCACAACCGCTCTGACTGATCATCAGGTGGTGGCCATACAAAACACTGCCTCACTTCTTTAATGGATGGCTCCACAGCTGCTCTGACTGATCATTAAGCATGGACAATCTGTCACATCCATAACACTGAGGGAGAAAATAACAACAACTGTGCTAATCAAAACCCATTCAAATGTCTCCAGTGTCCATTAAAGCTGGTCGTTAAGTTATGAACACGTGCATTGTGAGTTACAAAGCTGCCATCCATCAGTATGCCAACCATGTTTAAAGCAGTAGCAAACCAGTATTTTGTATCAATTTCGTAAAAATCCTTACAATTTTCAAAAAGCAGCGCGCGCGCGCGCACACACACACACACACACACACACACACACACACACACACACACACACACACACACACACACACACACACATGTATATTGGCAAGCTCGCACTGAACGCCCCCTAAGAGTGAAAGGTACCGGCCAGGAATGGTCCTTAATTCACACACAGACGCTCTCCACTTGTTTTCAATGGCCTGACAATGAACTTTACAGCAAGTTTATGCCCAGTAACTTTCTCAGCAACTGCAGACGATGCAAGAGCTGGTTTACACATGTGTGTGTGCAAGTAAGGACAGCAGGGGAGGTGGGGAGGAAAGGAGGGGAGCGATGGAGATGGGGATTGCAGAGGATGTTAAGAACTCCATTCTCCGCATTTTGTTTTTCAGTTTTCTGAGGCTGGAGAGGGGAGGCAAGCCACAGACCCTGAGAGGGACAGGGGCTGACAACAACAGGTTCTTCTTCCCCAAAGACCTGGCCATGGGCTGATGCAGCCCTACACCATGGCGGCAATCCTGACGTGTGCATGGAATGATGCAGCCCTACATCATGGCGGCATTCCTGACGTGTGCATGGAATGATGGAATGATGCAGCCCTACATCATGGCGGCAATCCTGACGTGTGCATGGAATGATGGGCTGATGCAGCCCTACATCATGGCGGCATTCCTGACGTGTGCATGGAATGATGGAATGATGCAGCCCTACATCATGGCGGCATTTCTGACGTGTGCATGGAATGATGCAGCCCTACACCATGGCGGCATTCCTGACGTGTGCATGGAATGGGTGCAGGGGGATGTGGAGGGAGCTGTGGAGGGGACTATTTATCGAACACACACACAAAAACACACACACACACACACGTAGGGACACACACAAACTCACACACACACGGGACACACACACAGACGGGGACAACACACAACACACACACACACACACACACACACAAAACACACACACAACACCACACACACACAAACACAACACACACACACACACACACACACACACAACACACACACACAGGACACACACAGCACACACACAACACACACACACACACACAGGGACACACACACACACACACACACACACACACACACTGAGACACACACACACACACACACACACACACACGCACACACACAGACAGACAGGGGGCCACGGCCACTGACCAGAGAAGGCGGGCTCATGTCCGGAGCCTCCCCCGCTGACCACCGCCACCTTGCCGGCCTCCCGCATCTCCTGCAGGTCCCCCCTCACCACCACCCGCCCTGCCCCGCCAACAGCCGCACCCCCGGGTTCAGCGCCACGTAACCCTCCAATGAATCATCCACACAGCGCTCCACAGAGTTGAGCAGCTTCTTGCCTGTCTTTTCCGCCGCCATGCTCAACGTCTGTCTGTCTGTCTGTCTGTCTGTCTGTCCCTCTACAGCCACCTGCAATAGTTCCACAGCCACTGTCCATTTGAGCAGATTAAGGATAATGTTAGTAAACATTTTTGATAATACCTGTCTAAAGACTGTACCAAATGTTCTACCCTATACACATCTTAAGAATGATGATGATGAGATGATGATGATGATGATGATGATGATGATGATGATGATGATAAAAAACAACAAGACTACTACTACTACTACTACTACTACTACTAAGTAGAGCGCGGAATCTTATAAAGCAAACAAACCAAAGCACTTGCATTCAAATCATTTACAGCATGTAACTGTTCACAAAGAGGACTAACACATTTCAAATTCGCACACACACACACACACACACTTAGGAAGGTGATGGAGGTGGCTGTTGAAAGCAGGGACGGGTTCCCGATGTAACTAACGATGGGGGAAGATCCTAGGCAGGAAATAAGTGTGTCTTAAGGCTGGACTTGAAATTGTCAAATGAAGGATTTTAGCAAAGAAGAGAGGGAGGTCATTCCAGATGGATGGACCAGAAAATTAATAGAGAAAGAGTGGCGACCAACAGTAGATTTTTTTGTTTAATCTGGATATTTGAAAGCACAAGGTATCTGCAGCAGAACGGAGGGAGCGAGATGGAGTGTGCAGGTAAAGACAAGTCACAGAGATAGGAAGGTGCAGTCTTATGGAAATATTTATAACAGAAGAAATCAATCTTGTACTTCATTCTCTGCGACACAGGCAGCCACAGAGTGGAGTGGTGTGCTCAGATGTGAGTGTTTCTGAGGACTAAACAAGCTGCAGACTTGTGCATGTGTTAAAGGGAGTAGAGGCGCATGCTCGTCAAGCAGTTGGCCGAAATAGTGTTGTAGTGTTCAGAGAGGTCAGAGGTTTGTGGAAGGTGTTCAGCAGCTTGTAAAGAGAAGGTTTGAATGTATACTGCCATGAGAGTACGGTGGGTGACATATCTCTTCTGAGAGGAAGAAAAGGACGGCAGAATGATGAGAATCAGTTCAACAGTGACAGATACAGACATGACCAGATTGAATGATGCATTGGTGATAAGCCAGTCTGCAGTTACCTTGTCCTTACCAATACCTAGATTCAACCAATCCACCATCGGCCGTCGCTCCTTCTCAATTTCTGGTCCATTGATGTGGAATGATCTCCCTCTCTCTCTCCGCCAAAAGCCTTCTTATGACACTTTTAAATCCAGTCTCAAGACATATTTATTTCAAACCTAAGATTTTCCTCTCCTGCCTCATCTCATAGTTTTTCCCTGCCTTCAACAGCCAAGATTCTATTGCCCTGCCAGGGTGTGTGACCTCTGTGTGTGTGTGTTGTGTGTGTGTGTGTGTGTGTGTGTGTGTGTGTGCGTGTGTGTGTGTGTGCGTGTGTGCACATTTGGACTTGATGGAACTATTACTTGTCACTGGTTGTATGACTGTGTAAGAATGAGTTGAGTGCAAGTCCTTTGATTTGTCTCTGCAAGATATAGCGCTATATAAATTCCATTTATTATTATTATTATTATTAAATATGACCTGATTTGGGTGTTGCTTTGTTTATCAGTAGTGAAAGAGAGTGGTTTGACAAAGAAAGTGTAATACGTTTGACTTCAGGAAAAGACTGGTTGTCCAAATGGAAGTTGAAGTCACCGTGAATATTGAATAAGCTTACTGTTTCCCTCTCGGCTTTATTTATTTATTTATTTATTATTTATTTATACCCCTTTAAGTCACGGCAGATTTCTCTCCGTGGAATTCGGGCTGTTTTCCCCGGGGAGAGCACGTCGCCACAAGAGCAGCGCCACCCATTTTTTTCTTTTTTTTTCCTGTCTCCAACAGTATTTGTTTCCCTATCAGAGTGGCTTTTGTCTACATAATTTTGCCAGGGACAACTCTCTTGTTGCCGTGGGTTCTTTTACGTGCGCTAAATAATTATGTGCAACACACGGGGCATCGGTTTATCCTCTCATCTGAAAGACTAGCGCCCAGACCACCACACATGATCTAATGGATGGGGAAAAAGTTTCGGGTCCAAACGGGACACGAACCACCGCACACTTCCGACCCGGACTTTTCGCTTTCTAGACAGGCGCGTTACCTCTAGACCACCGATGGCTATGGCCAACGGCATTCATCGAGTCTCACTGGACCCGGGAGGTCCATCGCACACAAAAGTAGAAATTTCTCTGTTGCTGTTTCTGTAACTTCACTTCTTTTACGGGACAGGGTTGTTAGCCCTGTGCCCAACCCCCAACCTGGAGGAAGGGTTCCACCTTAGTCGCCTCTTACGACATGCCTGGTGGAGGGCAGGGATCCTATTCTTGCAATGCTCACTTTGCAAGCATTCCCCAGGAGTCTCACGGATCTTTTGGCCAGAGAAGATCTCCAATGAAGACCTACTACGGAGATGCAGGCAGGAAGACATGGGAACCATCATCACCAGACGATGATGGAAGTGGATTGGGCACATCCTCTGAAGAGACCCACAGTCAATCACAAGAACAGCATTGCACTGGACCCCAGAAGGAAGGAGAAAGAAAGGAAGACCAAAAGCAACGTGGAGGAGGACTGTAGTAAAGTGAGAGAAGCCATGCAGCACTCTTGGGGATCAGTGACTAGGTTGGCCCAGGATAGACAGGAGTGGAAGCGCTTTGTTGCTGCCCTACACACCACTGGGTGTAATGGTTAATGATGATGATTACTGTTTCCCGTCGGGGTCATCTTGACCATGAGGGCGCCACGGATGGCTTGACACCCAGCCATCTCCATCTTTAGCTGCGCTTCACTCAGCCTCAGACCTGTCCAGTCTGAGAAGTTGCCCTCCTCCTCCTCCCCTCTCCGCCTTCCTCTCATCCTCCCTCCTTGCAATGAGCCTTGCGGGACATTCCTGGCATGCCTTTTGATCACGGAACCTTCCTGTATCACTTCAGTTTGCATCTCTTCACCCTGCTGAAGAGGTTCTCATAATGCTGGACAGCTTGCTTCCTCACTTTAATGTTGGCACTGAATATGGTCTTTGTAGGAGATGCTAAGGAGCTTGGTATATCATGACTATAGCCTTACCCTTTTCTCTAAGTGTATTGCCACAGAAAAGGTACACAGGCATATAACAGGAATACCAAGATATCCCAGGAGCACACCAGTCTGATTCTTAAGCTGAAGATGGTGTTTCTGTTATTCCATAATATGCTTTTCAGATTTGTCAGTGAAATCATGGAGAGAACTTTGATGCTTGGTCTGTTTGCCTCTGTGCTCAGGTAGAAAGAGGCGATGTTTGAACCTTCATTCGCTGGTTGTCTTGAAGTGGGCATCATTCTGAATGAAATGGGAAAACCATCGTCCAAAAATCATACCCTGATGAAGACGTTTATAGACACGTGTGGCTACATACTATAAACATGGCTTCAATGTGGGTTGGAAAGGTGGCCACACACCACGTCATTTCAGCAGGGTTCACCAGTGCCCAGCAAAGATTGCCGGTTATCAGAAGTGGAAAAAGTTACCAGAACACAGGCCCTAAAGAATCTGTAGCCTTCCACAGCCAGAAGACATACACAGCCAGTGTGGAGTGTTGTGAACCTGTTTTCTGTTTGAGGGCAATGGCAAACACACATTCACTAGCTGTTCACTTCATCCTAGGCTCTGTTCTGACATTTAGGGTCTGGAGGTAAAACCCCAAAGCCATCCCTGGTGGCAGTTTACTTTCTATAAAAACTTCTTCATCATCATCATCATCATCATCATCATTATCATCATCATTATCAGCAGCAGCAGCAGCAGCAGCAGCAGCAGCAGCAGCAGCAGAAGCAGCAGCATCAGTCCCATGACCAGAGGGTTGTCGAGGAGGTTGGCTGACAATTTTCATTGGTGATAAAGTCACAACTGAGAGACAGGCACACAGCTGCCATGACTAAACCTGAATCATTAAAACACATAATTATCTTGATTGTAATCACCCCTAGTGATGGTGGTGGAAAAGATAGAGGCTGAAGTGTATATCATAAAAAGGAAGATTACTGTGTGGTTGTGATAAAAGATGCGATAGCAATCATCGTACATGTGACTGTGATGATGATAAAAAAGACAATGATTACCCTGATAACACTGATAACAATGACAATGACTACAAAGATGATGTCTGAAAGTAGAAAGAAAGAGGAGAAAAAGCTGGGGGGGGGGGGGGGGAGGGGGCAGGGGCAGCAGAATCCAAAGGAGAAAAAAAAAAGAACCACAACAACAACAACAGCAGCAGCAACAAGAAATAAAATTTATAAAAAGAAGATTGTCATTACACTCTACACACAAAGACCAGCTACAGCCTTTCTCCCTACTCACGTGGTCACCCCTATCGTCTGCTGATATCACCCCCACACTGGTCACCACACAAGAGATTTCCTTCAAGGGACTAAACTGCGCACATTGAACAGCAACAATAACAACAACAACACCACCAACACTTGTGACCAATGTGGTCTACACTGTCCAGACGACAGACAGACAGGAACTGTTGAGCAGCACTGACATATGGCTGCCTCAACACCAAAGTACACTGATTGGACATGGCCTTCAGACACACACACACACACACACACACTGATACCTGCTAAGCATAAAACTCAGCCCCTTGACCCCAATAACTTCACCTTGTTTTTGTCTTCTGCTGTAGCCTGCCTACCCTACCTCTGATAACAGGAGAGCCTGGAGACAGGTCAACCACAGGCACATAAAGTCACAACTATTTATGCAGACAGGTCAACAACAGGCACATGAAGTCATAACTATCTCTCTCAAGCCACAGGCACATAAAATTACAACATCTATGCAGACAAGTCAACCACAGGCACATGAAATCACAACTTTCTCTCCAGCCCCAGGCACATGAAATCACAACTATCTATGCAGACAGGTCAGCCACAGGCACATGAAGTCACATTCTTCTAGCTGCCTGAAGGGCACACACGTGATGGAGTGGACTAAACAATGGACTGCTCACAGCTTCCAATTTCATCCAGTCCAATCCTGTTGTTTACAGCCCCACTGACCAGAGAGGCCATAACAGGGCTATCACCTTATATCATTTTAAATTTCAAACTAAAACTGTGCAACTATATACAGAATAAAACAGGGTTTAAAACCGACTCTACCGTTGTTCCTTGTATCAACACCCTGGCCATCCATAAGGGTCAACCCAGCGCAGTCACAACATTGTGGGAGAAACCACATCAACCACATAACATGAGATGAGAAAACCCAAACCATATTTCTTAATACAACCCTGTTCTTGGTGACGAGCAACAACATCTTCACTGATGTCAGACGGGAAAGCGATTCTTTCAGGAAGTTAAACATGGCATCTGGTGAAGCATCCAACATCCTTGATGATGGTCTGAAGAATCTCCTTGGGGTGTGATGGATTCAGTGAGATGGGGGGGGTGGAGGTGGTGGTGGGGGGTTGGGGGGAAGATCCCCTACTTTTTGTCACTTTTCTCTAGGCTGCCTGCAGAAGCACAAGTATGCTCAGCATGCACACAGGGCTTCACCAGCTGACAGGAGGATGTGCTGTTCAAACACGTGACAGCTGGATGTCCCGGGAAAGGGGGGGGGGGGGTTTAGCGTGTATGGGTCTTCTACAGACTGTGTCATCTGAATAGGGAACTGTATCTATCTGTGTGTGTGTGTGTGGGCGGGGTAGGGGGGGGGGTTGCTTGATTAATGTCCATTCACTACTTGGTGATACAGACACACCCTCAGTCACACAATACATTATTCTGTCTGTCTGTCTGTCTCTCACTCTCTCTCTGTCTGCCTGCCTTCCTGTCTCTCTCTCTCTCTCTCTCTCTCTCTCTCTGTCTGTCTGTCTGTCTCTATCTCTCTCTGAACTGCATGAGGAAATTACTGTTTAGATTATGACTATGATAACTTTCAGTTACTACATCATTTTCCTGGTTCAATAGAAAAGAACACAACATACTAATACTACAGAATCAATACGATACAATGCAATACAACTCTGAGCAAGTGAAGACAAGGTGACTCGCTACAATTCAAAACAAGACAACACAAAACAACAGAACACGATGCAACACAACGCAGTACACAGTGATGACATACACTGCAATATCAACACGATGCAGTACACAGTGAAGGCATACACTGCAATATCACACAAAAAGTACAACACAAAGCAGTACACAGTCATGACACAGTCATGACATACACTGCAATACCACACAAAAGGTACAACACAATGCAGTACACAGTAATGACATACACTGCAATATCAACACGATGCAGTACACAGTGATGACATACACTGCAATATCAACACGATGCAGTACACAGTGATGACATACACTGCAATATCAACACGATGCAGTACAGTGATGACATACACTGCAATATCACACAAAACATACAACACAATGCAGTACATAGTGATAGCATACACTGCAATATCACACAAAAGGTACAACACAATGCGATACGATGTGATGCGATGCGTGCGTTGTGACACGATACGATATGATGCAATACAACACAAAATTATACTATGACATCAAAGTTCAATGCAAGAGGATACACTATGACACAATGCTAAACAATGCAATCAACGCAGTACAATGTAACACAATGCAATTCAATACACACAGTACAACAAAACGCTATACAATACAACACAACATAATTCAATGCAATGAATGTGACAGGATACAATACGACACAAAACTGTAAAATACAATACAATACAATTCAGTCTGTTCTCACAGCCAAGACAAAGGCTTGCCAGAGGTCAGAAAGCAGACTGACCTTGGTGAAGATGACAAGTACTGTCCATCATGTCCAGCCCTTGGTCGGCAATTAGCATCACAGAAACACACAAATGACAATGGTCCTCACAGCAAGGTGTGGTTTGGGGTCCACATTTACCACACTTTTTATGGGTATGTATTGATATGGGGTGACAACTGCTGCTGTCATTGTAGCATTATTTCCCTTTTTAGCAGCCATCTTGTGATAACCAGGAACTAGACTTTGTATTTGCTTTGAATCTTCTTCTTCTCTTTTTTTAATAAATCTTTTGAAGAATATCAGATGATCAAAAAGTTACTTTTTTTTCCCATTTGACTGGCTTCATTTCAATAGGTGATAAAGCATAACTAGACAATTTGCCTGACGAACGACAACATGTGCATTAAATGGCGCCAGAGCTTTGCAGAGTAAAACTGTGGATTATTCAGCATCAGTATGAACACACACAACCTGCGCACAAACACAAATGACATACCCCACCACTACTATTACTACCACCACCAACAAAAGCACACACACACACACACACACATCACTACCACCACCAACAACAAGAAGAGAGACACACACACACACACACACACACACACACACACCACTACCACCACAACCTCAACCAGGTACAAGAAGCAACAACTGCAGTCAAGTCAGGGTCAAACCAATGTTTAAAAAAGAAAGGAAACAAAAAAAACAACAACCAGAAAATGAGGATAGGGGAGAACTTGGAGTACATTGTAGAACTCTTAAAACACACATTTGATTGAAGCTACTACCACCACAGGGGACGGGATAGCTCAGTGGTCGGAGCACTCGCTTTCCCCCAGCCAAGTTAAGCAGCGTCGAGCGTGGTTACCAGTTGGATGGGTGACCGATTGCGCGCCTTGGCTTTAGTACAGTTCCCCCAGTTCACCCAGCTGTAAATGGGTACCTGCCCTCTTTAGGGTCAGGGAAGGTAAAGCAGCGAGGGAGAGGAGATGGGCGCCGCCCTCAATATGCTGGCCCTAGAGAAGTGAGGTCTCTGACGCCTCGCTCCCCTACGGACCTTATAGGTTATGGGACTCCTTTACCCTTTACTTTTACTACCACCACTGGTGTGTGTGTGTGTGTGTGTGTGTGTGTGTGTGTGTGTGTCCGTCCGTCCGTCCGTGCGTGGGTGCGTGCGTGCGTGTGTGTATGTATGCAGAGAGAGAGGCAGACAGACAGACAGACGGTTGCAAAGGGTTTTAATTGCGCATACAGTATTAAACAACAAAGCTATGTAGGCTTGGGGTGGTGAATATAATAACTGGAAACATAATTCATTAATGGCAAATTCTTAATTTTAACAGTCGAACACGCGTGCAGGTATCATCACTCAAAATACAGAGGCACGCATGCATACACACATGCATTGCACCACACACACGAGGTACGCACATAACATGCATAGGCATAGATTGTGTGTGTGTGGTGGGGGGGGGGGAGGTAGAGGAGAGGAGGGGGGGGGGGGGGGGAGAGAGCATACAGTACTACGTAGTAGCCAGGCTGTAGGACTGCAGGTGATGATACTACGCAGTGACAGAACTTTCCATTGCAACACCAGCTTGTTGAAATTAATTAACCCAGCCATTTACAAAGTCATCAACTTGGAAACGACCCACTGACCCCTGACTGACCGTCCAGTCTGCTGTTGCAAGATCACAGGGGGTTGAGGGTACCGGCCATGTGTGCCCCCCCCCCCCCCTTCCCCCTTTCCAAAAGAAAGCTGGACAATTTCTGTGACAGACCAGAACTCTGCACAAACAGTGTCCTGTATAGGAGGCACTGGCTCTTCTCCTGTCAGCTCTAGGAGGAGTGGGGGGGAGGGGGTGTCTTTACAGCCTCCATCCTCACCTTGACCGTGACCTTGTAGTGAAGTCAACTGTTGGGGCTGAAGATTTTGCAACCAGATTCCTCCATTCCTGGCTGTTCTCAGCACTCTGTAGTGTGTCGTTTTACTCAAGACCAGTCCACTCTCTGATGTTGTCTTCCCATCGTTTTCTCTGTCTGCCTCTTCGTCTCCCTCCTTGTACTGTTTTCTGTAGGACAGTCTTGGCCAGTCCAGATAGGTGTTCATTCGTCTTTGCGCTATCATAGAAAATCTTTACTGCAGCCCTAGTGGTCCCTGTGCCATTTCATGAAGGCTTCTTTATTACTAGTTTGCTTGGAAAAAGACTGCTTTTTTGTAGAGGATGGTGATGCAGCTGAACTAACTTATACGGGCATCTCCAGTGCCGCCTGACCTATTGGCCTGAAGAACTCCAACAGCATGATGTGGTCACTGACTGGTCATTCTGTGCAGCCTATGCCGGCCATGTCGGCCGAGCGCAGTATCAGATCATTTTCACTTGTTTGGGGGGAAAATGGAAACCTTGGATATGTCATAGAGGCTACGTGGTGACTTCAGGGTGATAGATCTATCACTGACATGGCTTGAAAACGTCCCAACTGAATTACAAGACAAAATGATGCCAGTCTGTAAAAAGCTTTCCGAGAGAGAGAGAGAGAGAGAGAGAGAGAGAGTTACCTGTTTAGGTCATGGAAGCTGGTCATTCAATGAGCTGCAGAGGCCAGTGGTCAGCGGTGTCAGGATCAGGTCATGACCCTGACAGCCTAACGATGCTGGGGTCCCTCACCAGCCCTACCTAGCACCTTACAGTGTGCAGTGTTGGCCGCAGCAGGATGACTGACCTCAATAATCCAGTCCACAAGGATTCCCTCACTCTCCTACAGAAACAATTTCCAGTTTGGGTTGTTAGAAACTGCAAACAAACCGGTCTTTTGTTTGTTTGTTTGTTGTTGTTATTGTTGTTCTTTAGTTCTAGCCTACCATTGACTGGAAGCTAGCCGACAACTTGATGGAAATATTTCTGAAGAACAACAAAATAGAACATACTAGATCTAGCTTAGCTCTGCTCATGACGTAACTGTCTTACTGACGTTTTTTGTAATCCTTACGTCATGCAAAAAAAAGTGTGCAGTTGATAATACTAACAAGGAAGTTTTCTTTCGTTCAACATCAACAAAGATGGTCCTACCCATCTACTCCCCATGCTGATAATGAATGTGTTTTGAATAATTACGAAGAATGGTTGTCTTTTTATCCTCACCATGCTGAAGAAATTCCATTTGTTGCTGTGTCCATGTTGCATTAGCACACTTCCTCTTCTTCCTCCTACGCCCAGACAGCAGGTACTGTTTGTCACATGAGCCAAAATGCCTTGCACTGCCCTTATGCAGCTGACAAGTCAAGTCCAACTCATTCGACTTCGGTATGGGAGAGGAATGTTATCGTTTCAGTCTTTTGGGGGAAAAAAGGCAGGAGAATGGACCAAGAAGGCAAAAAATAGGCAGAAAAAAAGCAAGAAGGAGGTGACAGGAAGAAAAAGAACAAGGAAGAAACAAAGAGAGGAGTAGAAAAGAGGGATATGCTAGCACAGAATTTCCAGAAGGTAAAGATGTTGTTTATACTGAGAGGCCCTCGGCATCCCCACGGGGAACCTTTGCAATCTCAATTCTTGGCTCTGTGGCCTGCCATGTTTCCCTCTTGATGCAGGAATGGTGTGGATCAGGGCTGGACTTCTGAGCTGCTTTCAACCACCAGCTGCATGACCCGGCCGTCAGCAGAGCAAAGGCAGGTGCCATGGCCACTGTTACAGCCTGTCGATGGTGTGTTGAGGCAGGGGCATGTCTCCCATCTGTGCATGTCTTTTAAAAACTTTACTTTCCCTCCTCAGCTACAGTTCTGAGGTTCACCAGGTGTGAGAGTTTGGTATGCCACCAACCGTTTTTCCCCACCATGAATTAACCGAATTACGACTTCCTGGTGTGTGCTGGGTATGTTCGTGTTTCCGTAACTCACCGAACCCTGACAGGAATTACGGGATCTTTAACGTGCATATTTTGATCTTCTGCATGTGTTTAATCATATACACCGAGGGAATTAAGGCAGTGGCAGGTGTGCTTTTGAAGTTGACCGGGAGATCGTAAAATCCGCACCCTTAAATCAACAGACGCCACCGAGATTCGAACCCATGACTTCATGGACCCCTGGGATTGAAGTGGAAAGGTCTTAACCACTGGGCTGTAGCGTGCGTCTGTCTGTAGGTGTCTGTAATCAGTGACCTTTGCCCTCTAAAAGTAGTATATGTATGGTCAACACGTGACAGCTTCTGAACATCATCTCGAAGTTGTGAATCATAGCAACCAAGCGTAGCCACATTTGCCCCAACCTGAAAGAAGTTCTCCCTCTGTGTGTCAGAGACGAAGGGAAGCAACAGTGCTCACCAGGATACACACCGGTCATTCTCACATCACCCACCTTCATTTGCTTCAAGGAGAGGGAACGCCCCATGGTGTGTGACGTGTGATGTGCGGGTAACCATCAAGTTTCTGCTTCTGGAGTGTCGAGATGTCCAAGATATTAGGCACTACAAGCATTTTACTGCAGACTCCCCGAAGATCCTTTTTTCGTGATGTTCCACCAGACACTGTTTTTAACTTCCTGAGAGAATCGGGCTTTTTCCGTTTGATATGAGTGAAAGTGTTACAGTTGGTCACTAAGAACAAGGTTGTTTTAAGGAATCTGGTTTTGGTTTTATCTCATGTTGTGTGTGGTTGATGTAGTTTTCCCACAATGTGGTGCCCGTCCTGGGTTGACCCTTATGGTTGGCCAGGGCGTTGATACAAGGAACGACAGTAGAGTTGGTTTTATACCCTGTTTTAATCTGTATATAGCTGCGCAGTTTTAATCTGAGATTTAAAAGTTGACGAGGCGACAGCCCTGATATGGCCTGTGTGTGGTCGGCGGGGCTATAAACAGCAGGACTGGATTGGCTTGGTGAATGATAAGTAATAATAACACTTTTATGGAGTAAGCATTTTCGTTTGATTGACTTTCAAGCTAGCGTTGACCATAATTATTATCATTCTGAAGGCTACACGGGACATCCTCCTATCTCATGATAGAGAGTGCTAAAAGGCCGGCCTGCCCCCCCCCCCCCCCCCCCCCAGTACAACAGAGGAAGTGTGCAGGCCTGGGGGCGGGCGCCTCCTGCCTTTGCCCATGTGGAGACGGCAGCAGCTGCTGGAGCCAGTGTGATGGGCCAGAGACAGAGACAGCTGGCTGTCCTCAGCAGCACTGATGCAGGTGTGGGCTAGCCTAGTGATATGATGCCGCTATTGGTACAGGACAGCTGTGTGCTTTGAATGTAGTTGCAGAGAGTGTGATGGAATGGATTTGGCCTTTCCGCTTCAGGGGGCCTGTGTGTGGGAGTCCAACACCACCCGTCCCAATCTGGGCAGTAGCATCTGTTGCCTGAAGGGAGGGAGGGCGGGGAAGGGAGGGGAAGGGGGTCACCATCTCCTGGACCTAATTATCGGTACTAGCAAACCCCCTTCCTCACGTTATGATAGTATGCAGGCAGAAGAGTCAGCATGCAAACGTGCTAGTGGAGATCAAAGCTAGAGCAGCAACGACTTTGTCAGGTTCTGGTTTGTCTGTTTGTTTGTTCCTTCACCCAGTGAACGCTGGCAATGACCAGGTGCAACAACAAGCGGGTAGGTCTTTCTTGGTATCGCATGCAGAGATCACATCACCAACAAGGAAGTGAAAACCAGAATTGAAAACGCCATCGGGCCATTTGCAGAACTCAGGACTTCAGGGAAATAAAAACGCAAGCTGAAGTGGCACAGGCACGTCACACCAACATGTGGACTGGCCAAGACTGTCCTACAGGGAACAGTACAAGGAGGGAGACAGAGAACACGATGGGAAGACAACATCAGAGAGTGGACTGGCCTTGAGTGGAACGACTTGCTATGGAAAGCTGAAAACCAGGATGAGTGGAGGAAGCTGGTTGCAAAATCGTCAGGGGTGCTCCAACGGTCGACTGGACTACAGGATAGGTGAAGGTGAAGGTACTGAGTGCAAAGGTCATAATGGCATCACTGCCATCAGCTGATGCTGAGAACACCTAAATCCACGTCACACCACCCCCCCCCTCCCCCCCAAAGAAAACCAACAAAAAACCAAAGGTGTGGAGGGGGGGGGGGGGGTGGAGAGAGAGAGAGA
>CM054138.1:11560421-11565421 GCA_028751875.1 Rapana venosa | reverse complement strand
TACAAAGTGTGTGTGTGTGTGTGTGTGTGTGTGTGTTGTGTGTGTGTGTGTGTGTGTGTAAATGAATGTGTGTGTGTGTGTGTGTGTGTGTGTGTGTGTGTGTGTGTGTTGTGTGTGTGTGGTGTGTGTGTGCGCGCGCGGAGATTAGCAGAAGAGGAGGGGGAGGTGTTAGGCGGTAATTGAGCGGCTGAAGATTTTCCTGTCACGTTGTTCTTTGGTCATCATAGACAGCAGACCTTGAGTGTCTTCAGACAGAGAGAGAAAGAGAGAGAGATAGATAGAGAGAGAGAAGAAGACAGACAGACAGACAGACAGATGAGCAGAAAGACAGACAGACTGTCAGACAGAGTCAGGGACACACAGAGAGAGAGACAGAGTCAGGGACACAGAGAGAGAGAGAGGCAGACAGTCAGGGACAGAGAGAACAGAGACAGGAAAACAGTCAGGGACAGAGAGAGACATAGAGAGACAGGCAGACAGAGTCAGGGACAGAGAGAGAGAGAGAGAGACAGAGAGAGAGAGAGAGAGAGAGAGAAGAGAGAGAGAGAGAGAGAATTAATGATCTGTGATAAGGCGAGGATACAGATTTCAGGCCAGGTTTAGTTTTACAACCAGTTCTTGTGTGTATGAAAACCATCTGTAAAAAAAGAGGGGGAAATCCACATATTTATAAAACGCAAATACTCATGTCACCAAAAACACAGTAATATCAGTGTATTTTGTTTTTTTTTAAACCCACAATACTGATAACAACAAGAACAAGACACACACTATAATCGAGAACATAAAATGACGCCTGGTTATATTCACTACTCTCCTAGTAAAAAGAAAATGACAAAAAACAACCCCCCACCCCCACCCAGTTAAGCATAAAAAACAAAAAACTAAACTAAAAAGCCAATGATTGTATCATCAAAACGAAACAAAAATGGTAGTTTCGGAACAATTAGAAAAGCGTATAAGATATTTGTGTAAAGTCTTGCAAGGAATTGCTGTTTTGCCGCTCTGTTGGAAGAGAATTCCAGACTTACGGGCCTGAAAAACTCGCTGGATTTATACGGGTCAGTGCAGTTCGTGGGTTAGAGAGAGAATCTTGATAGGTTTTCTTTTCTGTGACTTTAGTTCTAAAGACAACAACAACAAACGACAAACAACAAAGGAGCTGGCTTGTTAGATGCGTCATGTGTTGATGTTTATACTGTTTATTTCATTGAAGTTGATTCTCTAGGGACAGTTGATCTAGTTTCTTTGCCTTTCATCTGTTGCAGCAGGCAGTCTGGTGGACTGAGCTATGCTGCTTTTCCGTGGAGAAATTTCAATCTAATTTGGTCGTCGTTGCAGCATTCGTTCTATATTGTTGACACGTAAATGATATAAAACATTCTATGCAAGTGAAAGAAAAAGTTTTGATACTTCAGCTTTAAAGTATCGCTTCATTTAAACTCTTAGGACGATTTTTTGGGGGAAAGAATGTAACACACTTTGTTTAGGTAGGGCTGCCATTGTAGTTCATGATCTATGATAATACCAAACTATTTGGAGGAGGGCGTTTGGTTAAAAACTTTGTAAAAACACCAGCCAACCAAACAAAAACCAACCCACCCACCCCCTCCTCCAACACCACGACCAAAACGCAATGTTCACGTGCCTGTTCAGTCAAAGTTTTGTCTAACTAATGGGAAAACCCAAGGGGAGCGAAGTGGGATTTATAGCTGGCTGCTATTAACATCGATTTGGTTTGGGCAGGATATAATACCCCAGAGTTTGAGTTACACCATTCCCGTAAGACTTTGTTAGAGACATGTTTCGATTCTTTGCACGTCGTTTCCAGTGCTTTGCATTGAGGTAAATTAGTTGTGACTTCAGTGGTTGATAGCGATAATGATAGGTCATTGATGCAGATGGAAAAGACAACAGGGCCTAGTACAGTACCCTGATGGACTCCTCATTTAACTGAACCTTTATTGAAGCTTCTCCCATCGTAGAGTATGCATTGTACACGTGTGTTCTTTTATTTAGTAGGAACGAAGTAACTGTGTTAATTGGGGTTTGTTTGTTTTTTTTAAACAGAAAGACAGTTTGTCAGGCGGATCAGTTGATCAACAAGGTCAAAGGCCTTTTTGAAATCAAGAGAAAAACAACACCTACCATTTTAGATAGATTCAATGCCGAGTTCTAGGAGCCACACATTCTTGATAACGCCGCATGACAAGAATGGCTAGGTCAAAAACCAGTTTGAAATGTGTGAACAAGTTTATTTTTCTCCATGACATCAGAGAAGTATGTATGTAACTATGTTTGTATGATTTTCACAGGATTTTGATGAATCTAAAGTAATGGTTCAGGTCTGAAGCAGTTTGGATCTGAAGCATTTTGTTGTTGTTTGTTTTAGATGAGGAATTACTTTTGCCATCTTAAGCAAAAACTAAACAGTATTGGTCTCAATGAAGTAGGTATAAAGGTCGAGGGCCCAAACTGTACGGAAGAGTCCTTTTCTTTAAAAACAACAACAGCAGCAACAACAACAACAGTAGCAGCAGCAGCAACAACAACAACAACAGTAACATCAACAACAACAACAACACCAACAACTGATGATTGTGTTCATATTTTCGATAGCATTACCAAGTTTCCGTTTTCTGGTATGTGTGGAACGTAGAAGGAAGGAAGGCGGGCAGGTGCCCTTGCTATTTATTTTATTTATTTATTTTTTATTTATTTTATTTTATTCTTTTATATCGAAGATAATGGAATAAGCTTTTTTACATCCAGTCCCCGTATGTTTGCGGTTTGTCAATTCTTCATCTGTTCCCACCGGCACACAATGGCCTACTCTTACAAAAAGCGGAACAGGATTTAACGTGTGCGCAAGATGTTCTGCGTGCGTTCGCACACGGGACTTTGGTTTATAATCTCACCCAAAGGACTTTTGGGGAGAGTGGAGTCTGCACTGATGTTAACTCCAGGGAAAATATCCCTTTGAACGGGATTCGAACCCTACTACGATCTTTTAGCTCGGCCAGTCGTGTTGGCGGCACTTGTTTCAGGAGTGGTGTTTGTGAAACTATCTTTCTGTTAAACAGCCCCTTAGTGACACAGCCACTTTGTTCCTCCGAAATAAAATAATACACGTGCCATGCATACTTTACGATGGAAAAACTGTCGGGTTTTGTCCCCATGTTACTGTTGTCATCAGTCTGTTTGCTGAAATCATTCTTTCTGGGTTTTCTACATCGTGTAACACCAAGTCTTTCTGCTGAACCAGCCACCATGGTACAGTGGTCAGCGCCATGGGCTACGGGCTGGAAGGTCGCGCGTTCGAATCCCATGAGTCGTAGGGATTTTTTAAGACTTTGGCGGGCTCCTACCCGGAGTGAGTGTGCTGTGTACTCAGTGGGAAGACTGGGACCACACAGTCGAGCTTCATCCACTTAATGGATGCGAGTTTGAGAGTGCAGCTAAAATCACCTGACCAACACTGCAGGTGTCTGTATCACTCTTGCCCGGTTGACGCCTGGATAAATTATGATAGGAAGCATAGAGTATAATCCTATTAAGTAGTCTCATAACATATGCACTTCCATAGCAGCAGCATTAAAACATTCCCATCAGCATTGATCTTCATGCAATGACGGAAAGTTGTCTCTGATTCGGTGGCCCCAGTTGCTCTGGTTTCATGGTGACCCAAGCTTGGATTCCCCATACACTTCTGCGCTTATGGTGAGTTTGCCTTAAATTCTTTGGGTTAGAGGTTGGGGTTCACGGGAAAAGGACGGTTGGAGGGACGTGGTGGTTGCACCCCGGGTACACGTATCACTGTGTCTGGCTGCGCTACTGAGCTAGTGCTGTCGTCAGATGGGCGCTAAGTTGGGGGTGCCCTGCGTATGTGAGCTCAGGACAGGTACTACCGAGCACCACCAAAGTGACCCAGCAGCAATGCAAGGCTCCGCTGGATGGTGGTCCCACGGCGGCCTGACATTGATAGGCTACCTGTGGACTTCTAATCCTGAGGATGCAGTATCGCCCATGTGTGTTTGACGGGGGCAGCGAGGTTGAACAGACGGCATGGAAACAACAGGACAGGGAAGTCACAGAAGACGAGGCAGCACATGAACAGAGACAAAACATGTGTTTTCTGGTGGGAGAGAGAGAGAGAGAGAGAGAGAGAGAGAGAGAGAGAGAGAGAGAGAGATTTGTTTTTAATGGTTACAGATAAGCATTCACATAGTTTTATCATCAGGCCTTTGCCATGATTAGGGACGCCGACAACAAAACAAAAAACAAAATTCAGCCCCTGATTTTGGAGAGAGAGACAGAGAGACAGACAGACGGACAGACAGACAGACAGACAGACATTATTCTTTTTCTCTCCTCTGTGTTCCTTTACCCGGTTGGAGAAAGATTCATTTTCCGAGACAATAATATTTTAACCCACTTTCCTAACAGTTCCCGAGAGTAGCGTCCCCTTTCAAAACACTACAGTTTTTGCTTTGTTCCTTTTCCTCCATGTTTCTGCATTGTTTCTGCGTTGTTTCTGCATTGTTTCTGCGTTGTTTCTGCGTTGTTTCTGCGTTGTTTCTGCGTTGTTTCTGCTGCGTTGTTTCTGCGTTGTTTCTGCATTGTTTCTGCATTGTTTCTGCGTTGTTTCTGCGTTGTTTCGCGTTGTTTCTGCGTTGTTTCTGCGTTGTTTCCGCGTTGTTTCTGCATTGTTTCTGCGTTGTTTCTGTGCTGTGTTTGGTATTCCTTTGGTTTTTGGTTCTGGTTTGTTCATTTCGTTTTTCGGCCACAGCTCCCAAGTTGACCATTAGTGAGATTTCGCATACACAGCCGATTTACCCCCCGGCCCCCCCCCCCCCCTCTCCCCCTTAAGGTAGCCGCATTCTGGCTTGAGGGATGGTGTCTCCACACGACACCAATGTACAAACCTGCTTAACTTTCGTCATATTTGAAAAGTATGAACGCAAAAAAAGCACACGTTTGCTGGGTGGAGGAGGAGAGGA
>CM054138.1:11550421-11555421 GCA_028751875.1 Rapana venosa | reverse complement strand
TCGTCTTGTGTGGCATCTATGGAAAAAAACAACCATTGAAATGTTTCATTTGATTTTGCTTTGGGCAATGTTGTAACTCCTAAATGCAGGATTAGTTGAAGGAAACAAATGTAATGAACGTTTGTGGGTGAATTAAAACACACATAAATGAAAGCAATAAAATGTACATAATGAATCTGTCTTATCATACTTTTTTTTTTTTTTTGGGGGGGGGATTCCATCAAACGCATTCTGCATAGACTAACTGACATAACTCTGTTGCTGCTGCTGCTGCTGCTGCTGCTGCTGCTGCTGCCATATTGGATGTGTTCCTGTACTGAGGTTCCTACATCACTCAGGTCAGTCTCTCTCTCCACCCCAGCCGTACCCAGATCTGTAGTGTCGCATCCCCAGTATAAGAAATCCACAGATAGCCCATTATTGTCAGGTTGCCACAGTGCTACCAGCCAGAGGGGCCCTGCACTGCTGCAGGGTCACTTTGGTGGTGTTCAGTGGTGCCTGCTCTGAGCTAACCTACGCAGGACACCACCTACTAAGCCCCCTACTAACGACAGTAATCGCTCAGTCGCGGAGCCAGACTGAGTGAGTGGCCCATGCTGGGTGGCGACCCCCACCACGTCCCCCCCAGACCTTCTCCTGTGAACCCCTCTGCTGTGCGACATCAACAGGGATCCCCCAGTGCTGGGCTCTCTTGCACGTGAGACTGGCAGGGGAGAACAAACGTTGTCGCTGAGGTGGTGGTGGTGGTGGTGGTGGTGGTGGTGGTGGTGGTGACGACGACGATGATGGTGGTAGTGATGACGATGATTAGTTGTAGTAGCAGTAGTAGTGGAGTAGTAGTAGTAGTAGTAGTAGTAGTAGTAAATAGTAATAGTAGTGGTACGGTACTAGCAGCAGTAGTAGTAGTAGTGGTGGTAATAGTGGTGGTACGCTAGTAGTAGTAGTAGTAGTAGTAGTAGTAGTAGTAGTAGAGTAGTAGTAGTAGTAGTAGTAGTAGTAGTAGTAGTGCTGTACGCTATTGTTGGTACATCAGTATTGATACCAGTATTCTCCTTACAGTGAAATATTTTTGTCTGAAATATTCAAAGTAGCCTTGACTTTCCCATGATCAATGTGCCGTTAACTCCACACACTGCCCTTACCTTGCAGCACCAGTGATCAGCGTGGCCGTATTGCCCTGTCTGCGCCTTGAAGGATATGGAGGTTGATTCTGACTTCATGGCGTCACTATGACCGCTGTGTAATGTTGTAAAGTTTGAAATGCAAGAAACAAGAATAATGCACATGTGAAGACAAATTTTGAGGAAAAAGACTTCACGCATATAAAGCGGAAAAAAGCTACAATCAAAAAGAAATGGTGGGGGGGGGGGAGGTCGTCTGGGTTGGTCACGTGACTACATCCTTGGCTATACATGCGACAGAGAGAAGCAGCAGAAGGAGAATCAGTTTTAATCAAAACCCAACAACCTCTGGACTCTGGAATTCCCTGCCCACGGCCACAAGAAAGGAGATGACAACAGACAAAGCTGCTAGCTTGGGAACAGTTATTACCCGCACTCTGTGTGTGTGTGACTCTGTGTGTGTGTGCGCGCGCGCGCGCGCGCGCGCGTGTGTGTGTGTGTGTGTGTGTGTGTGTGCGTACGTGTGTGTGTGTGACTCTCTGTGTGCAACTCTGTGTGTGTGTGACTCTCTGTGTGCAACTCTGTGTCTGTGTGTGTGCGTGCGTGCGTGTGTATGAAATGAGAACAAGAAGAGGAGGCGGCTTCATCTGGGCCATGCACACACAGTCACTTTCTTCTAATTGGCAGAGCCTCATAAGTTCTCCACGACGATAACTTCCCAGACAGACAGACAGACAGAGAAACAGACAGGGAAGCAGACAGACAGACAGAGAACGGAAAGATAAAGAGAGTCCTATTTTTGTTGATAATCTGCATGAAGATGGGGTGAATGAACGGAATCAGATCGTTTCGGATCTAAAAATACATTGAAAAGAAGTATCAAACCATATTAAAGATAATTCAAAATGACATAAGCCAAGGAACTCATGAATATAATAGTACATATTGGGAGGGGGGGGGGGGGGGGGGGGGGGTGTGGCAACGTATATTTTGAGCTTGTTTTCTTGTATATTTTCTCATCATGTTTCGATGGCAATTTTAATCGGCCGCAAGAATATAAATATTCTTGTGAATGCGATTGGCACTTCTAAATGATGAAAAGTGTCTCGCTGTGAGATTCCTCTGAGGGTGAAGCTTCAATCACCACCAGGACCTCTCATGAAGGCTTGCTCATCCAGGAGCCGAAACTGGAGTCAGGTCAGGTCAGGTCAGGTCAGGTCAGGCCAAAGGCAAACATTCTTGCTAGAGTGCTGTCATTGAAAGATATTGATTTTCTAGAGATTTTTTGTTTTATCTAAATCGCTGCTTAATTGCTTCCAATGTAATGAAGAAGTTGTAATTGGTTACCTGCACTTGTTTTCTCCAATACTGGATTTTTTTTATTGTTCATATATATATATATATATATATATATATATATATATATATGGGTTGGATTGCAGTATGTGACTGAAGAATCAATGTGTTTGGCATCCCTCATAAAACCTAAAATTCCATGAATTCCTTGATTTGATGCAACATTGGCATACAGGCAATCCAGCATGGCTGCCGAAACTATCATTTTAAATGTTCTAAACTTTCAGTTGATAACAAATGCAAGAATTCTGTTTCACGGACATGCTTTGTAACCTGGGGACGAGATAGCTCAGCGGTCAGAGCACTCGTTTTCCCCCAGCTAAGGTTAAGCAGCATCGAGCGTGGTTACCAAGTGGATAGTTTGCGTGCCTTGGCTTCAGTACAGTACCCCAGTTCACCCAGCTGTAAATGGGTACCTGCCTCTTTAGGGTCAGGGATGGTAAAGAAGCGAGGGAGAGATGGGCGCCGCCCTCAATATGCTGGCCCCTGGAGAAGTTGAGGTCTCTGATGCCTTGCTCCCCTACAACCACATAGGTTATGGGACACCTTTACATTTTTACCTTTACCTTTTATAACCTTGGCTCTGAAGTTTACACAGAAAATTTCCCCATCTGCACTTAGCTTTTTGACACAAAAACCCAGAATTATTTTTCTGCACATGTACTCCAGTGTCTGACCTAGAAGCCGCCATTCTTTTACCACAGATGCATGCTATCAGCCTGACAAGGAAACTAACAAACAAACAAAACAAACAGAAAGTAATTGACACACATAAACTATACATCGTTCCTTTCCACTGAAAGTAGCTGACATACATAAACTATACATCTCTTTCCACTGAAAGTAGCTGACACACATAAACTATACATCTTTCCTTTCCACTGAAAGTAGCTGACATACATAAACTATACATCTCTTTCCACTGAAAGTAGCTGTCACACATAAACTATACATCTTTCCTTTCCACTAAAAGTAGCTGACACACATAAACTATAATCTCTTTCCACTGAAAGTAGCTGTCACACATAAACTATACATCTTTCCTTTCCACTAAAAGTAGCTGACACACATAAACTATACATCTCTTTCCACTGAAAGTAGCTGACACACATAAACTATACATCTCTTTCCACTGAAAGCAGCTGACACACATAAACTATACATCTCTTTCCACTGAAAGTAGCTGACACACATAAACTATACATCTCTTTCCACTGAAAGTAGCTGACACACATAAACTATACATCTCTTTCCACTGAAAGTAGCTGTCACACATAAACTATACATCTTTCCTTTCCACTAAAAGTAGCTGACACACATAAACTATACATCTCTTTCCACTGAAAGTAGCTGACACACATAAACTATACATCTCTTTCCACTGAAAGTAGCTGACACACATAAACTATACATCTTTCCTTTCCACTGAAAGCAGCTGACACACATAAACTATACATCTCTTTCCACTGAAAGTAGCTGACACACATAAACTATACATCTCTTTCCACCGAAAGCAGCTGACACACATAAACTATACATCTCTTTCCATTGAAAGTAGCTGACACACATAAACTATACATCTCTTTCCCCTGAAAGCAGCTGACACACATAAACTATACATCTCTTTCCACTGAAAGTAGCTGACACACATAAACTATACATCTCTTTCCACTGAAAGCAGCTGACACACATAAACTATACATCTCTTTCCACTGAAAGTAGCCGACACACATAAACTATACATCTCTTTCCACTGAAAGTAGCTGACATAGCTGAACTCCACATCTTCACTTGAGCCGTTAGTCAGCTTTCTCAGGTCCCAAGGGGAGGGGGGAGGGTAGGTGGACATTGCAGTGATGTCACGTCTGACCCATGTCCAGGAGCACTGGACGCACGCCTTTCCCCTTCTGTCATCTCTCTCCTACCCAAGTCAAGTCAAAAGCTCTGTAATCATCACATGAAGGGCGATTACTCAATAAGGTAAAGGTAAATGTGTCTCACAACCTATGTAGTCGTAGGGGAGCGAGGCATCAGAGACCTCAACTTCTCCAGGGGCCAGCATATTGAGGGCGGCGCCCATCTCCTCTCCCTCGCTGCTTTATCTTCCCTGACCCTAAAGAGGGCAGGTACCCATTTACAGCTGGGTGAACTTGGGAACTGTACTGAAGCTAAGGCACGCAAACTGTCACCCATCCAAATGGTAACCACGCTCGATGCTGCTTAACCTTAGCGAGTGCTCCGACCACTGAGCTATCCCGTCCCCTAATTACTCAATACTGCAACAACAACACAAAGCAGAGATAGGGAAAGATAACTGGAGGTGAAGATGAACACGTTATGTGTGCCTGGTTTCGGCATTGTCTGCATGGCCTACAAAATCGCCCCCCCCCCCCCCCCCCCCCCCCCCCCACCACCACCTACTCGTTTCTTGTGCACCATGGGAATGCTGAAACTTCTTTCAGTAATTAAAATTTTCTCTACCCTTAATTAAAAACCTGCAAAAAATCCGTTTTTCATTTTTGG
>CM054138.1:11542921-11547921 GCA_028751875.1 Rapana venosa | reverse complement strand
CAGAAACCGTGCAAAGCAAAAGGTACAATGAAAGAAAGAAAGAACAAAACAAAACCAGAAAAGTCATTAACGTTAATGAAACTCTAAAAAAAACCCTGTCCTATAGAACTATGCCAGAGACTTTTTGCAATATCAAATGTCAAATTCAAATGATTGAAAATGCTTCTAAGGGGGTTTTCAGATAATTGGGTTAAAAAAAGCTTTTGTATTCTTACATTCAAATACTATATGAGTATTAGAGATATTCTGACCACATAGACATTTTACTGTTTCTACTGAAGTTGGTTAAGATTGCATTAAGCTTTATTCTTTAAAACAACTAGTCACTCTTTTTGCTGCGGAGATAATTATTTGAGCAAGCCTTAGAATGACTCACGACTCTTGCATTATCAGTATTGATGACAGATCTGTTGAAACATTTCTCTGTAGGTGCTACGTTTCTCTGACCTGGCGGTGGCGGTTGTGTGTATTTGTGTGTGTGTGTTTTTAAAATAGTTTCATTTGATTTCTTCTATTCCGAGTGTGTGTGTGTGTGTGTGTGTGTGTGTGTGTGTGTGTGTGTGTGCGTGTGTGTGTGTGGAGGGGGGGGGGATGTTGGTAATAGGTGGGGTTGTGGTTGTGTGTGTGTGTGTGTGTGTTTAAGATCGCAGATTGCTTTCAGCAATTTTTCTCCACCGAGACATCAAAGGCAAAAAGGGATTAATTACGCTGCACTGCTGGTCTCTGTTCGTCACTTCTTGAACAGGAGGTCAGGGGGAGGCGTGCTGAGGTGTGGCCTCGTCCATCTCTCAGTCTGCCTGTCTGCTTCTCCGTGTGTTTCCCTGTAAAAACGACTGGATGATCAAAGCATGTGACCAGTCTTTAACCTCTCTCAGTTTGGAGGGTTCGGATGTTCATAGGCTACACATTGTCCTCCCTTTTGATGCCCAAAAAATGACTCGTGAAAAACGACACCCCAGTGTAATCTCTCTCTCTCTCTCTCTCTCTCTCTCTCTCTCTCTCTCTCTCCTCTCTCTCTCTCTCTCTCTCTCTCTCTCTCTCTGTGCACGTGAAGATATCATTTGCATTGTTTAGAATAATACCTGACCTGCAAAGAAAACCTCCAAGAAACTCGAGGAGTTTGCTGTGTCCTTCCCTGTGGGAATGCCGGGGACCTGTCAGTTTAAATAGCATCCCCACTTTCTGGAAATTCTGTGCTAGAAGTTCCCTCTTTACTATCCCTCTCTTTGTTTCTGCTTTGTGTTCCTTTTCTTACTCTCACCTCACCCTTGTCTGTTTTCTACCTTCTTGGTCCATTCTTCTGCATTTTTTCCAGAAAGACTTAAAAGATAACAATTTTCTCCCACACCGAAGTCAGATGCACTGGGTCTGACTTGTCAGGCGCGTAGTGGATCGGTGGTCTAGAGGTAACGCGCCTGTCTAGAAAGCGAAAAGTCCGGGTTCGTACCCCGTCTGGGCCCGAAACTTTTCCCCCATCCATTAGACCATGAGTGGTGGTCTGGGCGCTAGTCTTTCGGATGAGACGATAAACCGAGGTCCCGTGTGTTACAGAAAATTATGCAGCGCACGAAAAAGAACCCACGGCAACAAGAGAGTTGTCCCTGGCAAAATTCTTAGAAAAAAGCCACTCTGATAGGGAAAGAAATACAGTTGCAGACCCCCAAAAAAAAAAAAAAAAAAGGGGTGGCGCTGCTCTTGTGGCGACGTGCTCTCCCCGGGGAGAGCAGCCCGAATTTCACGCAGAGAAATCTCGTGACTTAAAGTGGTATAAATAAATAAATAAAATAAATAAATAAATAACGGCAGCACAACTCATTATCACTCACATGGCAGACAAGGATAGTTGCTGTCTGATCTGTCCATGACGACATTTGGTGTGTCCTTGTCTCCCTGAGCCAGGAGATGCGGGGGATGGGGGGCTGTGTTATCAAATACACACTGTCCCCCGCTTCTGTATCTTCTGTTTGGTTTGATGGAATTAATTACAGTCCCAGCGGAGTTCTCCTATGTAGGGGCTGCATCGTCAACCAGCCACCACCTTGTTTGTCTGTTCTGTGACAGACAGGCCCTCTGTGTGCACACTGGGTTTTGTCTGTTCTTTTATTCCAAGCAGCTTTCTTTCTTTGGTTTCGTTTCTCGTCTGATCCATCAGTTCTTTCCCCTGCATGTTGCCGGGGCATTCTCTCCCCTGGCGGTAGGAAAACTTCCTGTGGAATGATGCAGTGTACCATATTTGGAAAATGGCCGGATTACAAAAGATTGATAGGAGTTCCAGCAAGTGCACAAGATGGTGCAGGGGCTTCACACACAGCGCCTCGAGTTGTAGCTCTCCGGAAGAGCTTGAACAAGGGACACGTGTTAGCTTGGGGGAAGGGGGGGGGGTGGCATTACAGACCACGTGACCACTGTTTTCCTCTGGATGTGGCCACGTTGTGGTCAGAAGTGTGGGTCTCTTCAGGAAGAAGATTGACAGAGACCACCCTGGAATCAGAGTGCCATACACAGCAACAACATCAACCAGAAATTATCATCAGCATGTGGTCGTCCAGTCATGTTTCATTCTGGTAGCACCCTGTACATTTAGGCATAGCAATTCCCAAAGTCGGAATGCAGCTACCTTCATGGTGGACAAAAACGGTTGCGAATGCGAAATCTCACCAATGGTGAACATCAGAGCTCTTGCCAAGGAACAAGGAAAATGTAGGACAAGCTAGCTTCATACGCACCATTGTGTCGTGTACCCTTGATGATGACATGGTGTGTTCCAGTAGCGACACGCATGTAGCAACGGGCAATCCATGACACACACAGTGTACCTTTGCTGCCCCGTCTGTCATGTCACCACAAAGGCAGACCAGTGGCCATGGCATCAGTAAACATGGCCTCTTATCAGACGACATCTTGTTCCTTTCGTTCCTCGGCTAGAGCTCCCAGGTTCGAACACCAATGACACGAGTGTGTATGAGACCGTTTTTGCCGCTGTGAAGGTAGCCGCATTCCAAACTCGGAGATGCATGCTGGGTATGTTACTGTTTCTGTAACCCGCTGAATGCTGACATGAGTGACGGGATCTTTAACGAAGATATTTGATCTTTTGCATGTGGATATACACGAAGGGGAGTAAGAAACTGGCAGGTCTGCACTTGAAGTTGACCTGGAAGATCGTAAAAATCCCTACCTTTAAATCGCCAGACGCCGCGTAACTTGGAACAAACCCAGGACTTCATGGACCCGGGGACTGAGGTCAAAGGCGCTTAGCCGCTAGCCTGTGGTCTCCCTCAGGACAACAGACAAATACACACGCTTCAAAAGGTTTTTTTTTAAAGTTTTGAAAAAGTATTATAAAAAAAAGTAGAAAAGGAAAGGTGTCCCATAACCTATGAAGTCGTTGGAGAGCGAGATTTCAGAGACTCATTATCTCTAGGGGCCAGCATAATGAGGGCGGCGCCCATCTCCTCTCCCTCGCTGCTTTACCTTCCCTGACCCTAAAGAGGGCAGGTACCCATTTACAGCTGGGTGAACTGGGGGACTCTACTGAAACCAAAGCGCGCAAAAAAGTCACCCATCCACTTGGTAACCACGCTCAACGCTGCTTAATTAACCTTGGCTTGAGTGCTCTGACCACTGAGCTATCCCGTCCCTTTAGCTGAGCAGTCAATGAAGCAGCAGAGCCCTGGTGTCTTTGTGGCAGATCTCGGAGTGTGAAAACTGAACGCTACAGCCACTACCACCACCACCACCACCATGTGGAGAGCAGCCCACCTGCCTGTTTGTGCCTATGTGGGGTACGGGTGGCTGTGTTACCTGGCGTTCTACCTGGGGACGGGTATGGCCTTCAACCAGACCTTTGACGGCCACTGGGTGGACTGGGTGTCCCCCAGAGACCACTTCCAGCTCATGTCGGGGCAGGAGGCCCCGCCGGGAATGGGATACCCGCAGGTGGATGACACCACCGGTACTGGCAAAGGTAAGGCACACCCTGTGTGTGTGTGTGTGTGGTGTGTGTGTGTGTGTGTGTGTGTGTGTGTGTGTGTGGTGTGTGGGTGTGGTGTGTGTGTGTGTGTGTGTGTGTGTTATCCCTTTTGTATGCTATGTGCAGTGTGCATTTTGTCATTGTTTCTGCTGGCTGATCTGTTCAGGTTCTGTCTTTGTTTTTCTTTTACCTGTCTGTCTGTCTGTCTGTCTGTCTGTCTGTCTGTCTGTCTGTCTGTCTGTCTGTGTCTCCAAACATTCGGACAGCAATTGGGGCTTCGTATTAGCACCAAGAAAACAGAGACAATGTCTCTCAATGTGAACACACCAGCCCCTGTGAAAGTGAATGGAACTGACCTGCGCCAGACAGACAAGTTCACATACCTTGGCAGCAGCATCAAACCAGAGGGCGGCACAAAAGAAGACATCCACAACAGACTGGGCAAGGCCAGGAATGTGTTTAGGGAGATGAACAATATCTGGAGATCAACTCAGTACAGCACCAACACCAAGCTGAAGCTATACCAGAGCTGTGTTGTATCTACGCTCCTGTACGGTTCTGAGTGCTGGAGGATGACGGAAGTGGATCTTACCAAACTTCGATCCTTTAACACCGTATGCCTCCGAAGAATTCTCCGGATCTTTTGGCCAGAGAAGATCTCCAATGAAGACCTACTACGGAGATGCAGGCAGGAAGACATGGGAACCATCATCACCAGACGACGGTGGAAGTGGAATGGGCACATCCTCCGAAGAGACCCACAGTAAATCACAAGAACAGTATTGCACTGAACCCCAGAAGGAAGTAGAAAGAAAGGAAGACCAAAAGCAACGTGGAGGAGGACTGTAGAAAGTGAGATGAAGGCCATGCAGCACTCTTGGGGATCAGTGACTAGGTTAGCCTAGGATAGGCAGGAGTGGAAGCGCTTTGTTGCTGCCCTACACACCGCTGGGTGTAATGGTTGATGATGATGATGATGATATCTGTCTGTGTGCTGGTTTCCCTTTACGTGTGGTGTCTGTCTGTC
>CM054138.1:11492921-11512921 GCA_028751875.1 Rapana venosa | reverse complement strand
TGGGTGTAGTAGGGTGGGGTGTGTAGGGTGGGGTGTAGGTGGGGTGTGAGGGTGGGGTGTGTAGGGTGGGGTGTGTAGGGTGGGTGGGTGTGTAGGTGGTGGTGGGTGTAGGGTGGGTGTTAGGGTGTAGGGTGGGGGTGTGTGGGTGGGGTGGGTGTGTAGGGGTGTAGGGTGGGGTGTGTAGGTGTGGGGTGTAGGGTGGGGTGTGTAGGGTGTGTGAGGGTGGGGTGTGTAGGGTTTGTAGGTGGGTGTGTTAGGGTGTGGGTGTAGGTGGGGTGTGTAGGGTGGTGTAGGGTTGGGGTGTGTAGGGTGTGTAGGGTGGTGGTGTGTGTAGGGGTGTGTAGGGGTGGGTGTGTAGGGTGGGGTGTGTAGTGTGTAGGGTGTGTTATGGGTGGGGGTGTGGGTGTAGTGGTGGGTGTAGTGGTGGGTGGGTGTGTGTAGGGTGGGGTGTGTAGGGGTGGGTGGGGTGTGGTGAGGGTGTGTATGGGTGTGTGTAGGGTGGGGTGTGTGTAGGGTGTGTAGGTGTGTAGGGTGGGGTGTGTAGGGGTTAGGGGGGTTGTAGTGGGGTGTAGGGTGTGTAGGGGGTGTGGTGTGTAGGGTGGGTGTGTAGGGTGGTGTGTGGTAGGGTGTGTAGGTGTGGGGTGTGTAGGGTGGGTGGTGTAGGGTGGGGTGTGTAGGGTGGGTGTGTGTAGGGTGGGGTGTGTAGGTTAGGGTGGGGTGTGTAGGGTGGGGTGTGTAGGGTGGGGTGGTGTAGGGGTGGGGTGTGGGTAGGGTGTGTAGGGTGGAGGGTGTGTAGGGTGGGGTGTGTAGGGTGGGGTGTGTAGGGTGGGGTGTTAGGGTGTGTAGGGTGGGGTGGTGTAGGGTGGGGTGTGTAGGGTGGGGGGGTGTTGTGTAGGGTGGGGTGTGTTAGGGTGTGTAGGGTGGGGTGTGTAGGGGTGTGTAGGGTGGGGTGTGTAGGGTGGTGTAGGTGGGGTGTGTAGGGTGGGGTGTGTAGGTGGGTGTGTAGTGGGGTGTGTAGGGGTTGGGGTGTGGGTAGGGTGGGGTGTGTGGGTGGGGTGTGGTGGGTGTGTAGGGTGGGGTGGTGGTGGGGTGGGGTGGAGGGTGTGTAGGTGGGGTGTGTGGGTGGGGTGTGTGGGTGGTGTTAGGGTGGGGGTGTAGGGTGGGGTGGGTGGTGAGGGTGGGGGTGGTGGGTGGGGGTTGTAGGTGGGTGGGGTGTGTGGGTGGGGGGGTGTGTAGGGTGGGGTGTGTGGGTGGGGTGGGGTGGGTGTGTAGGGTGGGGTGTGTAGGGTGTGTAGGGTGGGGTGTGTAGGGTGGGGGGGTAGGGTGGGGGTGTTGTGGGTGGGTGGGTGTAGGGTGGTAGGGTGGGGGTGTGTAGGGTGTGTAGGGTGGGGGTGGGGGTGTAGGGTGGGTGTGTGGGTGGGGTGTGTAGGGTGTAGGGTGGGTGGTAGGGTGGGGTGGGTGGAGTGGAGTCTGCACTTAACAGGGATGAGAGGCGGTAAGGTACAGCCCTGTGCTTTTCTAGTTTGTTTCTCTGTTGCCCTTGCTTTTCTCTTTTGTGGTTGTATCTATTATTGTTATCGATTCGTTCATATTCACTAACGTGTACCAATTTGTTTTGGGTTGGGTTTGGGTTTTTTGGGTTTTTTGTTGGGGGGGGGGGGGGGTGTCTTGGAGGGGGGGGGGGTGGTGCTCATAAAAAAGACTTAGTTTCTATCTCTTTTTTACAGTGATGTAACGTACCGACTTTAGAGCGCTTTATCATCATTCTTTCCTGCTTATTCGTTTTGCTTTCCTTACCTGGCATCAGTGTAGTCTGGTTCTTCTTCTTGTACCACACACACACACACACACACATACACACACACACATACACATACACACATACACATACATACACACACATACACACACACACATACATACACATACATACGTGCACACATACATACAACACAAATACATACACACACATACATACATACATACATACATACATACATACATACATACATACATACATACATACATACATCACAACACATACATACATACATACATACATACATACATACTACATCTACATACATACATACATGCATACACATACATACATACATACAACATACATACATACATACATACATACATACATACATACACGTACATACATACATACACACACATGCATACATACATACATACATGCATACACATACATACATACATACATGCACACACATACATACATACATACATACATACATACATACATACATGCACACACATACACACATACATACACACACGTAATAATAATAATAATAATAATAATAATAATAATAATAATAATAATAATAATAATAATAATAATAATATATGGAATTTATATAGCGCTGAATCTTGTAAAAAAACAAAAAACAAATCGAAGCGCTTGCACTCAATCATTTACAGGCATGCAACTCTCCTTAAACATAATGAACAACAGATTTCAAAACCATGCGCGCGCACGCATGCACGCACACACACGCACACACACACACACACACACACACACACACACACACACACACACACACACACACACACACACACACACACACACACACACACATACACTCGGAACAACACTTAGAAGGTAAAAGATACTGTTGAAAATTAGGGACAGATATTTGGGGGGAAAGTCTCAGGTAGGAAATAAGTGTGTTTTGAGGCTGGATTTGAAGGTATCAAGTGAAGGCTTTTGGCGAAGTGAAAGAGGGAGGTCATTCCAGGTGGATGGACCAGAAACAGAGAAGGAGCGACGGCCAACAGTGGTTTGTTTGAATCTGGGTGTTCAAAAGCACAAAGTATCTGCGGCTGAACGAAGGGAACGGGATGGAGTGTACAGATGAAGACAGTTACAGAGATAAGGGGGTGCAGATTTGTGGAGACATTTGAAACAGAGGGTATTGATTTTATACTCCAGTCTTTGTGAGACAGGCAGCCAGTGAAGAGATCGCAGAAGAAGAGTGATGTGTTCAGATTTTTTCTTTCTTAGGACCAGTCGAGCTGTAGAGTTTTGTATGCGTTGAAGAGAGTGGATAGATGATGCTGGTAGGCCAGCCAAAAGAGAATTACAGAAGTCTAAACGTGAAAGAATGAGAGATGTGACAAGCTTGGAAGTTGCATCAGTGGACAGATACTTGCGAATTGCGCTTATGCGCCGTAATTGATAGTAGCAAGACTGGCAGGTCTGGGTGATTAATTTTTTCATAGAGAGTGTGTTGACAAGAAATACTCCTAAATACTTCACAGAGTTGGACAAAGGAACTGACGTATTGCCGAATTCTATTGAAGTTTTTGCGATAGAGGAAAGTTTATGGCTTCGGTTTTATCGGCATTAAGTTGTAACTTGTTCTGAGTCATCCAGTTTTGAAAGTCTTGAAGGCAGTAGGACATATTTGTCAGGAGGGAAGGTAAGTTTTCAACAGTATCACTGCACTGAAGCTGAGTATCATCGGCATAGAAATGATGATCAATATGGTGGTTGTTTATTATATGTGAGAGTGGAGCAGTGTAGAGAGTAAAGAGCACAGGGCCCAGGACTGATCCCTGCGGGACTCCACATTCCATTTTGACAGGTTTTGATTGAATTTTGTTTACAATAACTTTCTGGAACCTGTCTGTGAAGTATGAAGTAAACCAGGTGAGGGCTGTGCCGTTAATAGCAAACGTATTTTGGAGGCGAGAAAGAAGAATTGAGTGATCTATGGTACACACGTACATACATACATACATAATACATACACACATACATGCATACATACACATACATACACACACACATACATACATACATACATACATACATACATACATACATACATACATACATACATACATACATACATACATACATACATACATACATACATACATACATATATACATACACATACATACACACGCGCATACCACACATTCACACATATACATACAGACACACATACCTACTTTCCTTTACCTCTCTCTACATCGTAGACCCCTCCCAGCTCTCATCCACCCCTCCCCCTGTCCGCGCGCGCGCACACAACACACACACAAAATCAAACACACACTTACGCACACTCTTACGCACACATTTACGCACGCACACAACACACACACACTCTCTTACGCACGCGCACACACACACTTACGCACGCACACAACTTACGCACACACACACACTTACGCACGCACACACTTACGCACACACACACACTTACGCACACACACACGCGCGCACACACACACACACTTACGCACACACACCCCACACACGCACGCACGCACACACACACACACACACACACACACAACACACACACACACACACACAACACACACACACACACACACACACACACACACACGTTTCCCGGCGTCTGTGGACCCAGAAGTGACAGTAGGCGTGGAGAACAGCCAGGTAGCCAGGACGACACAAAAGTTTATAATAAACTAAGTGAGACAAAGGAGCGGACCATGACTGCATTAAGTCACCATTCTTCTTCCTCCTCCTCCTCTTCTTCTTCCTCCTCCTCCTCCTCTTCCTCCTCCTCCTCCTCCTCCTCTTCTTCCTCCTCCTCTTCCTCCTCCTCCTCCTCTTCTTCTTCTTCTTCTTCTTCTTCTTCCTCCTCCACCTCCTCTCTCCTCCTCCTCCTCCTCCTCTTCTTCTTCTTCTTCTTCTTCTTCTTCTTCTTCTTCTTCTTCTTCTTCTTCTTCTTCTTCTTCTTCTTCTTCTTTCAAATTCTTCAAATTCTTCAAATTCTTCTTCTTCAAATTCTTCTTCTTCAATTCTTCAAATTCTACAAATTCTTCTTCTTCAAAATCTTCTTCAAATTTTTCTTCTTCGCAATTCTTCTTCGCAATTCTTCTTCTTTAAATTCTTCTTTTCAAATTCTTCTTCGCAATTCTTCAAATTCTTCTTCAAATTCTTCTTCAAATTATTTTTCAAATTTCTTCTCTTCTCATTCTTCTTCTTCTTCTTCATTCTTCTTCTTCTTCTTCTTCATTCTTCTTCTTCTTCTTCTTCTTCTTCTTCTTCTTTCTTCTCTTCTTCTTCTTCTTCTTCTTCTTCTTCTTCTTCTTCAAATTTCTTCTTCTTCTTCTTCTTCTTCATTCTTCTTCTTCTTCTTCTTCTTCTTCTTCTTCTTCTTCTCTCTTCTTCTTCTTCAAATTCTTCTTCAAATTCTTCTTCTTCTTCAAATTCTTCTTCTTCTTCTTCTTCTTCTTCTTCAAATTCTTCTTCTTCTTCAAATTCTTCTTCTTCTTCTTCTCTTTCTTCTTCTTCTTCTTCTTCTTCTTTCTTCTCTCTTCTCTCTTCTTCTTCTTCTTCTTCTTCTTCAAATTCTTCTTCTTCTTCTTCTTCTTCTTCTTCTTCTTCTTCTTCTTCTTCTTCTTCTTCTTCTTCTTCTTCTTCTTCTTCTCTTCTTCTCTTCTTCTTCTTCTTCAAATTCTTGTTGTTGTTGTTGTTGTTGTTGTTCTTCTTCTCTTCTTCTTCTTCTTCTTCTTCTTCTTTCTTCTTTCTTCTTCTTCTTCTTCTTCTTCTTCTTCTTCTTCTTCAAATTCTTCTTCGCATTCTTTTTCTTCTTCAAATTCTTCAAATTCTTCAAATTCTTCTTCTTCTTCTTCTTCTTCTTCTTCTTCAAATTCTTCTTCTTCTTCTTCTTCTTCTTCTTCTTCTTCTTCTTCAAATTCTTCTTCAAATTCTTCTTCAAATTCTTCTTCTTCAAATTCTTCTTCTTCAAATTCTTCAAATTCTTCTTTTTCTTCTTCAAATTCTTCTTCAAATTCTTCTTCTTCTTCTTCAAATTCTTCAAATTCTTCAAATTCTTCTTCTTCAAATTCTTCAAATTCTTCTTCAAATTCTTCTTCTTCTTCAGCGAACTCTCAGACAGCAGCTATTCTTGTCTGTTATGATGAACAAAAATGCGTTTCGCTGCCGTTAAACGCCCAACAAAGTCAGGCCCAGCGCATCTGACTTGGGCGTGGGAGAGAATTATTATCTTTTAAATCTTTCTTGCATGAAAAGAACAAGGCAGGAGAATGGACCAAGAAGGCAGAGAATCTACAAGAAGGAGGTGACAGGAAGAAAAGGAACAAGGCAGAAACAAAGAGAGGTATAGAAAAGAGGGAATTCCTAGTACATAATTTGGGGATGCTATTTATATTAACAGACCCCCAGTGTCCCCACGGGGCAAAGATGATTCAGGATGAAAAACAGAGAGGAGGGGGGGGGGGGGGGAACTACCGCTATCCACAGCTGTCAGTTTCCCCCACGGTCAGCTGCTGTCCAGCTGCTGCTGCTGATCATAGCAGGAACTGACCACACTGGACTTTGTTAAGGAACTGACCACACTGGGGCTTTGTTAAGGAACTGACCACACTGGCACTTTGTTAAGGAAATGACCACACTGGACTTTGTTAAGGAAATGACCACACTGGCACTTTGTTAAGAAACTGACCACACTGGCACTTTGTTAAGGAACTGACCACACTGGACTTTGTTAAGGAACTGACCACACTGGCACTTTGTTAAGGAGCTGACCACAATGGGACTTTGTTAAGGAAATGACCACACTGGCACTTTGTTAAGGAACTGACCACACTGGCACTTTGTGAAGGAACTGACCACACTGGCACTTTGTTAAGGAGCTGACCACACTGGCACTTTGTTAAGGAACTGACCACACTGGACTTTGTTAAGGAAATGACCACACTGGACTTTGTTAAGGAAATGACCACACTGGGACCTTGTTAAGGAACTGACCACACTGGACTTTGTTAAGGAACTGACCACACTGGACTTTGTTAAGGAGCTGACCACACTGGACTTTGTTAAGGAGCTGACCACACTGGACTTTGTTAAGGAACTGACCACACTGGACTTTGTTAAGGAGCTGACCACACTGGACTTTGTTAAGGAGCTGACCACACTGGACTTTGTTAAGGAACTGACCACACTGGACTTTGTTAAGGAGCTGACCACACTGGCACTTTGTTAAGGAAATGACCACACTGGCACTTTGTTAAGAAACTGACCACACTGGCACTTTGTTAAGAAACTGACCACACTGGCACTTTGTTAAGGAACTGACCACACTGGCACTTTGTTAAGGAACTGACCACACTGGCACTTTGTTAAGGAACTGACCACACTGGCACTTTGTTAAGGAGCTGACCACACTGGACTTTGTTAAGGAGGGGCACTGGCCTTAGCACTGGGCCTGGACCCTGGCCTGACTTATGCTGGATTTGCGGGCTGTGGCTGGCTTGCAGCCGATAGTTGCGCACACGTTAAAACCCGTTCCGCTTTTCGGAAGAGTAGGCCATTGTGTACCGGTGGGAACGGATGACAAAACTTACAAAACTGCATACACACGAGGACTGGACGTGGAAAAAAAGTACATGAGCGCTTATTCATTATCCTCGAAATAAAAGAATAAAAGAAAAGAAAAATAAATGAATAGTTGGGATTAGGCAGAACATAGCACAGGCTAGCACATCAGACAACCACATGTGCCACAGTCAGTGGCCGTTGTTGTTGCTGTTGTTGTTGTTTTGAGTGGGGTGCTTTGTTGTGGTGTCAGCCTGCCACGCAAACAAACAAACAAAGAAAAACGCAACAACAAAAACAACAACAACAACAGTGAGCTGGGCGGTATTGTTATTGTTGTGTTTTGTTGTTCAGAAATATCGCAGATGTGAGCCGTCAGAGCGACAGAGTAGATACATAACTACAATGTACGTAGACAGTGTCACAACACGTCAACACCTAGGCTTTTGTTGGTTTTCTTTTGGTGTGTGTGTGTGTGTGTGTGTGTGTGTGTGTAGTGGTGTGTGTGTGTGTGATGTGTGTTTGTGTGTGTGTCTTGTTTATAGTGTGTGTCTGGTGTGTATAGTGTGTGTGTGTGTGTGTTATCTGTGTGTCTGTGTGCTTGTGCGTATGTGTGTGTCGTGCGTGCGTGCGTGCATGCGTGCGCGCGCGCGCGCGTGTGTGTGTGTGTTGGAAAGGGGGAGAGGGAGGACAACAGAAGTATTTTGGATGGTGTTTTGATGAGTGATGGCTTTCCTCTTTCACAGAAAATGGTGTGATGGTGGTTTGTCAGGTCCTGTCTGTGCCGTGGGTTCGAATCTCGGCTTTTTCTTATCCCCCATGTCAACTCTAAGTGCAGATCTGCTTGTGCCTCAATTCCCTTCGTGTATCCACACATTCGGATGATCAAATATACACGTTAAAGATCCCGTAATTCACGTCAGCGGAAACACGACCCTACCCAGCACGCATCCCCGAGGTCTCACGGAGGGCAAAAACAGTCGCTTCCGCAAAAAAAACCCCATTGGTGAACCTCGGAGCTCTAGCCGAAGAACAACAACTACAAAAAAACCCAACAAAAACCCAGCATCAAAGCAGAGAGAAGCAGCTGTCGACAGCTCATTTCCTTTAGTCTCCTGGAGTCTGTGATTGAAAAAAAACAACAACAAAAACATGTTTCCCTTTCTTTTCTTTTTGCTTTTAAAAAAAAAATATCCGATGAGACTCTGACCGAAGTCTTGAGAGCAAAATCATGCGCAATATCTTGCACAGGTGTTAAAATGTGGATCCATTTTTAGAAGACTTGAGTAGCTAGGACCGGTGGTATGGATGTCACCAGCATGCCCAGCATGCCACCAGCGCCTTGGAGAAGGGTTAGCTCCGCCAGGGTTGCCTTACCGACGACACACTGCCTGACAAGTTCAATGCCCTGCAAAACTGACTTCTTGGAGAGTCATGGAGAAGTGACGTCATTTCTGGAGGGGATGTAGCATAGTGAGCACACAGCCCCCCACCCACCCCCCACCCCCATCCTCCTATGGAGATGCCGGAGGCCTGTCAGTATAAATAGCATCCCATCCCTCTGGAAATTCTGTGCCAGGAATTCCATTTTTCTATCCCTCTCTTTGTTTCTGCCTTGTTCCTTTTCTTTCGGCCACATCTTTCTTGTCTACTCTCTGCCTTCTTGGTCCAATCTGCTGCCTTTTTCTCTCCAAAAGCTCTTACAATTCTCTCCCACGCCAAAGCCGGATGCGCTAGGCCTGACTTGTCAGGCGCTTAACGCAGCGAAACGTATTTTCGCTCATATTATGACAGACAACAAAGGTGCTGTCTGAGCGTTCAACGACGACGACAACGATGACGACAAAGAAGAAGAAGAAGAGGGGGATGAGGAGAAGGAGGAAAATGAAGAAAAAGAAGAAGAGAAGGAGGAGGAGGAAGAAGAAGAGGAGGAAGAAGAAGAGGAAGAAGAAGAGGAGGAAGAAAAAGAAGAAGAGAAGGAGGAGGAAGAAGACGAAGAGGAGGAGGAAGAAGAAGAAGAGGAAGAAGAAGAAGAGGAGGAGGAGGAAGAAGAAGAGGAAGAAGAAGAAGAACAGGTGGAGGAGGAAGAAGAAGAAGAGGAAGAAGAAGAAGAGGAGGAGGAAGAAGAAGAGAAAGAAGAAGAAGAGGAGGAACAAGAGGAAGAAGAAGAGGAAGGAGAAGAAGAAGAGGAGGAAGAAGAAGAGGAAGAATAAGAAGGCCTTGAACTCCCGCAGCAATAGCAGAAGGCTGCTGCCGACAGTGAAGGCAGGGTGATTCTAATAGCCGTCAGGAAGACTTAAATCACACAGCGGTGAAAAATCACAGACCTCTGGCATGTACAGGGATCGAACCCAGGGGCTGTCACCACCATGACAGAAGGTTGGCGGGGCTGCGGGTTGCTGCAAACTTTTACCACCACCCTAGGCAGCTTCTGGAACAATAAATATGGAGTCTTCACGCAGAGTGTGTGATCAAAGACAACAGAAGGCTGGCAGTGTAATAGCTCGGCTACTGCAGTGTGGAAGAAGCCACTGCCGCATGACCCTTCACTGACACCCCGCCCTTTGTACAGCTAAGATTGCTTGGTGCACATCAAACCTGATTAAAACACCGCCCTTTGTACAGCTAAGATTGCTTGGTGCACATCAAACCTGATTAAAACACCGCCCTTTGTACAGCTAAGATTGCTTGGTGCACATCAAACCTGATTAAAACACCGCCCTTTGTACAGCTAAGATTGCTTGGTGCACATCAAACCTGAGTAAAACACCGCCCTTTGCACTGTTAAGATTACATCCCATCTGATTGAAACACCACCCTTGTACAGTCAAGACCATTATTTTGGTGATTAAACACTGCCTTTAGTACAGTTAGTTCATGTCACATAAAACCTAACTGAAACACCGCCCTTTATACCGTCAAGACCGTTTGGTTTACATCAAACCTTATGAAAACCCCGCCTTCTGTACTCCTGGTTCACGGCCCATCAAACCTGATTAAAACACCGCCCTTTGTACAGTCAGGATGTGTTGGTTTGCATTAAACAAGAACGGATGACTACGCCATTTAGTACACGTCAGCCACGTGAGGGTGTGCGCACGCGCAGTGATGAGTTAGATTGTCCTAAGACACAACAACCTGGAACATGCCCCCAGAAAAGTGCTTCGTGATCCATGGAGCTCAGTGTGGCAGACCATTCCACAGAGTGAAAAAGTCCACTCATCATTAACTGGTAGTGGTACTTGTGGTGGTGGTGGTGGTGGTGGTGGAGGTGGTGAGGGGGGGGGGCTGTTAAGTTTAGCTGACAGGTCTAAAGTTTACTGGAATTCCTTGAGCGTTGCACCACATAGGTCAGTTAGAAGTCGTTCATTTTGTTGTTGCCATTGCCTGCATAATTATCCCAAAGAGATTCTCTTTTTTTCGATATAGGGATAGTCATTCATTTTAATTTGACCATGGCAAATTGTCTGCCAATCTCACCAACAGCAGAAACTAACACACAAGACCCCGTGTCTGAAGCCCTTGTCCTGAACTGCTTACACAGATAACAGATCAGAGGGAGGTGAGTGGACAGATCAAGGGGGAAGTAAGCTGACACATCAGGGGAGGTAACTGGCAGTTTAAAAGCTTTTTGTGAAGGAGTCACTGCATCTGCCAGTGCTTGGTTCCACTCAGAGCCTGGCATGACACTGTCTGCAGAAGAGCTGCCTAGAACAAATTTAATACAGTGGAGGCTCAGAGAAACAAGTACAGGGGATTGGTAACGCTGGGCGGTCATGAGTAGCTTGAAGGACAAACACAACTCCTGTTCCTCTTGCGGTTCTTGTTGTTCTTGTTGGTGTTCTTCTTCTTCTTCATATTCTTTGAATACTCAGACAGCAACAATTGTGGTCTGTGGTCTGACACACTGCATCAAGCTCTTTCTATCGTCACTCCCTTCCTTTTTCACCCGAATATTTCGAAGTCTGTGAACTCAACCTCAAATTACCTGGCCACTCTATTACTTTCTGTTGCCTTTACCGTCCACCTCCCAACCGTAGAAACAATTTGACATCTTCAGTTTTCCACCAAGAGTTTCAGTCACTCCTTGACCATTATAGCCTCTCTCCCAAAAAACTTATTATACTTGGTGACTTTAACTTCCACTTCGACAACCAGTCTTCTCCTGATGCCAAGTGTCTTTCTCTTTCTTTATCAAATCACTCTCCTCTCCAGCTGGTAAACGAACCAACACGCAGATCAGGTCACATTTTAGACGGGCTTATCACCGATGTTTCACAAGGTCTAGTCACATCTCAGTCTGTATCTGTCACTGACGAACTGCTCTCCAATCAATATACCATTCTTTTCTCCCTAAACATTGCAAAGCCTATCAGAAAGAAGTGCATTACCCTTCGCAACCTCAAGGCCATAGATATTCAAACTTTTCTTTCCCAAGCTGCTGAACGTCTATCACAAACCCCTTACCATTCTGACCCTTCTAAACACTACAATACCGTCCACAGCCAACTGCTTGATGAGCATGCTCCTCCTACTGACCATCTCATGCCTGACAGGCCATGTGCACCATGGTACAACCGTGACATCCTGGTCGCAAAACATAAATGCCGACAACTAGAGCGGCAATGGCGTAAAACAAAAACTGAAATAAACAAACAGCTTCCTCGTAAACAAGTTAACAAAGTCAAATCCTTAATTCACTCTTGGCCCAGGCCAAAAGCTGTGTCAGTTATTATTGATGTCAGCTAATTGCCAAGGCCTATATTAAAACGTTATGTTGTAAAATGTTGTGTTGAGATTGCCTTCAGCCATGACAAGCTCTTAACATAACAACCCGCACTCTCCTTTGTTATAGGAGAAAAAAAATCCTCTGAAGTCGGAGTATGGCTGCCTATATGGCGAGGTGCTTGAAAAAGAGTCATACACGCAAACTTCTCATCCAGTGTGTACTTCCTATCTCACAGAGATTCCCTGGTGGGATGAGTGAGTCAGAGTGCATGTTCTGGGTGACCCCCAGGGTGTAAAGCTGGGGAACGCACAACACCAACAACTTAATTCACTCAGCAAAAACAAAGTATTACTCTTCTCAAGTTCTTGTTGCCACGTCCATGAAATCTCTCATTTCCCTCACATCCACTCTTCTTGGATCTGCGAAGGCTAGCCCTCTGCCTTCTATCTACGACAACTCTGAACTTCCTTCTAAATTTTCTGCATTCTTCTCTGACAAAGTCCGCAACATTCCCTCCAGTTTGGATCAGACTCCTTTCCAGCCTGCAACTTCTGATCCCCAATTCTCTGGCACTCCTCCCCTTTCCTTTCATCCAGTAAGCAAGAAAGAAATTGATACAATTCTGAAAGAAATGACTATAAAATCATGTGATCCTGACCCCATACCGGCTTCTCTCTTCACACAGTGCCTACCACAACTTATACCCACTATCATGAAAATAGTAAACTCATCTCTTGCCTCAGGAAATGTTCCATCAGCTCTAAAAACTGCTATAGTCACACCTCTACACATAAAGCATGACCTTGACCCTAACATTCTGAAGAACTATAGACCTATTTTCAACCTACTTTTTTATCTCTAAAGTCCTTGAAAGAGTAGTTCTGAAACAGCTCAACAACCACCTTCTCTCCAACAGTCTTCTTCCTGCGTTTCATTCTGCCTATCACGTCAACCACAGCACCGAAACCACCCTAGTCCACACCTTAAACACGCTTCTACTTGCTTCTGACTCAGTGAAAATCTCCCTCCTCACTCTACTCGACTTATCTGCAGCCTCCGACACTATTGACTACTCTATTCTTCTCTCTCGTCTTCAGAAATAGTTTGGTGTTCTGGAACAACCCTCACCTGGTTTAGTTCATACCTTACTGACCAATTCCAGAAGTCGCAGTAAACAAGATTCAGTCAGTACCTGCCAGACTGGAATGTGGAGTTCCGCAGGGATCTGTTCTGGGCCCTGTTCTTTTTACCCTCTACACTGCTCCACTGTCACATATAATTAACCGTCATCAGATCAACCATCACTTTTATGCAGATGACTCTCAGATTCTAAGCAGCGACACTCCTGATAATCTGCCTTCTCTCTTTACAAATATGGCCCACTGCTTTCAAGATATGCCAAACCGGATGATACAGAACAAGTTACAGCTAAATGCAGATAAAACGGAATCCATGCTTGTAGGGACCAAACACAAACTCTCTTCCATCACAACAGGCTCAATACAACTCGGCAATGCATCAGTCCCTCTATCCACTGCTGTGAAGTATTTAGGGGTCATTATAGACAACACTCTCTCTATGCAAAAATGTATCACCCAGGCCTGCCAGTCATGCTACTATCAATAACGGCGTATTAGTGCAATTCGAAAGTACCTGTCCACTGATGCAACATCCAAAGTTGTGGCGTCTCTCATTCTCTCTTGGCTGGTCTGCCAGCATCATCAATCCAATCCCTTCAAAGTATACAAAACTGCAGCTCGACTAGTCCTCAGAAAGAAAAAATCTGAGCACATTACCCTCTCTTGCGATCTCTCCACTGGCTGCCTGTGCCACAGAGAGTAAACTATAAGATCAGTACCCTCTGTTACAAATGTCTCCACAAAACTGCACCTTCCTACCTCTGTGAATGTCTTCACCTGTACACTCCTACTCGTTCCCTCCGCTCTGATGCAGATACCTTGTCCTTACAAATACCGAGATTCAACTAATCTACGGTGGGCCGTTGCTCTTTCTCTGTTTCTGGAATGACCTCCCCCCCCCCCTCTCCCTCCTCCTCTCCTCTCTCTCTCTCTCTCTCTCTCTCTCTCTCTCTCTCTCTCTCTCTGCCAAAAGCCTTCTTATGACACTTTTAAATCCAGTCTCAAGACATATTTATTTCAAACCTAAGATTTTCCTCTCCTGTTTCATCGCATAGCTTTCCCTGCCTTCAACAGCCGAAATTCTATCAGGATATAACCTGTGTGTGTGTAATTTGTACTTGTTAGAACTATTAATTGTTACTGGTTGAATGACTGTAGGAATGAGTTGAGTGCAAGCGCTTTGATTTGTCTCTTCAAGATATAGCGCTATATAAATTCCATTATTATTATTATTATTATTATATGAGCAAAAAACGCGTTGCGCTGCCGTCAAGCGCCTAACCAGTTCAGGCCTAGCACATCTGACTTCGGCATGGGAGAGAACTGATATATTTTAAGTCTTTCTGGAAAAAAAGGCAGGAGAATGGACCAAGAAGGCAGAAAATAGACAAGAAGGGGGTGACAGGAGAAATAGACAAGGCAGCAACAAAGAGAGGGGTAGAAGGTGGGGGTGCTATTTAACATACCGACAGGCGCCCAGCATACATTCCCGTTGGGAACCATATCTTTCTCATTTCTCTTCTTTTGTCCAGCTCCTCCCCCCCCCCCCCCCCACCTCCTTCCTTCCTTCTATTGCCTGAAGACTATCAAAATGTGTGTGTGTGTGTGTGTGTGCGTGTGTGTGTGTGTGTGTGTGTGTGTGTGTGTGTGTGTGTGTGTGTGTGTGTGATTCAGATCCGGAGGAGGCAGTTTGGGGAGGGGGAGTTCCAGTGCCCACACACCTCTCTGTGTCTACCACGTCATCAGCTGTGTGACCTTCACCCTGACTGTCACTGTGGTGAAGATGAGATGTACGCCACCTGTGGTAAGTGTGTTCGTCAGTGTGTTCGTTCGTTAGTGTGTGTGTGTGTGTGTGTGTGTGCGCGCGCGCGCGAATGTTAATTTTTTTTTTTAAATTTCGAGGATAATGAAATAAGCACTTGTGTGCTTTTTTACATCCAATCCCCGTATGCATGCGCTTTTGCATATTTTGTCGTTCTTTCCCACCGGCACAAATGGCCTGTCCTGTGGGCACTGACTCCAGAGGGAAACTGCCTTGACAGGGCATCTCAGGGTGGCTGGAACCCGGGCCGTCAGACCACGAGTGGCACGTGCAGCGCTCTGACCACCAGACCACCCCCTTCCTTGTGCTATGTGTGAGACTATGGCGGCATGGCATCGCAGGGGGTGAGGAGGTGGGAGGAGGAGGGGGGGGGGGTGAAGCTCGAGCTGTATGCTCTGTCTGCCTGCCTGCCTGCCTGCCTGTTTTATTGAACTGACTGCTTTATCATCAAAAGAAATGCCAACCATACTGTGCTGACTGACACCATCCCGCAGAAAAAGAGATTGTAACAGCAATCTGAGGTTACAGGAGAAACAGAAATTCAGTGTAACAGCGATCTGAGGTTACAGCAGAAATAGAAAGACGTGTAACAGCAACCTTACCAAATGTAGAGGGTTACAGAGCAAAAGATAATTACCCCTCTAATAAATCCAAAACAACAGTAAAAACAAACAAAAAAACAAAACAAAAGAGAACCAAATAAACAAACTATAAATTAATAAATAAAACCAAGCCAAACAAACAAAAAACAGATCCCAAATGTCAGATGTTTAAAAGCCGACAATTTAGAATCATTATCAAACACTCATTCGTCCATGTTTGGCCTCTTCCCCACCCCCACCCCCCAACCCCCTGCCTCCCCACCCACTTTTCATCCCCCTGTCTCTCTCTCTCTCTCTCTCTCTCTCTCTCACTCTCTCTCTTTCTCTCTCTCTCTCTGTTCACGTGCACTGCTGTAATCTGCAATACTCCTATCAGAGTGTCTGATTTGAAAACGTCAACAACAACAACAAAAGGGAAAAAAGAAAGGGGAAAAACAGGAAAAATCCGCCACGTTTTTTCCTCAGGGGAGTATTGGATTCCGATTAACAGATGTTCAAAAGAGGTCGCGCCGTTCCAGAAGTGTGCTGAGTGAGAATGTAACCATGTTCAGACTTTTTATGTCGGCCATTGTTGAACAGCAAGGGGTGCATAGGGTGTGTGTGTGTGTGTGTGGTTGTGTGTGTGAGGTCTGTGGTGAAGGTGATGGTGGGTACATCATGACTGGACATTACAAAGTGCTGGGGTTTTCCCTTGAAAAAAATAACCTCTCTCTCTGTATCTCTTTTGTCTCTGTCTGTCTGTCTGTCTGTCTGTCTTCTGTCTGTCTGTCTGTCTCTCTCACTCTCCCCTCTCTCTCTCTCTCTCTCTCTCTCTCTCTCTCTCTTGTTTGTTTGTTTGTTTGTTTGTTTTGTGGGTTTTATTTTTAGTTGTTGTTGGGGGGGGGGGGGGGGGAGGGGGGCATTAGACATTGGTAAAAAGGAGGTCAGTTGGCCAAACTGACGGACAAGAAAACACAGCGATTGGTTTACGGAACTTCCGTTGAGGGAGGACATCAGAGAGGTGACTGTTAGGAGGGCCGGTACTCAGACGTCCACATCATCATGCAGGCCGACATGTCCCCGCCTCCTACACTATGGTGCACCAAGAAGACAGGAGAGGGGTGGATGGAGGAATCTGGTCCAGTGATCCCTTCGTGTTCGGCTGTCTTCCCCACACGTGAATCCAGTCACAGCATCAAGGGAGGGAAGGGGAGGAAGACAGGTCACCCCGCTATGGACATGTACAGATTGGTGTGTTGTTCTGGATCTTAGTGTCAGACTGCTGAAGTTTATTCCAATAAGTCATTTATCTGTATTTTCAGCATTAACTTGTGTTGATGCTTCACTTCCTTTTTTTGTATTTTAGTCCACAATATTCAGAAAGGAGGGAGGGGGGTAGGAGTTATATTGGTCCTGAAAAAATGGAGTCCAGCGCAACAAGAAAACGATGCAACATAACACAACACAGCGCAACTTAACACAACACAGAACAATAAAACACAACACAGCGCAACATAACACAACACAGAGCAACAAACACAACATAGAGCAATAAAACACAACACAGAGCAACAAAACACAACACAAGAGCAAAAAAACACAACATAGAGCAATATAACACAACACAGAGCAACATAACACAACACAGAGCAACATAACACAACACAGCGCAACTTAACACAACACAGAGCAATAAAACACAACATAGAGCAACCCTAACACAACACAGAGCAATAAAACACAACATAGAGCAATAAAACACAACATAGAACAACATAACACAACACAGAGCAATAAAAAAACAAAAAACAGAGTAACACGACACAACATAAGAGCAATAAAACACAACATAAAAGCAATAAAAAAACAACATAGAGCAATAAAACACAACACAGAGCAATAAAACACAACACAGCGCAACATAACATAACACAGAGCAACATAACACAACACAGCGCAACATAACACAACACAGAGCAAATAAAAACACAACATAGAGCAACAAACATAACACAGAGCAACATAAAAACAACACAGCGCAACATAACACAACACAGAGCAATAAAACACAACATAGAGCAACATAACACAACACAGAGCAATAAAACACAACATAGAGCAACATAACACAACACAGAGCAATAAAACACAACATAGAGCAACATAACACAACACAGAGCAATAAAACACAACATAGAGCAATAAAAACAACATAGAGCAATAAAAACAACACAACAAAACACAACACAAAAGCAACATAACACAACACAGCAGAACATAGCACAAAACAATGCAACATAACACAACACAGCGAAACATAACACAACACATTGCAACAATACATAACACATCGCAACATTGCATAACACAACACAGCGCAACAATACATAATGCAGTGTAACATAACACAATACAGTGCAACATAACATAACACATCGCAACAATACATAATACAATATAGTGTAACAAAACACAGCACAGTGCAACAATAACAACACATCACAACAATACATAATACAATATAGTGTAACAAAACACAACACAGTGCAACAATAACAACACATCGCAACAATACATAATACAATATAGTGTAACAAAACACAGCACAGTGCAACAATAACAACACAGTGCAACAACACATAATACAATATAGTGTAACAAAACACAGCACAGTGCAACAATAACACAACACAGTGCAACAATAACACGACACAGTGCAACAATAACACGACACAGTGCAACAATAACAGTGCAACAATAACACGACACAGTGAAACAATAACACGACACAGTGCAACAATAACAGTGCAACAGTAACACGACACAGTGCAACAATAACACGACACAGTGCAACAATAACACAACACAGTGCAACAATAACACGACACAGCTTAACAATAACACGACACAGCTTAACAATAACACGACACAGTGCAACAATAACACGACACAGCTTAACAATAACTCGACACAGTGCAACAATAACAGTGCAACAATAACACGACACAGCTTAACAATAACACGACACAGTGCAACAATAACACGACACAGTGCAACAATAACACGACACAGTGCAACAATAACAGTGCAACAATAACACGACACAGTGCAACAATAACACGACACAGTGCAACAATAACACGACACAGTGCAACAATAACACGACACAGTGCAACAATAACAGTGCAACAATAACACGACACAGCTTAACAATAACACGACACAGTGCAACAATAACACAACACAGTGCAACAATAACACGACACAGCTTAACAATAACACGACACAGTGCAACAATAACACGAGACAGTGCAACAATAACACGACACAGTGCAACAATAACACGACACAGAGTAACAATAACACGACACAGTGAAACAATAACAGTGCAACAATAACACGACACAGCTTAACAATAACACGACACAGTGCAACAATAACACGACACAGCTTAACAATAACACGACACAGTGCAACAATAACACGACACAGTGCAACAATAACACGACACAGCTTAACAATAACACGACACAGTGCAACAATAACACGACACAGCTTAACAATAACTCGACACAGTGCAACAATAACAGTGCAACAATAACACGACACAGTGCAACAATAACACGACACAGTGCAACAATAACACGACACAGCGCAACGCAACACGTCGCAACACAGCCTAACATACCGCAGGACAGCACAACATAACAAAACACAACAAAGCACAGAACAACGCAACACAACACAACAAAGCACAGTATAACACACCTCAACAAACACAACACAACCCAGCGCAACCCGGTAGGAACAGATGACAGAACTTACAAAACCACATATACACGGGGACTGGATGTAAAAAAAAGCGCATAAGTGCTTATTCCATTATCCTCGATATAAAAGAAATTTTTTTTAAAGCAACATCACGTCAGAATATGGAACAAAAGGCCGAAGAGGAGAGAGGGGAAATGGAGCATTGTCTCACAGAGTCACGTCGTTTGTGACCTCATGACATGACATGGCATGACATGGCATGGCACGGCCTGACATACAGGCTGGGGAGGAAGATAAACCAAGGGGAGGGGAGGGGAGGAAGGGGAGGGGAGGAAGGGGAGGGGAGGAAGGGGAGGGGAGGAAGGGGAGGGGAGGGTGTACAAGTTACAGCTAAATTGAGATAAAACCGAAGCCATGATTATAGGGACCAAACACAAACTCTCTTCCATCACAACAGATTCAATAGAATTTGGCAATACATCAGTTCCGCTATCCAGTGCAGTTAAGTATCTAGGTGTTGTTATTGACAACACACTCTCTATGCAAAAGTTCATCACCCAGACCTGCCAGTCCTGCTACTATCAATTACGACGTTTAAGTG
>CM054138.1:11487921-11490421 GCA_028751875.1 Rapana venosa | reverse complement strand
CTCTGTTCAGCTCTCTCTCTCTCTGTTCAGCTCTCTCTCTCTCTGTTCAGCTCTCTCTCTCTCTCTGTCTCTCTCTCAATAGACTATGCTTCTACCCTGTGGGATTCTGCTAGTGCAAACACTATGAAACCGTTACTGAGTCTGTACAAGCGTGCTCTCAAACTGGTCCTTTTAAAAAAGACAAGCTTATTAGAAGCGGACTATGCTCAATTAAATATTCTCCCCTTACACCGACGACTAAAATATAACAAAGGAGTTATGATGTTCAAGATCATGACAGGAACCGTTCCATCATACTTAAAAGACAAATTCCCCCTAAACCAATCCAGAAATACTATAAAGCCTAGTGTCCCTATTCCGAGAATAGACTTATTCAAATCTAGTCTACTTTACTCAGGCCCTATGCTGTGGAACTCTCTTCCAGATTCAGTTAAACAACATCAATCAATAACAATCTACAAAACTCAATTATCAACTTACTTGATACATCAACAATAACAAACCACAGTCCATAGCCTTAAAAACAAAGTTGCATATCCCCCCTTACCTATCTGCCCTTTCCATCTTACCTATCTGCCCTTCCCTTTCCCTTCACCTGTCTGTATGTCAGACTGTTGTTCCTCTCTCTCTCTCTCCTCTCTCATCTCTCCTCTCTCTCTCATCTCTCTCTCTCCTCTCTCCTCTCTCTCTCCCCATCTCTCTTCCTCTCTCACTCTCTCTCTCTCTCTCTCTCCCCCCCCCCTTTCAAATTTTCATTGTAATTGAAAAAGTGAGTTTAGCAAAGTGTAAGCTTTTTTAAAAAAAAATTTTATATTAATTTTTTTTAACTACACTATAGTTATAAGAAATATATCTATCATAACAACAATATGTGTTAATCTGTACGAGTATAATGAAAAAGAGTGTTGACAGTGATGATGTGCTGTTTTGAGAATGATATTCAGTATTTTTTTCTATGTCCTTTTTGTTTTGCTTGTTTACAAACAAAAAGCATTAAATCTTTAACACACACACAAACACTCACTCACTCACTCACTCATCCCTTGGTCGGGACGACCGTTGGGGTACCCGCACGGACGCTGCAAGTGGACCGCCAAATGGTTCTGTCCTGGGCTGTTTTCAGGAGGTTTGGTACAGTGAGGCCGGTCCACTCCTTGATGTTGGATATCCAGCTTTTGCGTGGTCGTCCCTGCCTCCTTGCTCCTTCCACCATTCCCTGCAGGACTGTCTTTGACAGGCTGTTATGCCTTGTTGTGGCCAAACCACTTCAGTTTCCTCCGTTTGACTGTATCTAGCAATGGTTCTTGTGTGCCAGCCAGTGCCTCGATCTGCTGCCAGACGTAGTCATTGGTTTTGCGGTCTCTGTAGGTGATGTTCAGGATCCGCCTGAGGCACTTCATCTCAAAGGCTTGAATGCGACGTTCTAAATCGGCAGTAAGTGTCCATGTTTCACAGCTGTACAAGGCAATGGATGTGACGAGTGCCTTGTAGAGTCTGACCTTAGTGTGGGTTCTGATGTTGTGGTTTCTCCACACTTTCGCCAGCTTAGTCATGGAGGAGAGTGCCACAGCAAGTCTGATCTTCACCTCTTGTGTGCTCGTGCCTTCTTTGGTGATGACTGCTCCAAGGTACTTGAAAGTTTCCACCTCCTCTAGTGTCTCGCCACTCATCTTGATGCTGGTGGGAGTGGTCGGTGTGGTACTGTTCACTAGGATCTTGCTCTTTTCACACAAACACACTCACACACAAACACACACACACACACTCCCCCCTCTCTCTCCCACTCTCTCTCATTCCCCCCCTCCCCCCCCCCCCCCCCCCATCTCTCCTCTCTTACTCACAATGTATAGATGTTCGTTTTATGACTTTAGTGATTTTTTTCTCCTTATTGTAAGAGTGTGTTGATATTGGGCTTATTTCTTTTTCATGGCGTTCAATTTGTACGAGTATATTCGAAAAAAATATTGATGGTGATCCTGTGCTGTCTTGAGAATTATATATTTAGTATTATCCTTGAAACACACACACCCTGTGCTCAATTTTATGATCTATAAGTTTCTCTCTCTCTCTCTCTCTCTCTCCACTCTCTCTCTCTCTCTCTCTCTCTCTCTCTCCTCTCCTCTCCTCTCTCTCTCTCTCTCTCTCTCTCTTCTCTCTCTCTCTCTCTCTCTCCTCTCTCTCTCTCTCTCTCTCTCTCTCTCTCTGTTGTTATTGCTGTAGTTGTTACTTTGTTTTTTGTTGTTGATTTGTTTGAGTTTTTTGTTTGTTTGTTTTTTGTTTTGGTGTATGTATTTTGTGTGTGTGTGTGTGTGTGTGTGTGTGTGTTGTGTGTGTGTGTGTGTGTGTGTGTGTGTGTGTGTGGAGGGGGAACGGTGTTGGGCTTAAAAAAATTTTTTTTCTCTCCTTCTCATTTGTTTCTTTGTTGTTGTTTTTTCTTGTTTTTTGTTTGTCTGTTTGGGAGGGTGCTTTTGTCTGTTGTTTTTTTGTTGTTGTTGTTTTT
>CM054138.1:11480421-11482921 GCA_028751875.1 Rapana venosa | reverse complement strand
TATGGGTGGTGGGTGTGGTATGGTATGGTATGGCGTGCGTGGTATGGTATGGTATGGTATGGTATGGCATGGTATGGTATAGTATGGTATAGTATAGTATGGTATAGTATGGTATGGTATTCTATTGCATGGCATTGTATTGTGTTGTGTTGTAGTGTATCGTCACCATTTTAAGTCACGGGAGATTTCACTACTTGAAAATCAGGCTGCTTTACTCGGAAAGAGCGCGTCGCGACAAGAGCAGCGCCACCCATTATCTTATTTTCCTGTCTGCAAGAGTATCAATTTGTTTCCTTATCAGAGTGGCTTTTCACTACCGACTGTTGCCAGGGACAACTCTGGTGTTGCCCTGGGTTCTGCTGCCTGTCGCTGGGAGCGGTGTTGTGTCCAGAAAGACTGGCGGTGGTCAGAGCTGAATCAGGCTTCTTTCCTACCCCCCCCCCCCCCCCCATCACCTTCCTGTCATCAGAATAAGCACGTGACAATAAGTGTTCTTGAAACACAATTACAACGTTACCTCCCTTTGCAATGATTACACTCATTCCCAAGTGACACTAACCCAGAACTGGTGTGGCATGTTCACTTTTACAACAAAGCATCCCCGCCGATAAATATCACATTTTCAGAAATCACTTTTGGCATCACAGAATTCATTGATGTTGTCACTGACACGCTTTTTTTGCAAAGAGCTGTGGAAAATGGCTGCTGTGATTTCTTTTCCAAATGAGGACATCATTATTAAAGTCAATAATGTCACACCTGCTAAAGATCTCTTCTGTCTACACACTGATGACATATCCAGAGTCTTTGAACCTTGATGCCACAGTTGCTGTCCTCATTTTGTCTTTGATTGTTAACAGCCGTTTAATGCTGGGCTTTGCCAACAGTAAACTGACAAGGTGGCAGACGACAGCTGTTGTTTGTTCCCTGTTTCCTGGCCCTCAGTTCTTCTTCTTCGTGCAACCCATGGACAGCAGCTAGTGTTGTCCGTCATGTGAGGGGACATGGCTGCGCTGCCGTCATGCGCCTGGCAAGTCAGATCCAGCCCATCTGACTTCGGCGTGGTTTGTTTACAACGAGAAGCGATATTTGTAGCTGAACAGTAACAGTCTACCAGTATTTCTTCAAACCCTTCACGCTTCAGTCGCTTAGCGGCAGCGCAACACATTAATCATTTTTATCGTAAGACAGACAACAATAGTGGCTGTCTGGGCATTGGACTGCAAAGAAGAATAAACCCTGTACAATTTGTGTATGTATGTGTGTGTGTGTGAGAGAGAGAGATATGTGAGAGAGAGAGAGAGAGAGAGAGAGAGAGACTCAACACTTGTACTTTCTGACTGTTCTGTGATCTGCTGTACGTAAACACTACTCTGCTGTAATCATCGTGTGAGCAGAGCACCTTCCCGCCCACAGCCAGGCCGACTTCAGAGACTGTGATTTCAGCACGGGGCAGTGCTACTGGTACAACACTAACAGGTCAGGTGACGCTCACCCCCTGCTGTGGGCACGTGCCCAAGCCTTCATTGGTGTGCCGGACCAAACCCTGCCCAACGTCAATCTTTCAGGTTGGACAATGACTCCCCCCCCCCCTCCCCCCACACCTCCTCTCTTGGTCGTTTTGGCTCCTCCAATCACATTTCAGAACTAGCAGCTACCATTGTTGGTTCTTCTTTTCGTTTTGGTATTTAAAGTCACTGTTGTCATCTAGCCCTGGTATTGCAAATGGCACAAAAATACTCTGTTCATGCAGCTTAGAAACATCGCTGTAATGACTCATGACTGTTTACTTTCACCTTTCACCTATCACACAGTCTAATAGACTGTTAGGGCACCACTGAAGACTTTGCAACCAGCTTCCTCCACTCCTTCAGTCAGATTCAGGGGTGGTCGCTGCCTCAAATGTTTCTCTTGAGTGTTGATGTCAACAGTAAAGTTAAATGTTAATGTTAAATCTTGTCCTGATTTGTTCATGATTGTTGAAGACAGAAAGACATGAGTTGTTCTTTTGGCTCTTTTAATTATGATCTGAATGCTTTAAAGTTAAAGGTGAAGATGTTTCCATAACCTGTGTGGTCAGTGGGAAGCGAGATGTCCAAGACCTCAGCTTCTCCAGGGGCCAGAACATTGAGGGCGGCGCCCATCTCCTCTCCCTCGTTGACCCTTAAGAAGGCAGGTAGCCATTTACAGCTGGGGGACTGTACTGAAGCCAAGTCGTGCAAACAGTCACCCATCCACTTGGTAACCATGCACAATGCTAACCCTAGCTTGGGGAATGCCAATGCTCTGTCACTGAGCTAGGACGTCCTCTCTCTCTCTCTCTCTCTCTCTCTCTCTCTCTCTCTCTCTCTCTCTTTCTGTCTGTCTCTCTCTCTCTCTCTCTCTCTCTCTCTCTGTCCGTCTGTCTGTCTCTCTCTTCATATATATTGAATGTATTATGTATTATATATAAATATATATATATATATATATATATATTATTATTATATATATACATATT
>CM054138.1:11472921-11477921 GCA_028751875.1 Rapana venosa | reverse complement strand
CCCTGCCCCCCTCCCCCTCCCCCTCAGGCTGTTCAGAGCACAGGCTTGGTGACCGTTCCTGTCTCTTCTGTCTTGAAGCGACTGCTCTGGCTTCCTGTTTGTAAATGTATGGAAGCCAAAGTGAGGTCAGTTTGGGTTTGTTTGTTTTTTAATGCAGCTGAAGAAAGCCGCCCAGCTTGACCGTCCCAAGCTTGTTCAGTGTTCTCTGTCTCCAAGTCCCTGAAAACTGAAGGTGGTCCGTTGTTCCTGGGCCACGCATACAGAAGAAAAGCGCTGCGGTCAGCGAGCATTCCATGACATGGTCACCTGTATGGAGTGCTGTGTGTAGGATGGTGGTGGTGGTGGTGGTGTGATAGTTGTCTCTGTTTCCTTTGTAAGGTCGGGGTAGTCTGACCGTTTGTTTGGGGAGAAACTGGAAGACAGAGATCATGATGATGATGATGATGATGATGATGATGATGATGGTGTGTGGGGGTGTGATAGTGCTGATCGACGTTGTAACGACGCGCGAGCGGAGTCGACCGAATGTGATGATGTTACATTGGTGTAGATCATTGCTACAGTTAGGATGTACATAAGTCTCTTGTTACGGTCAGGTGTTACATAAGTCTCTTGTTGCTGTCAGGTGTTACATCATTCTGTTGTTAGTTACGTGTTACATCATTCTGTTGTTACAGTCAGGTGTTGCAACATTCTGTTGTTACAGTTACGTGTTACATCATTCTGTTGTTACAGTTACGTGTTGCGTCATTCTGTTGTTACAGTCACGTGTTGCATCATTCTGTTGTTACAGTTACGTGTTACATCATTCTGTTGTTACAGTTACGTGTTGCATCATTCTGTTGTTACAGTTACGTGTTGCATCATTCTGTTGTTACAGTTACGTGTTGCATCATTCTGTTGTTACAGTTACGTGTTACAATTGCAGGCACGTACGTAACAGTTACGTGGTTACACATCCCTTCTCCGAACCTCACGTGTCAGATCATTCTTTGTTACAGTCAGTTGTTCCTCCTTCATTTGTTGTTCAGTTTCGTGTTTGATCATTTCGTTGTCCATTATGTACAACTGCAGGCACGAGATACTCGCAGCACGTGAGGTACTGAAGTGGGAACTCTTCCCTGTGCTATGGAATGGCCTTTGGCAGGCAGTCGTTAAGTCTGCCTATCCCTCCTGCTGCCCTCCCCCGCTTCCTCCCTCCATTTGGTTGAGTTTGTGTTTTAGATCAGATTTTCAGTGTTCCCATTAATGTAACTAAGAAGGTAATGAGATGAATTCGCGCTAAGGGCTATGAAGTGGGATCTTTCGTTCTTTCCTCTTGCTGTTATTATGGCCTCTGCTGCTGTCTGTCTTTCTCTGTTGTTATGTCTTTTGTCTCCTGGGGATGGGTAATAGCTCAAGTGGTCGGAAGCACTCCCTTTCCCCTAATGTTTAAGCAGCGTCGAGCGTGGTTTCCATTTGGATGGGTGACCGTTTGCGCGCCTTGGCTTCAGTACAGTTCCCCCAGTTCACCCAGCTGTAAATGGGTACCTGTCCTCTTTAGGGTCAGGGAAGGTAAAGCAGCGAGGGAGAGGAGATGGGCGCCGCCCTCAATATGCTGGCCCTAGAGAAGTGAGGTCTCTGACGCCTCGCTCCCCTACGACCTTATAGGTTATGGGACTCCTTTACCTTTACCTTAACTTATCTTCCTGTCTGTCTCTCTGTTCTGTCTGTGTGCCTATCCTTGCTTAACTTATTCCTGTTTACGTTTACTTTCAATGTTCCCCCCTACATGTATGGAATTAGATTGGGGTGAATTTGCATGGAAAGTCCATCATCAATATATGTATGTTTTCTTTCTTTCTTTATATTATTCTTCATGCCATGTACTGCACGTTCATTACTTTCGTTTTCTTTTTGCTTTTCTTTTTTCGCAGAGGGCTGGGTGTAAGAAAGTTATTGTTATTCTTATTCTATAACCCTCTATAAATAAAATTTGTTCATTTGTTCATTTCTGTCCGTCTGTTTCTCTGTATGTCTGTTTCTACGTCTGTTTCTCTGTCTCTTTGTTGATCTTTTTCTTTGCTTCTATAATTATGTCTGTTTCTCTGTCTATCTGTCTGTCTGTCTGTCTCTCTGCCTCTCTGTCTCTCTGTCTCTCTCTGCCTCTCTGTCTCTCTGCCTGTCTGTCTGTCTCTCTGTCTCTCTCACTCTCTCTGCCTCTCTGTCTCTCTGCCTCTCTGTCTGTCTGTCTCTCTGTCTGTCTGTCTGTCTCTCTGTCTGTCTCTCTGTCTCTCTGTCTGTCTGTCTGTCTGCCTCTCTGTCTGTCTGTCTGTCTGTCTCTCTGTCTCTCTGTCTCTTTGCCTGTCTGTCTGTCTGTCTCTTTGTCTCTCTGTCTCTCTGTCTCTCTCTCTCTCTCTCTCTCTCTCTGTCTCTCTCTCTCTCTCTGCCTGTCTGTCTGTCTGTCTGTCTCTCTGTCTCTCTGTCTCTCTCTCTCTGTCTCTCTCTCTTGCCTGTCTGTCTGTCTCTCTGTCTCTCTCTCTCTGTCTCTCTCTCTCTCTGTCTCTCTGTCTGTCTGTCTGTCTCTCTCTCTCTCTCTCTGTCTGTCTGTCTCTCTCTCTCTCTCTCTCTCTCTCTCTCTCTCTCTCTCTCTCCCTCTGCCTTTCTGCCTGTCTGTCTGTCTGTCTCTCTGTCTCTCTGTCTCTCTGTCTCTCTCTCTCTCTTTCTCTGTCTGTCTCTCTGTCTCTCTCTCTCTGCCTGTCTGTCTGTCTCTCTGTCTCTCTCTCTCTGTCTCTCTCTCTCTCTGTCTCTCTGTCTGTCTGTCTGTCTCTCTCTCTCTCTCTGTCTCTCTGTCTGTCTGTCTCTCTCTCTCTCTCTCTGTCTGTCTGTCTGTCTGTCTCTCTCTCTCTCTCTCTCTCCCTCTGCCTGTCTGTCTGTCTGTCTCTCTGTCTCTCTGTCTCTCTGCCTGTCTGCCTGTCTGTCTGTCTGTCTGTCTCTGCCTGCCTCTCTGCCTGTCTGTCTGTCTCTCTCTCTCTCTCTCTCTGCCTGTCTGTCTGTCTCTCTCTCTCTCTCTCTCTCTCTCTCTCTCTCTCTCTCTGCCTGTCTGTCTGTCTGTCTCTCTCTCTCTCTCTCTGTCTGTCTGTCTGTCTGTCTGTCTGTTAGTCCATTCCAGGATCTTCGGGTGGCAGCGATACCAATGAAATCTGTTCTGTCCTCCATGTCCCTCTCTATCCTCTGCTTCTCTCTGTGAATCCACAGAGGTCAGACCTGTCCATTGACTGATGCTGTTCATCATTCTCTTCCTTTCATGGTCATCATTCTTTTTCTTCCATGTTCATTCTTCCTCCGCTTCCTTCCATGGTCATCATTCTCTGTCTTCCATGGTCATCATTCTCTTTCTTCCATGGTCATCATTCTCTGTCTTCCATGGTCATCATTCCCTTCCTTCCATGGTCATCATTCCCTTCCTTCCATGGTCATCATTCCCTTCCTTCCATGGTCATCATTCCCTTCCTTCCATGTTCATCATTCTCTTCCTTCCATGGTCATCATTCCCTTCCTTCCATGGTCATCATTCCCTTCCTTCCATGGTCATCATTCTCTTCCATGGTCATCATTCCCTTCCTTCCATGGTCACCATTCTCTTTCTTCCATGGTCATCATTCTCTTCCTTCCATGGTCATCATTCTCTTCCTTCCATGGTCATCATTCCCTTCCTTCCATGGTCATCATTCTCTTTCTTCCATGGTCATCATTCCCTTCCTTCCATGTTCATCATTCTCTTCCTTCCATGGTCATCATTCTCTTCCATGTTCATCATTCTCTTCCATGGTCATCATTCTCTTTCTTCCATGGTCATCATTCTCTTCCTTCCATGTTCATCATTCTCTTCCTTCCATGGTCATCATTCTCTTCCTTCCATGGTCATCATTCCCTTCCTTCCATGGTCATCATTCTCTTCCTTCCATGGTCATCATTCTCTTCCATGGTCATCATTCTCTTCCATGGTCATCATTCTCTTCCTTCCATGGTCATCATTCTCTTCCATGTTCATCATTCTCTTCCATGGTCATCATTCTCTTTCTTCCATGGTCATCATTCTCTTCCTTCCATGGTCATCATTCTCTTCCTTCCATGTTCATCATTCTCTTCCTTCCATGGTCATCATTCTCTTCCTTCCATGGTCATCATTCCCTTCCTTCCATGGTCATCATTCTCTTCCTTCCATGGTCATCATTCTCTTCCATGGTCATCATTCTCTTCCATGGTCATCATTCTCTTCCATGGTCATCATTCTCTTCCATGGTCATCATTCTCTTCCATGGTCATCATTCTCTTCCATGGTCATCATTCTCTTCCATGGTCATCATTCTCTTCCTTCCATGGTCATCATTCCCTTCCTTCCATGTTCATCATTCCCTTCCTTCCATGTTCATCATTCTCTTCCTTCCATGGTCATCATTCCCTTCCTTCCATGGTCATCATTCTCTTCCTTCCATGGTCATCATTCTCTTCCATGGTCATCATTCCCTTCCTTCCATGGTCATCATTCCCTTCCTTCCATGGTCATCATTCCCTTCCTTCCATGGTCATCATTCTCTTCCATGGTCATCATTCCCTTCCTTCCATGGTCATCATTCTCTTCCTTCCATGGTCATCATTCTCTTCCTTCCATGGTCATCATTCCCTTCCTTCCATGGTCATCATTCTCTTCCATGGTCATCATTCCCTTCCATGGTCATCATTCTCTTCCATGGTCATCATTCTCTTTCTTCCATGGTCATCATTCCCTTCCATGGTCATCATTCTCTTCCATGGTCATCATTCTCTTCCATGGTCATCATTCTCTTCCATGGTCATCATTCTCTTCCATGGTCATCATTCTCTTTCTTCCATGGTCATCATTCTCTTCCATGGTCATCATTCCCTTCCATGGTCATCATTCTCTTCCATGGTCATCATTCTCTTCCATGGTCATCATTCTCTTCCATGGTCATCATTCCCTTCCTTCCATGGTCATC
>CM054138.1:11462921-11465421 GCA_028751875.1 Rapana venosa | reverse complement strand
TCTGTCTGTCTATCTGTTTCTTTCTCTGTCTTTGTATCTATCTGTCCTTACGTCTATCTGTCTGTATGTTTTTGTATCTGTCTGTATGTCTTTGTATCTGTCTGTCCTTTACGTCCGTCTGTACTATGAATGGTGTGCATTATTATGTGTGGTGTGCATTATGTGTGATGTGTATTCTGAGTGATGTGTATACTTTCTCTTCACAAGCTTTCGAACGTTTTTCACAAACCTCTGACCACACTGACCACTCTGATCACTATAACACTGTTCTCCGCCAATTGCTTGATGAGCATGCACCTCCTACTGACCATCTCCTACCTGACAGACCCTGTGCGCCATGGTATACCCAAGACATCCTGATAGCGAAACGCAAACGCCGGCAACTAGAACGGCAGTGGCGGAAATCAAAAACCGAAATCAACAAACAGCTTTTCCGAAAACAAATAAACTAAGTCAAACTCTTAATCCATTCAGCAAAGACAGAATACTACTCTTCCCAAGTTCTCTGTGCTACATCCATAAATTCTTTTTTTTCCCTCACCTCAAATCTCCTTGGGTCTGCACAAACAACTCCTTTGCCTACCACCCACAGCCTGTCTGAACTTCCATCCATCTTTTCTGCCTTCTTTTCAGACAAAATCCACAACATACCCTTTGTCTCTAAAGTTCTAGAAAAAGTTGTTCTCAATCAGCTCAACAGTCACCTTCATTCCAATGATCTCCTTCACCTGGTTTACTTTATACCTCACAGACAGAATCCAGAAAGTTATTGTAAACAAAATTCAATCAAAACCTGTCAAAATGGAATGTGGAGTCCCACAGGGATCAGTCCTGAGCCCTGTTCTCTTTACTCTCTATACTGCTCCACTCTCACATACAATAAACAACCACCATATTGATCATCATTTCTATGCCGATGACACTCAGCTTCAGTGCAGTGATACTGTTGGAAACTTGACTTCCCTCCTGACAAATATGTCCTACTGTCTTCAAGACATTCAAAACTGGATGACTCAGAACAAGTTACAACTTAATGCCGATAAAACCGAAGCCATGCTCATAGGGACCCAACATAAACTTTCCTCCATCACAACAACATCAATAGAATTCGGCAGTGCGTTAGTTCCTTTGTCCAGCTCTGTGAAGTATTTAGGAGTAGTTCTTGACAATACACTCTATGAAAAAATTCATCACCCAGACCTGCCAGTCTTGCTACTATCAACTACGGCGCATAAGCGCGATTCGCAAGTATCTGTCCACTGATGCAACTTCCAAGCTTGTCACATCTCTCATTCTTTCACGTTTAGACTACTGTAATTCTCTTTTGGCTGGCCTACCAGCATCATCCATCCACTCTCTTCAACGCATACAAAACTCTGCAGCTCGACTGGTCCTAAGAAAGAAAAAATCCAAACACATCACTCCTCTTCTGCGATCTCTTCACTGGCTGCCAGTCTCACAAAGACTGAAGTATAAGATCAATACCCTCTGTTTCAAATGTCTCCACAAATCTGCACCATCTTATCTTTGTAACTGTCTTCACCTGTACACTCCATCCCGTTCCCTTCGTTCAGCCGCAGATACTTTGTGCTTTCGAACACCCAGATTCAAACAAACCACTGTTGGCTGTTGATCTTTCCACCTGGAATGACCTCCCTCTTTCACTTCGCCAAAAACCTTCACTTGATACCTTCAAATCCAGCCTCAAAACACACTTATTTCCTTCCTGACACTTTCCCCTCATATCCGTCTCGACTTTTCAACAGCATCCTTCATCTCCTAAGTGTGTTCGCGGGTGTGTGTGTGTGTGTGTGTGTGTGTGTGTGTGTGTGTGGTGTGTGTGTGTGTGTGTGTGTGTTGTGTGTGTGTGTGTGTGTGTGTGTGCGTGTGCACGTACGCGTGCATAAATTTGAAATATGTTATTTATTATATCTGAGGAAAGTTACATGCGCGTAAATGGTTTGAGTGCAAGCGCTTCGATTTGTTTGTTTTACAAGATTCAGTGCTATATAAATTCCATATATTATTATTATTATTATTCTGAGTGATGTGTATTATGTGGGATGTGTATTATGTGTGATGTGTATAATGTGTGATGTGACAGGAAGCAGAAGGGGCGGAAGAAGAGGATGAGGAGAGAGGGTCACCCAGGTCACAGGTCAAAAGCGGAGGAGGAGGTGGAGGAGCCACTTTTCTCTATAGGGTCAGTCTGTCTGTCTGTCTGTCTGTCCGTCCATATGTCAGTCAGTCAGTCTGTCTGTCCGTGTTTTTGTCGGTCTGTCTGTCTATCCGTCCATGTTTCCGTCATTCGGTCTGTGTGTCCGTTTTTGTGTCTGTCAGCGTGCCTCTCTCTTCACCTGTCAGTAAGCCTGGTTGTTCATCCATGCGTCTGTTAGTCTGTACTTATGCCAGTCGGTATCTCTGCTCATCTTTCTGGCCTGGCATCCCTTCATCATCCCAGACATCTTTATCCACGTGTTTGATGGCTGACCTCTCTGAT
>CM054138.1:11450421-11455421 GCA_028751875.1 Rapana venosa | reverse complement strand
TTGCCCACTCTGTGGCATTGTCAATTTCTTCTACGCCAACCATGTATTATGGCCTAAGGCTGAGATACATTAAATTTCTGAGTTCTGAGTTCTCTCTCTCTCTCTATCTCCGGAATAGCAACAACAATCATCATCATTAAAACTATTATCATCATCATCACCAAAATCATCATCATCATCACCATCATCACCATCATCATCGTCGTCAAGAAGTGACCCTGGCTGACCTGTGTGTCGTCACCTCTCTCTTTGTGCCCCCACAGGCAGTCACCCCGGGGCGGGGCTGGTGGAGGTGGAGGGGGCAGGGAGGGGGTGTCCCTGTGACTTCCTCTGCCGCTGGATCCACCCCCGACCCTCCCTCCCCCACCCCAAGGTCAAGGTCGGAGACCAGGAAGCGGCTGAAGAGGGAGAGAAGACGTTCGTGTGCATCTGTCCTGAGGGCAGAGTGCTGGCCCCTGACGGCGTGGCGTGTGTAAGAGAGCAGGAAGGTAAGGAGAGTGTGTGTGTCTGATTATGCAATATCAACAACTGTAATGACCACTATAAACTCTCTCAGGTGTCCGTCCGTAAGGAGGGTGTGTGTGGGGTGTGGTGATTATGCAATATCAACAACTGTAATGACGACTGTAAACTCTCTCAGGTGTCGGTAAGTAGGGTGTGTGTGGGGTGGGGTGATTATGCAATATCAGCAACTGTAATGACGACTATAAACTCTCAGGTGTCGGTATGGAGGGTGTGTGTGGGGTGGGGTGGGGTGATTATGCAATATCAACAACTGTAATGACAACTATAAACTCTCTCAGGTGTCGGCATGGAGGGGGTGGGGGGGGGTGATTATGCAATATCAACAACTGTAATGACGACTATAAACTCTCTCAGGTGTCGGTAAGGAGGGTGTGTGTGGGGTGGAGTGATTATGCAATATCAACAACTGCCTACTGTCTTGAATCCCCGGGTAGTCACTGGGACACTGCTATAAACTGTCAGTGTGTGTCATGGTCAGGTGAACAGTGATGGCACTGCTATAAACTGTCAGTGTGTGTCATGGACAGGTGAACAGTGATGGCACTGCTATAAACTGTCAGTGTGTGTCATGGTCAGGTGAGCAGTGATGGCACTGCTTTAAACTGTCAGTTTGTCATGACCAAGCTGAACCGGAAAAATCCATCACTCACCAGCTGGAAGATTGCATGCTGGGCATGTTTGTGCTATCCACATCACTCCCTCTTCTACGAAAGGGAGATAAGTATTGTAGAGTGCGCAAGCTGTTATGCGTCATTTGCGCACCACATCTGGGTACATTGTCTCATCCAAAGAGCTTTCAGTGGCAAAAGGTTTAAAGAGAAGTAAGAACGATGTCAGCAGGAGTGGACAACATTCCATCAGAGCTTGTCCAGGCAGGAGGAGAGGCCATGATAAAGGTGTTATTCACCATCTGCAGTAAGATCTGGCGGACAGGAGAGTGGCCAACACCTTGGACACAGTCCCTGATTATCTCTCTCCCGAAGAAAGGCAACTTAACAACTGTGCCAAAACTACCATACCATCAGCCTGATCAGCCATCCAAGCAAAGTCATGCTCAGAATTCTCCTGAACAGACTGAAGCCTCAAGCTGAGGAGATCATCAGAGAAGAGCAAGCAGATTATGGAGCAGGACGGAGCACAACAGAGCAAATTTTCAACTTTAAAATACTCTGGGGATGGTGGTGGTGGTGATGATGATGATGGTGATAATGATGGTGGTGGTGATAATGATGGTGATGATGATGACGATGATGATGATGACTACAACGAAAAAGAAGCTTGGTGATAAAGCGAGATGATGTTAAGGGGTGTTGAGGACGATGATAAGGACGATGATGATGATGGTGGTAGTGGTAGTCATGATGGTGGTGAGGAAGAGAAGGAGGAGGAGGATGACTATGACAATACGATCAAGTATGAAGTTTAGGAACTTGACTGATTTCAACAGAAAAGTCCGCCACTCGTTGCGTGTTTAGCTGCCTATTTGCCCAGTTCTTTGAGGACTGTTGATTATTCCCCTTCATGTCACTTTACCTGTCTCAGATAGATATTTTGATTTAGAAAATGTTCCACAAATGTTTTGAAAAGTATTAGATATACAGTTTATTTCTAAATGCACTGACATACTCCCTAATTATGACCTTTGCTCTATAACTGCTCCTTGTTATAGATCTTTTTTTGCGTTGCTGAAGGGGTTTTGCTGAAGAAGGGGAAACACTCCAAACCTATTGAGAGTTAAGTAAACCAGCAGTGAAGCCTGACTAACAATAGTGCAGTGGGAAACAAGCTTTACATACGTAGGAAGTTATAGATGTATGTTGCTATGATTTTGATATAGTGTCAGTGAATGTTGCCATTCTACCTTATCATAGTGCAGTGGGAAACAGGTATTACAGAAGAAGTTATAGATGTATGTTGCTATGGTTTTGGTGAGTTTTCAGTCTGCCTTACTATAGTGCAGTGGAAAACAAGGTATTACAGTAAAAGTTACGGATGTTCCTATGATTTTGATAAAGTGTCAGTGAATGTTTTCAGTACACAACATCTGTAGCAGCATGAAAGAAGGAGAAGCGTGCATTCTTTGACGTGCTTACTCCCCTTCCTGTCCTCAGAAACCAGCGAGGGGGAGACGGAGGCCAGTGCAGGAATCATCATCGGTGTCGTCGTCGCGGTCGTCATCGTCGTCCTCATCTCCACCTCTTTGTGCTGTAAGTAATCATCATCAGACAACTTATCAGTGCTCTCTGTCTCTCTGTGTCTGTCTGTCTGTCACTCTCTATCTCTCTCATATGATAAAAGCGTTAAAGCCTCTCTCTCTCTCTCTCTCTCTCTCTCTCTCTCTCTCTCTCTCTCTCTCTCTCTCTCTCTCTCTCTCTCTCTCTCTCTCTCTCTCTCTCTCTCTCTTGTAACAGCTTGTTGTCCATTATTTGCCATATCATTAAGCGCCACTTTGTAAAATCATTTCTTTGCAATGGCCAAAGAGGAACCACATGACTTTACCATACAACCACATGACTTTACCATACAACCACATGACTTTACCATAGAACCACATCACTTTACCATAGAACATAATGACTTCACCATAGAACATCATGTCTTTACCATAGAACATCATGTCTTCACCATGGAACATCATGTCTTCACCATGGAACATCCTGTATTCATCATGGAACATCCTGTATTCATCATGGAACATCATGTATTCATCAAAGAACATCATGTCTTCACCATAGAACATCATGTCTTCACCATAGAACTTCATGTCTTCATCACGGAACATCATGTCTTCATCACGGAACATCATGTCTTCATCATAAAACATCATGTCTTCACCATAGAACATCATGTCTTCACAATAGAACATCATGTCTTCATCATAGAACATCATGTCTTCACCATAGAACATCATGTCTTCATCATGGAACATCATGTCTTCACCATGGAACTTCATGTCTTCACCATGGAACATCATGTCTTCATCATGGAACATCATGTATTCATCATGGAACATCATGTCTTCATCACGGAACATCATGTCTTCATCATAGAACATCATGTCTTCATCATAGAACATCATGTCTTCATCATAGAACATCATGTATTCACTATAGAACATCATGTATTCAGCATAGAACATCATGTATTCATCATGGAACATCATCCTTCACCATAGAACATCATGTATTCATCATGGAACATCGTGTATTCATCATGGAACATCATGTGTTCATCATGGAACATCATGTCTTCACCATGGAACATCATGTCTTCACCATGGAACATCATGTATTCATCATGGAACATCATGTCTTTATCATGGAACATCATGTCTTCATCATGGAACATCATGGAACATCATGTCTTCACCATAGAACATCATGTCTTCATCATGGAACATCATGTCTTCATCATGGAACATCATGTCTTCATCATGGAACATCATGTCTTCATCATGGAACATCATGTCTTCATCATAGAACATCATGTCTTCATCATGGAACATTATGTCTTCATCATGGAACATCATGTCTTCATCATGGAACATCATGTCTTCATCATAGAACATCATGTCTTCACCATAGAACATCATGTCTTCATCATGGAACATCATGTATTCATCATGGAACATCATGTTTTTACCATGGAACATCATATATTCATCATAGAACATCATGTATTACTGTTCTGAGTTGTATCTGTTGATTATATGTATTATTGTTGTCATTTGTATCTCAGCACCTTGTTATGAGGTGCTATACATTGATCGCTCATCTGATGCTGAATCTGAATCTCTCTCTTTCTCTCTCTCTCTTTCCTCTCTCCTCTCTCTCTCTCTCTCTCTTTTTCTCTGCTCTCTCTCTCTCTTCTCTCTCTCACTCTTCTCTCTTCTCCTCTCTCTTTCTCTCCTCTCTCTCTCTCTCTCTCTCTCTCTCTCTCTCTCTCTCTCTCTCTCTTCTCTCTCTCTTCTCTCTCTCTTCTCTCTCCTCTCCTCTCTCTCTTCTTCTCTCTCTCTCTCTCTCTCTCTTCATCTCTCTCTCTCTCCTCTCTCCTCTCTCTTTCTCTCTCTCTCCCTCTCTCTCTCTCTCTCTCTCTCTCTCTCTCTCTCTCTTTCTCTCTCTCTCTCTTCTCTCTCTTTCTCTCTCTTCTCTCTCTCTCCTCTCTTTCTCTCTCTCTCACTCTCTCTTCTCTCTCTCTCTCTCTCTATCTATCTCTCTTTCTCTCTCCTCTCTCTCTCTCCTCCTCTCTCTCTCTCTCTCTCTCTCTCTCTCTCTCTCTTTTCTCTGCTCTGTCAATCTGTCTGTCTGCCTGTCTGCCCTCAGATGTGGGCAGGAAGGCCAGGCCAGGGAAGCAGAGGTGGTGGTGTGTGCGGCTGCTGCTCAGCCCCTGTGGGAAGCCCCGATCCCCCACCGTCCCCCTGCGAGCCCTCTCCCCCTCCTCCTCCCTCCCCACCCGTCTGCTGCAGCGCAACCCCC
>CM054138.1:11440421-11445421 GCA_028751875.1 Rapana venosa | reverse complement strand
ATCCCTTCATTGTCAGGTAATCCCTTCATTGTCAGGTAATCCCTCCCTTCATTGTCAGGTAATCCCTCCCTTCATTGTCAGGTAATCCCTCCCTTCATTGTCAGGTAATCCCTCCCTTCATTGTCAGGTAATCCCTCCCTTCATTGTCAGGTAATCCCATCATTGTCAGGTAATCCCTTCATTGTCAGGTAATCCCTTCATTTTCAGGTAATCCCTTCATTGTCAGGTAATCCCATCATTGTCAGGTAATCCCATCATTGTCAGGTAATCCCTCCCTTCATTGTCAGGTAATCCCTTCATTGTCAGGTAATCCCATCATTGTCAGGTAATCCCTTCATTGTCAGGTAATCCTTCCCTTCATTGTCAGGTAATCCCTTCATTGTCAGGTAATCCCTTCATTGTCAGGTAATCCCTTCATTGTCAGGTAATCCCTTCATTGTCAGGCAATCCCTTCATTGTCAGGTAATCCTTCCCTTCATTGTCAGGTAATCCCTTCATTGTCTGGTAATCCCTTCATTGTCAGGTAATCCCTTCCTTCATTGTCAGGTAATCCCTTCATTGTCAGGTAATCCCTCCCTTCATTGTCAGGTAATCCATCCCTTCATTGTCAGGTAATCCCTCCCTTCATTGTCAGGTAATCCCTCCCTCCCTTCATTGTCAGGTAATCCTTCCCTTCATTGTCAGGTAATCCCTCCCTTCATTGTCAGGTAATCCCTTCATTGTCAGGTAATCCCTTCATTGTCAGGCAATCCCTTCATTGTCAGGTAATCCCTCCCTTCATTGTCAGGTAATCCCTTCATTGTCAGGTAATCCCTTCATTGTCAGGTAATCCCTCCCTTCATTGTCAGGTAATCCCTCCCTTCATTGTCAGGTAATCCCTTCATTGTCAGGTAATCCCTTCATTGTCTGGTAATCCCTTCATTGTCAGGTAATCCCTCCCTTCATTGTCAGGTAATCCCTTCATTGTCAGGTAATCCCTCCCTCCCTTCATTGTCAGGTAATCCCTCCCTTCAATGTCAGGTAATCCCTTCATTGTCAGGTAATCCCTCCCTTCATTGTCAGGTAATCCATCCCTTCATTGTCAGGTAATCCCTCCCTTCATTGTCAGGTAATCCCTCCCTTCATTGTCAGGTAATCCCTCCCTTCATTGTCAGGTAATCCCTCCCTTCATTGTCAGGTAATCCATCCCTTCATTGTCAGGTAATCCCTCCCTTCATTGTCAGGTAATCCCTTCATTGTCAGGTAATCCCTCCCTTCAATGTCAGGTAATCCCTTCATTGTCAGGTAATCCCTCCCTTCATTGTCAGGTAATCCATCCCTTCATTGTCAGGTAATCCCTCCCTTCATTGTCAGGTAATCCCTTCATTGTCAGGTAATCCCTCCCTTCATTGTCAGGTAATCCCTTCATTGTCAGGTAATCCCTCCCTTCATTGTCAGGTAATCCCTCCCTTCATTGTCAGGTAATCCCTTCATTGTCAGGTAATCCCTCCCTCCCTCCCTTCATTGTCAGGTAATCCCTTCATTGTCAGGTAATCCCTTCATTGTCAGGTAATCCCTCCCTTCATTGTCAGGTAATCCCTCCCTTCATTGTCAGGTAATCCCTCCCTCCCTTCATTGTCAGGTAATCCCTCCCTCTCTTCATTGTCAGGTAATCCCTCCCTCCCTTCATTGTCAGGTAATCCCTCCCTTCATTGTCAGGTAATCCATCCCTCCCTTCATTGTCACCCACACTGAGGATGGACACCTCGCCCTGTAGGGGTAATCCCTCCCTCCCTTCATTGTCAGGTAATGCAGCTTTCATCCCTCCCTTTATCATATCCCTCCCTGCTTCCCTCCCTTACCTACACATTTCCCTCACTACGTAGTTTCCTCCTCCTCCTCCTCCTCCTCCTCCTCATACTTATGTGCATGCTCAGTGTCTGCTGTGGTGTGAAGCTGTATCTGTGTGTGTGTGTGTGTGTGTAAGTCTGTGTGTGTGTATCTATGTGTATGTATCTGTGTGTGTGTGTGTAAGCCTGTGTGTGTGTGTGTATCTATGTGTATGTATCTGTGTGTGTGTGTAAGTGTGTGTGTGTGTGTGTGTGTGTAAGTCTGTGTGTGTATCTATGTGTATGTATCTGTGTGTGTAAGTCTGTGTGTGTGTGTATCTATGTTTATGTATCTGTGTGTGTGTAAGTGTGTGTGTGTGTATCTATGTGTATGTATGTGTGTGTGTGTAAGTCTGTGTGTGTAAGTGTGTGTGTGTGTGTGTGTAAGTGTGTGTGTGTGTAAGTGTGTGTGTGTGTAAGTGTGTGTGAGAGTATGTGTGTGTATCTCTCTGTGTGTGTATCTGTGTGTGTGTATCTATGTATGTGTATCTGTGTGTGTGTTTGTGTGTGTGTGTCTGTGTGTGCGTGTGCATGTGTGTGTGTGTGCGTGTGTGTGTGTGAGCGCGCGTGCGCGCGCACGCGCAACCACGTAAGTCTGAATGAACATTTATCTCCTTATAATTTGGGGTGTGGTAATCTCGTGGTAAGATCACGGGACTAACCAGCCTCCATGGCACAGTGTGTGGTTAGCGCCCTAACTGGGGTTGCGGACTGGGCTGGGCTGGACCTCACTATCGCTTTCCCCACACACTTCTGAGCCTGTGCAGAGTCTGCGTCAGGGCATGCAGGGCTGGAGGGTCACGGGAGACGGTCTTTGGAGGAAGGTTGTGGTGGTCGCCACCCTGGGTGGGTGGGTCTGACTCCGCGACTGAGCTATTACTGTCGTCAGTAGGTGGTGTCCTGTGTATGTTGTCTCAGAACAAGCACCGCTGAACACCACCAAAATGACCCAGCAGCAATGCAGGACCACTCCGGCTGGTGGCCCAATGGCGGCCTGACATTCATAGGCTCCCTGTGGAGTTTTGACTTTAAGAATGCGACATAATGGATCTGTGTATGGCTGTGACGTAGAGAGTGCAATGAGCAGCGTGGGAACAGCAGGACAGGAACGTCACAGAGGATGAGGCAGCAAAACCAAATCACTGGACTAGACCACAGCGGGTGCAGGTTTAATTTTGCACTGAAGATCTACTGGAGAGCACCCCCCACCCCACCACACCCCACCCCAACATGGTCCTGACACTTGTTGCCTCTACAGCTTTGCAGACGACACGGGCGCACATTGAACATCTTGCGTGCACGTTAAAATCCTGTCTACTTTTCTCAGAATTTGAGGCCAGCTGTGGCCAGCAGCGTGACGTGACTGACACAGACGTACCCAGCATGCACCCTGCCACATGGAGAGGAATAAGCTCCTCCGTGTTCACCTCGCCAAGGACATACAGCCTGAACAGCCAGGAGTAGAGCCCCGAGCATTCTCAGAGAGTTGAAGGGGAAAGCAAGGCGGTGGTCTGGAGTCAACGCTCCTGCCTAGAAAGCGAAAAGTCCGGGTTCGGTCCCAGTTTGGGCCTAGAGCTTTATCCACATCCACTTGAGTTGTGGTCTGGGTGCTAGTCTGTCGGATGAAATGATGAACCGAGGTCCCGTCTGCAACACGCATTTAGCGCACGTAAAAGAACCCACAGCAACAAGGGACAACCCCTGGCAAAATTCTGTAGGAAAAAGGCACTGTGATAAGGAAACAAATACACATGCAGACAGGACAAGAAAAAGATTGTGGGTGGCGCTGCTCTTGTGGCGACGCGCTCTCCCCGGGGAGAACAGCCCGAATTTCACGCAGAGAACTCTGCCATGATTTAAAGTGGTATAAAGATATACAAACAAGTCACCTGTATTTGCAAACTGTGTGCCTGATGGTATGTACCCCCTATAAGTAAAGGTACAGGTGTCCCATAAGCTATGTGGTCGATGGGGAGTGAGGCATCAGAGATCTCACTTCTATAGGGGCCAGCATATCGAGGGCGGCGCCCATCTCCTCTCCCTCGCTGCTTTTCCTTCCTGACTAAAGTGCAGTCCATTTACATCTGGTGACTGGGGGACTGTACTGAAGCAAGGAGCGCAAACGGTCACCCGTTTCACTGAGCTATCCCGTCCTATACGCAATGGTGTGTGGTGTTGTGTGTGGTGTGTTTTGTGTGTGTGTGTGTGGTATGTGTATGTGTTGTGTGGTAGGTTTTGTTGGTGGTGTTGTGTGTTGTGGTGTGGTGTGTGTGTGTGTGTGTTGTTTGTGTGTGTTTGTGGTGTGTGTGTGGTGGTGTTGTGTGTGGTGTGTGTGTTGTGGTGTGTGTGTGGTGTGGTGTGTTGTGTGTGGTGTGGTGTGTGTGTGTGTGTGTGTGTGTGTTTTTGTGTGTGTGTGTGTAGGTGTGTGTGTGTGTGTGTGTGTGTGGTGTGTGGTGTGTGTGTGTGTGTGTGTGTGTGTGTTGTTCTGTGGTGTGGTTTGTGTGGTGTGTGGTGGGGTGTGGTGTGTGGTGTGTGGTGTGTGTGTGGTGTGTGTGTTTGGTGTGTGTGTGTTGGGTGTGTGTGTGGTGTGTGTGTGGTGTGGTGTGTGTGTGTGGTGTGTGTGTGTGTTGTTGGTGTGTGTGTGGTGTGTGTTGTGTTGTCTGTGGTGTGTGTGTGGTGTTTGTGTGTGTGTGTGTGTGTGTGTGTGTGTTGTGGTGTTGTGTTGGTGTGGTGTGGTGTGTGTGTGTGTGGTGTGTGTGTGGTGTGTGTGTGGTGTGTGTGTGTGGTTGTGTGTGTGTGTGTGTGTGTGGTGTGGTTGTGTGTGTGTGTGTGTGTGTGTTGGTGTGTGTGTGTGTGTGGTGTATGTGTGTGTGTGTGTGTGTGTGTGGTGTGGTGTGTGGTGTGTGTGGTGTGTGGTGTGTGTGTGGTGTGTGTGTGTGGTGTGTGTGTGGTGTGGTTGTGTGTGTGTGTGGTGTGTGTCTGTGGTGTGTGTGTGTGTTTATGTGTGTGTGGTGTGTGGTGTGTGTGTGGTGTGTGTGTGTGGTGTTGTGTGTGGTGTGTGTGTGTGTGTGTGTGTGTGTGTTGTGTGTGTGTGTTATGTGTGTGTGTGTGTGTGGTGTGGTGTGTTGTGTG
>CM054138.1:11365421-11435421 GCA_028751875.1 Rapana venosa | reverse complement strand
GGTACATCATGCCTGTGTGGTACATCATGCCTGTGTGGTACATCATGCCTGTGTGGTACATCATGCCTGTGTGGTACATGGTACATCATGCCTGTGTGGTACATGGTACATCATGCCTGTGTGGTAGGTCATGCCTGCCTGTGTGGTACATCATGCCTGCCTGTGTGGTACATCATGCCTGCCTGTGTGGTACATCATGCCTGTGTGGTACATTATGCCTGTGTGGTACATCATGCCTGTGTGGTACATCATGCCTGTGTGGTACATCATGTCTGTGTGGTACATCATGTCTGTGTGGTACATGGTACATCGTGCCTGTGTGGTACATCATGCCTGCCTGTGTGGTACATCATGCCTGTACATCGTGCCTGTGTGGTACATCATGCCTGCCTGTGTTGTACATCGTGCCTGTGTGGTACATCATGCCTGCCTGTGTGGTACATCGTGCCTGCCTGTGGTACATCATGCCTGCCTGTGGTACATCGTGCCTGTGTGGTACATCGTGCCTGTGTGGTACATCATGCCTGCCTGTGTGGTACATCATGCCTGCCTGTGTGGTACATCATGCCTGCCTGTGTGGTACATCATGCCTGCCTGTGTGGTACATCATGCCTGCCTGTGTGGTACATCGTGCCTGTGTGGTACATCATGCCTGTACATCGTGCCTGTGTGGTACATCATGCCTGTGTGGTACATCATGCCTGTGTGGTTGTGTGCTTGCCATTGAGTTCTGTCCAACCTGTAGGAAATGGACGTGGGTCGTGTTGCATCACCAGCACTGGAGAACTGACCTGTTCTGGCCATTGTTCAGTCTTGTGCCTCCAGTTGCAGTCTTCCTTCCTTCCCTGACCATGGAACAAATCATCAGTGTCTTCCTTCCTTCCCTGACCATGGAACAGATCATCAGTGTCTTCCTTCCTTCCCTGACCATGGAACAAATCATCAGTGTCTTCCTTCCTTCCCTGACCATGGAACAGATCATCAGTGTCTTCCTTCCTTCCCTGACCATGGAACAGATCATCAGTGTCTTCCTTCCTTCCTTCCCTGACCATGGAACAGATCATCAGTGTCTTCCTTTCCTGACTATTGTCACATTGTTATTTTATTTATTTTATTTTATTCTTTTATATTGAGGATAATGGAATAAGCACTTATGTGCTTTTTACCATCCAGTCCCCGTGTGTATGCCGTTTTGTAAATTCTGTCATCTGTTCCCACCGGCACACAATGGCTTACTCTTACGAAAAGCGGAACAGGATATAACGTGTGCGCAAGATGTTCTGCGTGCGTTCGCACACGGGGCCTCGGTTTATAGTCTCATCCGAAGGACTTTTGGGGAGAGTGGAGTCTGCACTGATGTTACCTCCAGGGGAAAATATTCCCTTGAACGGGAATCGAACCCGGGTCGTCAGATTGCCAGCGCAATATTTTAACCACTAAGCTATCCGGTTCCCCCAGATTGGTGTTGTTGTGATATTGTATTGTTGTCCATGTTGTCACATTCTTATGGGTGGTGTTGTGATATTCTGTTGTAGTCCATGTTGTCACATTGTTATGGAATATGTTATAATATTCTAGTGTTGTCAGATTGATATGGGTGTTGTAATATTGTTTTGTTGTCCATGTTATTATCAGATTGTTATCGGTGTTGTTGTAACATTGTATTGCTGTCTATGTTGTTGTCAGATTGTTATCAGTGTTGTTGTAACATTGTATTTTTGTCTATGTTGTTGTCAGATTGTTATGAGGATTGTTGTGATATTGCATAGTTACCCATGATGTTGTCAGATTGCTATGGATTTTGTTATACTATTGTATCATTGTTCATATTGTCAGATTGTTATGTGTGGTGTTGTGATATTGCCTTGTTGTCCATGTTAGTATCAAATTGTTATAGGTGATGTTTTAATATTGTTTTTCTGTCCATGTTATCATTAGATTATCATCGGTGTTGTGTTACATTGTATTGTTGTCTATGTATTTGTCAGGTTGGTGTGGTTGTTGTCACGATAACGTATCGTTCTCCATGTTGCTGACAGATTGTTGTGGGTTTTGTTGTGATGTTGCATTGTTGTCACGTTGTCTCAGGTCATTCGGGGTGTTGTTGTGGGAGACAGTGACCCTGGGGTACACACCCTACCCGACCTTGACCAACTCTGAGGTCATCCACTTCATCTACATTGGGGGACGACTGCCGTGTCCTGACGGCTGTCCTGCCCCCCTGTGAGTGTGTGTGTGCGCGCGCGTTTGAGAGAGAGAGTGTGTGTGTGCGTATGTGCCTATTGTGTGTGTACAGCTGTGTGTGCCTGTTGTCTGTGTACAGCTGACTGTGTGTGTGCCTGTTGTCTGTGTACAGCTGACTGTGTATGTGTGCCTGTTGTCTGTGTACAGCTGACTGTGTATGTGTGTGTCTGTTGTCTGTGTACAGCTGACTGTGTGTGTGTCTGTTGTCTGTGTACAGCTGACTGTGTATGTGTGTGTCTGTTGTCTGTGTACAGCTGACTGTGTGTGTGTGCCTGTTGTCTGTGTACAGCTGACTGTGTGTGTGCCTGTTGTCTGTGTACAGCTGACTGTGTGTGTGTGCCTGTTGTCTGTGTACAGCTGGCTGTGTGTGTGCCTGTTGTCTGTGTACAGCTGACTGTGTGTGTGCCTGTTGTCTGTGTACAGCTGACTGTGTGCCTGTTGTCTGTGTACAGCTGACTGTGTGTGTGTGCCTGTTGTCTGTGTACAGCTGACTGTGTGTGTGCCTGTTGTCTGTGTACAGCTGACTGTGTGTGTGTGTGCCTGTTGTCTGTGTACAGCTGACTGTGTGTGTGCCTGTTGTCTGTGTACAGCTGACTGTGTGTGTGCCTGTTGTCTGTGTACAGCTGACTGTGTGTGTGTGCCTGTTGTCTGTGTACAGCTGACTGTGTGTGTGCCTGTTGTCTGTGTACAGCTGACTGTGTGTGTGCATGTTGTCTGTGTACAGCTGACTGTGTGTGTGCCTGTTGTCTGTGTACAGCTGACTGTGTGTGTGCCTGTTGTCTGTGTACAGCTGACTGTGTGTGTGCCTGTTGTCTGTGTACAGCTATGATCTGATGCAGCTGTGCTGGAGGCAGAAGTGGGAGGAGCGACCGTCCTTTGCTGACATTGAGCAGTCTCTGAGTGACATCATACAGGTCAGTGACATCACACAGGTCAGTGACATCACACAGGTCAGTGTCATCACACAGGTCGGTGACGTTACACTCATTGACATCACACAGGGTCACAAGTCAATGGTCAGTTATCATTATCTGTGTCATGAAGTAGTCACTGACTGACATCACACAGTCTGCCACTGATGCGTCACATCTCTCCTGTGTCAGCACACAGAGACAGTCACTGTGTGGAGTGACGTATGCGCGGCCCCAAAACAGGGACTGCATTGACGTCAGAGCCACAGTAGACACTCACCCTGTATGGCCAGGGACAATGATCATGATTATGCTGCACAGGACAGAATGGTCATGTAGATGTTTGTACAACCGAAGACAATGGATTGCTGAAGTACTGTGTGACGGGCGATGATTAGATTACCTCCCACGCGATCAGAGACGTGTCGCAGCGTCATGGGTTAGTCGTGTTTCTCAATCTGGACACACCTGCGAATTGCGCGACACTCTGGCTGGTGGTTGAAAAGCCTCTGTTGCATGCAGTCCCCTCCGCGGTGAACTGTAGACTTCAAGCGGCGTCTTCCTAGGGGTCACATCCTACCTGTGAGACTGTGCCGTGTAACCGAGGTTAGTGCAGAGATGGGACATCACAGATGTCCACTCTGTTACAACTGTGTACTCAGACACAGTAATTATGTATAGTGTACAGGAGAGAACAGCAATATTGATGGTTGTATATGATCAGAGACAATGTGGATTGTAACATACCATGAGATGATTGTTGTATAACCACCAGACAGTGGTGATGTCACTGACAGTCGATGATGATGACACTGACAGACAATGATGATGACACTGACAGTCAATGATGATGACACTGACAGACGATGATGTAACAGACAATGGTGATGTAACAGTCAATGATGATGACACTGACAGACAATGGTGAGGTAACAGTCCATGATGATGACACTGACAAATGGTGATGTAACAGACAATGGTGATGTAACAGTCAATGATGATGACACTGACAGACGATGATGTAACAGACAATGGTGATGTAACAGTCAATGATGATGACACTGACAGACAATGGTGAGGTAACAGTCCATGATGATGACACTGACAAATGGTGATGTAACAGACAATGGTGATGTAACAGTCAATGATGATGACACTGACAGACAATGATGATGTAACAGACAATGGTGATGTAACAGTCAATGATGATGACACTGACAGACAATGATGATGTAACAGACAATGGTGATGTAACGGGCAATGATGATGACACTGACAGACAATGGTGACAACGCTGACAGACAATGATGATGTAACAGACAATTATGATGACGCTGACAGACAATGATGATGACACTGATAGACAATGATGATGTGGCAGACAATGGTGACGATGCTGACAGACAAAGATGCACTGACAGACAGTGATGAATTCACTGACAAACAGACAATGATTATGTCATAAGAGACAATGGTGATGTGACTGACAGACAGACAGTATTAATGACACTGGCAGACAGTGCTGGTGACAATAACAGATAATGGTGATGTCACTGATAGATAATGATGTCACTGACAGACAGTAGTAATGACGCTGACAGACAGACGCTGCTGCTGACTTGACACTGACAACAGACAGCCAATGGTGGTGACATGACACTGACAACAGACAGCCAATGGTGGTGACATGACACTGACAACAGACAGCCAATAGTGGTGACATGACACTGACAACAGACAGCCAATGGTGATGATATGACACTGACAACAGACAGCCAATGGTGGTGACATGACACTGACAACAGACAGCCAATGGTGGTGACATGACACTAACAACAGACAGCCAATGGTGGTGACATGACACTGACAACAGACAGTCAATGGTGATGACATGACACTGACAACAGACAGCCAATGGTGATGATATGACACTGACAACACAGCCAATGATGATGATACTGAGAACAGACGGACAATGCTGATGACATGACACTGACAACAGACAGACAGTGGTAAGGACACTGACAACAGACAGTGGTAAGGACACTGACAACAGACAGTGGTAAGGACACTGACAACAGACAGTGGTAAGGACACTGACAACAGACAGTGGTAAGGACACTGACAACAGACAGTGGTAAGGACACTGACAACAGACAGTGGTAAGGACACTGACAACAGACAGTGGTAAGGACACTGAGAACAGACAGTGGTAAGGACACTGACAACAGACAGTGGTAAGGACACTGACAACAGACAGACAGTGGTAAGGACACTGACAACAGACAGTGGTAAGGACACTGACAACAGACAGTGGTAAGGACACTGACAACAGACAGTGGTAAGGACACTGACAACAGACAGACAGTGGTAAGGACACTGACAACAGACAGTGGTAAGGACACTGACAACAGACAGTGGTAAGGACACTGAGAACAGACAGACAGTGGTAAGGACACTGAGAACAGACAGACAGTGGTAAGGACACTGAGAACAGGTAAGGACACTGAGAACAGACAGACAGTGGTAAGGACACTGAGAACAGACAGACAGTGGTAAGGACACTGAGAACAGACAGACAGTGGTAAGGACACTGACAACAGACAGACAGTGGTAAGGACACTGAGAACAGACAGACAGTGGTCATGGCACCGACAACAGACAGACAGTGATCATGGCACTGACAACAGATAAACAGTGATCATGGCACTGACAACAGACAAACAGTGGTCATGATACTGACAAGGGACGGACGGTGGTGATGACATGGCACTGACAAGGGACGGACGGTGGTGATGACATGGCACTGACAAGGGACGGACGGTGGTGATGACATGGCACTGACAAGGGATGGACGGTGGTGGTGTTGCCCAGGACCGGGCGGCCATGGCGCGACACCTGGCCCCCTGTGGCCTCAGCTCCGTCACCTGCACAGGGAGGGGCGCCCTGCAGCTGCTCAACCCACCCGTGCCCAGCCTCCCCCACCCCTCCCCACCCATCTACCTGCTCTCCACCCTGCCCCCCTGCAGTGCCACCCAGCCCCTCCTGGAGACCCTGCCCCCATCCACACACTGGGGGGGTGAGGGTGGTGAGGGTGAGGGTGGTGAGGGTGAGGGTGAGGGTGGGTGCTCCACGTGCAGTAGTGACCAGCCCCCAGCGTCATCCTGCAGGCTGACCTGTCCGGACAGGGGCAGCCCCTGCTCCAGCCTAGACCCCCTGCTGCCTCCACACTCCGCCCGCTCCTGGAGCAGCGAGGCCAGCTCCTGCCGGACCGGGGCAGAGGAGGAGCTCATCCTCTGGAGTCCGGGTGGGCAGGAACAACAGCAGCGGCAGCAACAGCATCATCAGCAGCATCAACAACATCAACAGCAGAATCAACAACAACAGCAGCAGAATCAACAACAACAGCAGCAGAATCAACAACAACAGCAACAGCAGAATCAACAACAACAGCAGCAAGGACAACAACAACAGCAGCAGCAGCAGGGCGTGAACTGCTGGGAATCAGGGACAGGGGTGTCAGGGGGGGAGCCAGTGCCCTGCCCGCACAGCATCGTCCTGCCTGCCCTGAAGGAGGGCAGGGTCACCGTGGACCAGGGGCTCTGCACTGGGCTCGCTGGTCCTCAGCCTGAGATACGTCCTTGTGTCTGACTGTCCCTTGTCCACTTGCCCACCCCAGGCCTGCTTGCTGTCTGGAAAGGGGAGGAGAGCCCATACACCTCCTTCCCTTCCTTCCTTCCTGCCTTCCCTCCTTCCTTCCTTCCCTGCCTTCCTTCCCTCCTTCCTTCCTGCCTTCCCTCTTTCCTTCCTGCCTTCCTTCCCCCCTTCCTTCCTTCCCTCCCTCCTTTCTTCCTTCCCTCCCTCCTTCCTTCCTTCCCTCCTTTCTTCCTGCCTTCCTTCCCTACTTCCTTCCTGCCTTCCTTCCTTCCCTACTTCCTTCCTGCCTTCCCTCCTTCCTTCCTTCCTTCCTTCCCTCCCTCCTTCCTTCCCTCCCTCCTTTCTTCCTTCCCTCCTTCCTTACTTCCTTCCTTCCCTCTCTCCCTCCTTTCTTCCTTCCTTCCCTCCTTCCTTCCTTCCTTCCCTCTCTACCTCCTTCCTTCCTTCCTTCCTCTGGAGCGGATGCTGGTTGTGTTGCTGGGAAGTGGACACTGTCTTCGGACAGTTTCTTGAAGGCGTCTTCACCGTTGTTGCACTTCACCTGCGAGACATGACCGTGCAACATGCTCACCTGAACTCCTCACCTGAACGAGTGTAGCAAGCGGGGCTGAGGCTTTCTGTCAGGGGGAATGAAGATGACATGATCAGTGATGATGATGGGTCAGTGATGATGATATTAGGGTCAGTGATGATGATGATGACATTAGGGTCCGTGAAAATGATAGGTCAGTGAAGATGGTAGGTCATTAAAGATGATAGGTCAATCAAGATGATATTAGGGTCAGTGAAGATGATGTTTGGGTCAGTGAAGATGATGTTTGGGTCAGTGAAGATGGTAGGTCAGTGAAGATGGTAGGTCAGTGAAGATGGTAGGTCAGTGAAGATGATGTTTGGGTCAGTGAAAATGATGTTTGGGTCAGTGAAGATGGTAGGTCAGTGCAGATGATGTTTGGGCCAGTGCAGATGATGTTTGGGTCAGTGAAGATGATGTTTGGGTCAGTGAAAATGATGTTTGGGTCAGTGAAGATGATGTTTGGGTCAGTGCAGATGATGTTTGGGTCAGTGCAGATGGTAGGTCAGTGAAGATGATGTTTGGGTCAGTGAAGATGATGTTTGGGTCAGTGAAGATGATGTTTGGGTCAGTGAAGATGATGTTTGGGTCAGTGCAGATGATGTTTGGGTCAGTGCAGATGATGTTTGGGTCAGTGCAGATGATGTTTGGGTCAGTGCAGATGATGTTTGGGTCAGTGAAGATGATGTTTAGGTCAGTGAAGATGATAGGTCAGTGCAGATGATGTTTGGGTCAGTGAAGATGACAGGTCAGTGAAGATGGTAGGTCAGTGAAGATGATGTTTGGGTCAGTGAAGATGATAGGTCATTGAAGATGGTAGGTCAGTGCAGATGATGTTTGGGTCAGTGAAGATGACAGGTCAGTGAAGATGGTAGGTCAGTGAAGATGACACAGTGTCGTGTCACCCATCAGAACATTCTTATGCTTGCTAGTCCTGGCTAAAGACAGATCATATCGTTTTCAGGAACATCGCCATTCAGTCTTTTCCATGGTTCCTTGCTGGCCTCGTGGCGTCTCCAAGGTGTTGGCATTGATCCCTACACTGCAGTCATTTGCCAGATGTTTCACTGCTGCAGTGCAGTCATTTGCCAGATGTTTCACTGCTGCAGTGCAGTCATTTGCCAGATGTTTCACTGCTGCAGTGCAGTCATTTGCCAGATGTTTCACTGCTGTAGTGCAGTCATTTGCCAGATGTTTCACTGCTGCAGTGCAGTCATTTGCCAGATGTTTCACTGCTGTAGTGCAGTCATTTGCCAGTGTTTCACTGCTGCAGTGCAGTCATTTGCCATATGCTTCACTGCTGTAGTGACCAGATTTGACTGTTTAGAATGCTGCAGATAGCAGTCTGACCTCTGACCTGGCTTTGACCTCGTTCCCTATGTCCTCCTCTGTCCTGCTGACTGACCCCTGGCTCTTTTCTAGCCAGTCACCACCTGGCCTTGGTCAGGCTGCCTGCCGCCATACCTAGCGCATGGTAACACCAGATGATAGTTTTACCTTCTTTGTGTTGTATCTCCGTCACCACCAGGGATGGATTGATTGACGCCGTGGCCTTAGCGAGGAGTTGTGGAGGCCGTCATCAGTGTTCTGTTCTGCCAGGCAGGCTGCTGCGTGGTCAGTGCTAGCTCTACCCGGGATCTTCTGACTGTTGGTGACCAGTCCATAATAATTATGGGGTGGGGAAGGAGCGAAGCTGTCAGTGTGTGTGTGTGCGTGTGTGTGTGTGTGTGTGTGTGTGTGTGTGTGTGTGTGTGTGCAGAAGGCTGCCACAGCCCTGTTCTCTGCCTGTAGTGAAGACCTCGGCTGCTGTTGGTCAGGATGAGGGGGATGTTTCTGAAAACTGACTGCTACCTCAAATTTTTAATGTTGGACATCTTGACTGGTGTCCATGCTTTCTTCAATGTCTGTCTTCCAAATCCATTCCACAGAGCTGTGCTGTGCTATGCTGTGCTGTGCCTGCACCTTGGCTATGATGAGGAGGAAGTTCGGCTGCTCAGATCTTCAAGTCCTTGTCTTCGGTCAGTTGTAGGCAGCTGGTCATCTGATCTTGGGGAATATTGAGGTTTGGTGGCCCAGGAGGGTTTTTCCCTTCTTTTCTGCCTTGTCTTTTGTTTAAACTGTCATTAATGATATGCCACAGACTGTCTGATAAGTATGGTCACAAGTACTTTTGAAATCAACGAAGATGTAGTGAAAGTTTTCGGTATATTATGATCCCTGTTCTTAAAGTTTCTAGGTGATCACAATAGTTTCCTGTTTGGGGTTTGGACATGTTTTGAAGCCTGCTTGTTCCTCTGTCCCTCCTTCCTCACAGGGCTTCATGCTGTTGGCAATGGGTCTGAGTATGGCTTTGACAGCCTGGCAGATCAGGTGACTAGCTAGTTTTCACCTCCTCACCCTGATGAAGGTCAGTCGTTAATTCCCGGTTCTTCAGGCGCAGGGCCTGCCTGTGTTGATCTCTCTATTGATGGTCAGCAGTAGGCACTCATCCACAGCCGGTGATCATTTCCATGTTTTACACCAGGGACCAGCCATCTCCTGCAGGGTCCGTCCTGCAGTGCCACCTCACAGTCTTAGCCTAGTGCTGTCTGAATCTGCCTTGCCATGGTTGACTTTTTCCCTCCTGGTATCAGATCATCAGACTATGATTATAATAAAGTGGTGTCTGGATCTGTATCCTGGTTATGTTTTACTTTCTTCCTCAAAGTGCCGTTTTCTCAGAGAATGTATAGTGGTGGTTTGAGCTGTCTTCGTGTGTTTTACCCGTTCTGGCTAGAACCAGGTCATCAGATGTTCACATTGTGGTCCTGAAGCTATTTTGGTCTGTTACAGGTTTTGTTTCTTTGCGCGTTTTTTATTTCTTAGTACTTCTTCGCATTTTGTACAGCAGTGGTTGTAAAAATAGACTTATGCCTAGATCTTGACTAATTCAGCAGATTTTTCTTTTACTGTGCTATCCTGTGTTGAACACTCACATAAAACATGGTGCCTGCTAGGGTTTAGATGTGAGTACACCGATGTTGATAATTATTTCTAGAGTGTACTGTAGTATTGTGCATACATCTGTAGTTGTATGCATCATTCATCCATTTGTGAAAAAATCCAAAATATGTCTCTCTTGGTTCGTTTTCTATTCCCCCCAGTGCCAGATCGCCACACACTATGTAATGGTGTCATTATCTGTTCCCACATGTTTTCCATGTACATGTATTAGATCAGACAATAATGTGTGGTGGTGTCAGTGTCGTTATCTGTTGCGACTTCTCACTGTTTCACAATGTGTTATGGTGTCTGTGACTTCTCACTGTTTCACAATGTGTTATGGTGTCTGTGACTTCTCACTGTTTCACAATGTGTTATGGTGTCTGTATCTGATGTAACATGTTTCCTATTTTTCCCAGAACCAGATCAGACTGTGTCAAGTGGTGCCTGTATTTCAGTAGGTTGTCAGTCAGATATGGTTTTAGTTTTTGTACCTGTCATGACCCCGGTGGGTTTGTTTTGATAACTGTTGTGCTCTTTGGACACCACATGAAGGTACATGAGACCATGTAGGATTCTTGATGGGAGTATAATCACAGTAATATTTTCACAATGTATTATATGTACATATGTATATACTTGATCTTTGACAACACCCACGGAGGAATGGGCGCTGCCAGCAGTGCGTGGGGCGTATAGGGGCTGACACATGGTTGGGGTCCAGAGGCTGCCTAGGCTGTGATGGGGCCCAGGGGCAACACCACCGAGTGAAGCAGCCCAGCCAATGTTGATTCTGCACACCTGTTAGGACCTATCCTGACAGGCATGCATGCTTCTCAAACACAAGGTTGACGTGTTTAGTCCAGCTCCACACAACTGAACCTGTTCTGCATAAAGAATTACACGATTGACCCAGACTTCCACACCACCGGCCATAGTGAATGATGGGCCCTTTCCTGGACTTGGCTGTCATCCAGTTATATGTCCATTCATCCAGAAACTACCTTCTTTTTGATAGTCAATGTCCATGATCCATCTATGACCAGTTCTGCTTGTAATGCCAGCTCTTGTCATTAATTTTGCAAAACTTGCTCAACAATATCACTACAGTATGCCTTTTTGAACTTGAAAATGCTCCAGATATCAGCTTATGTGGTGATTTATCAGCCCAGAAAATTGTCAAGCCCTTTGCCTTCACTGGTAAGATGAGGTGTACAGCTGTACATAGGCACTGTTCTTGTCAAGCTGGGGCGTACTCATGCCCGTCTTTCCTGTCAGTTTAGGAAACCTGAAGGGCAGAACATGACTCTTGTCAAACCAATATTGTGTCCTCATGAACAAGGGGGACAAGCAAACTGTTGCCAGAGACACCAGTCTGACCAGGCTGGGGAATACGTTTGTCCGCAGGCCTGCACCTCTCATCCCGAAATATGCATGGTAAAGATCACACAATTCATGTCAGCACTCACTGGGTTATGAAAACATGAACATGCCCAGCATGCACTCTGTACCTGGAGAGGGATGGGCTTCACCAGGTTCAACTTGCTCAAGAGACACGGCTGAACACTTCAGTGCAGTAGAGTGCCACAATGACTGCTAGAGAGTTGAGGGAGAAGAAAAAGATAAAGATCCATGATGGCAATGGCCTGTCAAGATCATGGAGGTCATTGTAAAAAACCATGATGGCAATTGTAAAGATGACGATGGGGATTGTATCACGTTGGTGATTGTTAAGGTCATTATGTTAACCGCCTGTAAAAACCATGATGGCAATTGTAAAGATTATAATGGTGATTGTAAAGATTATGTAGGTGATTGTAAAGATTATAATGGTGATTGTAAATATAATGGCAATTGTAAAGATTATAATGGTGATTGTAAAGATTATGATGGCAATTGTAAAGATTATGATGGCGATTGTAAAGATTATGATGGTGATTGTAAAGATTATAATGGTGATTGTAAAGATTATGATGGTGATTGTAAAGATTATGATGGCAATTGTAAAGATTATGATGGCGATTGTAAAGATTATAATGATTGTAAAGATTATAATGGCATATGTAAAGATTATGATGGCAATTGTAAAGAGTGTTAAGATTATAATGGCGATTGAAAAGATTATAATGGCGATTGTTAAGATTATGATGGTGATTGTAAAGAGTGTTAAGATTATCATGGTAATTGTAAAGAGTGTTAAGATTATCATGGTGATTGTAAAGAGCACACTGACAATTGCCTTTAAAGCCATGATAATTGTAAAGATTATGATGGTAATCATAAAGATCATGATGGTCATGATGGAAAGATGTTGATTACAAAGATCATGACGGCGATTGTAAAGATCATAGTGATAACTGAAGGCAAAGACCATGGTAACTGCAAAGACCAAAATGGTAATTGAAAAAAATCCTGATTATGGTGGTCTATAATGTAACAATTGCCTGTAAAATACAGTAATAGTGATTGTTAAGATCAAGATAATAGCCTGTAAAGACTGATGCTGATTAAGATCAAGATAAGTGCATGTGAAGACAGTGATGGTGATTGACCACAATAATTGCCTGTGGAGACTGTTAATTGTGAAGACAATGCTGGTAACTGTAAAGCTGTGACAGCAATTGTAATGACCATGCTGTAGTATAAAGCCCATGATGGCAATTATTATAAATCATGCAGAAAATTGCCGATTAAGATAATGATTAAGTACGTTTTTATGAAATTATCTATATAGAACATGACAGTACTTGTAAAGAATGGAAATCACTGTAAAAGATTATGCATCAGTAAATGCATAATAGTACAAGGGAAGATAAAACTGGTAGACGAATTCTGCTACCTAGGAGAGATGATGAGCTGCGAAGGGCGAGTTAGCTGTCAGAACCAGGATTGCGATTCTTGGAAGAAATGGAAAGAATTGGCAAGTCTGCTCGGAAATCAGAAAATCCCACTGGAGAGACGCTGCCCGATATATAAGACCTGCATTAGACCTGTTCTCCTACATGGTTCGGAGACGTGGGTTTTCACAACAACCGTCGAACGTTTGTTGAAGAGCTGTGAAAACCGAATGCTACGCTACATGACAAAGACCAAATGGGAAGACAAGATCAAAGAACTATGGAGAATGTGCAAAATTGATTGTCTGTAGCTAGTAGCAATAGACTGCGCTGGTTTGGGCACGTTCAACGGAAAGCAGACCACCACATCATAAAAATAGCAATGAACTTCATAGTGGATGGAAAGAGACCAAAGGGAAGACCTAGCAAACCCTGGGCTACCTGTATTGCAGATGATCTTAGAGAAAGGGGCATAAATAAGGAGGAAGCTCAAAACAGAGAGAGATGGAGAAGGCTCATCAATGTCAAACCTCCCCTGGGAGAAACATGACACAAAAGGAAGAAGAAGAAGAAATGCATAACAGTAAATGTAAAGACCTTGACTTAAGTATCTATACAGCCCATCTACAAAGATCATAATGATTGTACAGATCGTGATGTAATGATTTACCATGATAGTTAACTGTCACTCGTGCAGTCTGCTTCTCTCTGAACTGGAATGTCTGCTGATTCCAATGCATATTGTGTTGTGATTTCTTCATCCAATAAAATCACACCACAGCTCAAGGCAAGATCTCCCCCCTCAGTGGAATTGAACACGCCAGTCAGGATGTGTTTAACTCAACAATTTATTCCAATCTCTCCACACATATATATCAACTCACATTGCACAACTTCTCCTATCTGGATCAAACGGAAAAGAGCCATCATCTCACATTTGTTCTCTCTCTCACTCACACAAACACACTACACTTGGAATAATACCATGTCACAGTTTTTCTTCCTGGGATTTTTTTTTTTTTTTAAAGAAAAAAAGGGGGCAGGGTGGGGACATAACCCACAGGTTGCCAAGATGCCGGAATTCAGCAGCAAAGTGAACAGTGTTCGACCACTTGCATTACACACTCAACTTGGACAGTCAATCCATGGTGCAATGCAGAGCACTGTCTTCTTCTTCAATGACACAGTCACTCACAAACTCCCCACTACTCATCTTCACAGATCCAGTCATTCACAAACTCCCCACTACTCATCTTCAATGACACAGTCACTCACAAACTCCCCACTGCTCATTTTCAAAGATCCAGTCACTAAGAAACTCCCCACTACTCATATTCAATGACACAGTCACTCACAAACTCCCCACTACTCATCTTCAATGACACAGTCACTCCACAAACTCCCTACTGCTCATCTTCAATGACACAGTCACTCACAAACTCCCTACTGCTCATCTTCACAGATCCAGTCACTAAGAAACTCCCCATTACTCATTTTTTCCAGTGCCATGGTCACGCAGAAACTATCTCTCTTCCTCACACCTGTCAAATAATCTTCAATTACGCACTCACACCTTCCCTCGTTTCATTTAAAAGAATACAAACAAAAACTAATGTTAAAATACCTTGATAGCAAACAAACAGGACAGTACCAAAAAAAAAAAAGGGCTTCTCTGTTCTCAAAAAGATCTTAGAACAAATAACGACAAGGAAAAGAATGCAATGAACAAACCAACAACACTCCTAAACAATTCCAGCAGCTTTTTTGGACGACTGAATGGTGGATTTGCTTTATAAAAGACAAGTGACAACAGTACAATCCTGTCATCTTCAATGAAAGTTTCATCAGTGGACTGCAGCGCCACTGCACAGGATGGTGTGGTCAGAGACTCAACGTCACTGTCTAGGTCCCCTCCTAGCCAAGTGCCGGGCACTCTCTGCCAATGCACACACCACTTATTTTTCCCCAAAGCATCCATCCCCCTTATCCTCACCCTCAATGTCCATATATACACTGACACACCTCACAGCACTCAACACACCCTCACTCACAGCCGACACACCTCACAGCACATGACACCGATTCCTGTGGTGCATTCTGTGGGTGCTGACATCTTCCCTTCACTCACTCTCTCTCTCTCTCTCTCTCTCTCTCTCTCTAACACACAGACACCAACCTCTCTTCAGCTTTGCATCCAACCAATCACCCACTCTTTCCGCCACACATCCTGTACAATGTGGAGTTACTGCCACACCACAGTCATTCCTCCACACATACTCCATGCACAACACACACACACTCATGCACAACACACACTTTCCACGCACCACACACACACGTGTTCAGCTAGCAAGCCATGGGCAGTTGTTATTTGACCAGTCCCTGTTTCTTGGCCTCTGTCTCGTAAACCAGCAGTCTCCACATCTTGACCACAAACACCTCTGCCTCTTCATCCAGTACCTGCACACACACAAACACGGCGCTGTCACACACACACTGCACTTGTCCCCATCCCAAGTTAGTTAGAGCTGGTCACCCGCACTTGCCATTCATTCATTCGTTCATTCATCCATACATTCATTCCTCTGTCCCTTCAGCCAGGTTTACTGACACTGGGTATCGTAGATAATGGTTCACACTGGAATACATAGTGTGTGTCTTTTGCTTTGATGAGCTGGCTACATGACCAAAAAACAGAGCTACAAATCATATTCCATGACTGTCACTTTCATTAAAATAAAAGAAGCAGAAAAAAACCACCTTTCCATTACTTGCAAAAGGTGAGTGAACTATACACTGTGGCTTGTTTACTGAATTCTCTGAACATGGAAACTATTGTTCAAAACTCCATTCTCCAATCTGACCATGCACCAGCAGAAATGAGCACATTGATTTGATCTTGCAAGATATAGCACCACACAGAAGACATAGCACCACACAGAAGATATAGCACCACACAAATTCCATTTATTAGTATAATAATAAATCTGGGGGCCTGATCTACCACAGCAAGTCAGTCTCCCTCCAGCAGAGGAGGCAGCCTCTCTCAGTAAGGCCACCACTTCTCTCTCCTCTCCTCTAATCATTCTGCTACCACCACTTACTTCATCCCCTCAGTTTCCACATCACTCCTGCTTTCCATCAATTCCCCATTATCTCACTTCCATCAGTGTGTGTGTGCGTATGTGTGCATGAGCATGTGTGTGTATGGTGTCAAGTCAAAAACACTAATCATCCCCTGAATGGCAATTACAGGTGTGTGAGTGTGTATGGATTTCTGTGGTGTGTGTGTGTGTGTGTGTAACCAGAAATCAATATAAACGCTTCATAATTCAATATTGTGTGTATGTGTGCACACAGTAGTATACTGACCATGGCCACGTCGTTCTGAATGCTCTGCGGTGTACTGTGGGCCACCACCTTCTGACAGATGAAGTCGGTCAGTGTGGGCTCCTCCTCTCCTATGTACTCCACAATTTTCTTGGTCACCCACGGCTTGATGCGCTTGTCCATCAGTGACTGCAACATGCACACAGCACTGACAATGCGCGCACATACCTCTGTGTTTTGACTTCACTGTCTTCATCAACCACAGCCTGGTAGATAGGGAGACCACAAGCCAGCATGACATGTCCCCACCCAGCTAAACAGGTTCTGCTGGTGATGGTGGAATGCACAAACTCAGCAGACAATGATCCACTGACAACCAACTCACAGTTGTTGGGGTTTTTTAAAAAAGGGGAAAAGAATGTGGCTGACAGGTGGTGAAACTATCATCACATTTAAACAGAAAAAAAATCATCAAGAAAAAAACAAACAAAAAACCCCAGCTGTTCCAGCAGGGGATGGCAGAGAGTGACCACAGATTGATCACCCCAACAGTTGTTAAGTCCCCACTGCTATTCTTGAAGCATCATTCTAAGGCTTGTTTTCACTTTTTTTTTTTTTTTTTTTAAATCAATGGAGGGCGTCCAAAATGTTCACTGCTTCCAAGAACTCTTGACGACATACAAAATAAGACTGTTACTATGAAGAAAATGGCTAGACAACAGTCCTCAGTACCAACAACATGAGGAAACAAATAACCAGTACTAGACAGCAGTCTCTGCATGTCAAATTAACAGACTAAGGACTTGTTTCTGCATGAAGAAAATACCAATAATGATAAAGCTGGTATTTCTCCCGTTAATCCACACACACCTAACCCCTGAACACCTATACATCACTCACACTAACCCCCCCCACCTACAGATCACATCAAACCCTACACACACACACACACAAACACATTATGTCCACACACAAAGACACACTATGTCCACACACAATATGTCCACACAAACACACCTACACACACTATGTCCACACACACCTACACACACTATGCCCCCCCCCCCCCCCCCCCACCTACACACACTATGTCCCCCCCACACACATACACACACTATGTCCACACACACACACCTGCATACACTATATCCACACACACACTATGTCCACACACCCACACCTACACACACTATGTCCACACATACCCTATGTCCACACACACCCCTATGTCCACACACACACTATGTCCACACACACCCTATGTCCCACACACCCTATGTCCACACACACCCTATGTCCACACACACCCTATGTCCACACACACCTATGTCCACACACACCTATGTCCACACACACCCTATGTCCACACACACACTATGTCCACACACACACACTATTCCACACACACTATGTCCACAACCATCACACACACTATGTCCACACACACAAGTCCACACCTACACACACATATGTCCACACCACACACTATGTCCACACACACACAATGTCCACACACACAATGTCCACACACATGTCCACTACCACACATGTCCACACACACAATGTCCACACCACACTACACAACATGTCCACAACACACACACAATGTCCACACACACATACACACAAATGTCCACACAACACACACTATGTCCACACACCTACACACAAGACCACACTACAACCTACACACATATGTCCACACACCTACCAACACCATGTCCCACACTACACACACACACTATGTCCACACCACACACACACACACATGTCCACACAACCTACACACATATGTCCACAAACACACACCACACACATGTCCCACACACACTAGTCCAACACACAACCAACACACACTGTCCACACACACACCACACACACTATGTCCACACACACACCTACACACACCTATGTCCACACACACCCACAACTTGTCACACATCACACCTACACACACTATGTCCACACACACACTACCACACTATGTCCACACACACCACACACAATGTCCACACACACTAGACACCACCACCACACACCATGTCCACACACACACTAACACACAACACCACCACACTGTCCACACACACACCAATCACACCACATATGTCCACACACACACACACACTATGTCCACACACACACCACACCACACTATGTCCACACACACACCTACACACACTATGTCCACACACCACACACCACTATGTCCACACACACACACACTATGTCCACACACACACACACTATGTCCACACACACACACTATGCCAACACACACACCATGTCCACACACACACCCATGTCCACACACACACACACTATGTCCACACACACACACACATGATACCACACACCTAACACAACACCATGTCCACACACACACACACATGTCCACCATGCACACCCACACCACACACATACACTTATACCACACAACACACATCACACACACACACATGTCCACACTACACACACAACATATGTCCACACACACCCACCACACACACACACAACACACTATGTCCACACACACACACATGTCCACCACACCACACACACTATGTCCACACACCTACACACACTATGACAAACACACCACAATCCACACACCACACCATGTCCACACACACACACCATTCCTACACACACACCTATGTCCACACACACACACTATGTCCACACACACACACATGTCCACACACACACACAAAAACCTATGTCCACACAACAACCACACACACACTATGTCACACACACCTACACACATGTCCACACACACACCCACACACACACTACACACACACACCTACACTATTTTCACACACACACCTACACACACACACATCTACACTATGTTCACACACACACCTACACACACACACTATGTCCACACCTACACACACACACACCTACACTATGTTCACACACACACTATGTCCACACACACACCTACACAATGTTCACACACACACCCACACCTACACCTACACACACACATACCTGGTCCACTACGCTCCAGTCCAGAGGGTAGTTGAAGAGCTCGTCCTTCACGGTGGGGATGCTGTCGATCAGCGTTTTGATTTTCTGGCGCTTCTCCTCCAGCGTGGTGGGCTTCTTCTCCTCCTCCACCATCATCCCAGCAGCAGCGGCGGCGGCCTTGCTGTCGTCGTTGTCGTCGTCGTAGTCCAGAGGGATCAGCTTGCGCTTCTTGCTCTCCTGCTGGTCGTCGTCGTCCTGGTTGAACACGTCCCCCACCGTCAGCTTCTTTCGCTTCGGGGGCGCTGGAGGCCCTCCTCCCCCCCCTCCCCCCACACTGGGGGCCCCGCTCACCGCGGGGGTGGTGGTGGTGGTGGTGGTGGTGGTGGTGGGGGGCACAGGGGGAGGGAGGGAGGGGCCCACAGGGTTGGTGGATTCACCGGGACTGTTGGAGGCTCCTGTCAGCGCACACAATGGAGAGATGTAGCGTCAGCACATTGGCAGCACACACAACGTCAGAGACAACATCAGCCCAAACACGTCAACGCATACACTGACACAATGTCAGCATACCCACAGGTACAATGTCAGCATATACACTGACACAATGTCAGCACATACACAGATACATTGGGGCCATTGCCAACCATCACAAACCAAAAACTGACAACAAAAAGACATTAGAACTTTCCACACACACTGACATTACTTCAAGGACCCAAATCCCAATATGACAATAAGATTTACCACACACACACACCGACCTAACTCAAAGAACCCAAATCCCAATATGACAGTAAGATTTATCACACATACACTGACCTAACTCAAAGAACCCAAATCCCAATATGACAATAAGATTTACCACAAACACACACTGACCTAACTCAAAGAACCCAAATCCCAATATGACAATAAGATTTACCACAAACACACACTGACCTAACTCAAAGAACCCAAATCCCAATATGACAATGAGATTTACCACAAACACACACTGACCTAACTCAAAGAACCCAAATCCCAATATGACAATAAGATTTACCACAAACACACACTGACCTAACTCAAAGAACCCAAATCCCAATATGACAAAAAGATTTACCACAAACACACACTGACCTAACTCAAAGAACCCAAATCCCAATATGACAGTAAGATTATATCACACACACACCGACCTAACTCAAAGACCCAAATCCCTAAGTGACAATAAGATTAACCACAAACACACACGACCTAACTCAAAGAACCCAAATCCTAATATGACAATGAGATTTACCACAAACACACACTGACCTAAGTCAAAGAACCCAAATCCCAATATGACAATAAGATTTACCACAAACACACACTGACCTAACTCAAAGAACCCAAATCCCAATATGACAGTAAGATTTATCACACACACACACTGACCTAACTCGAAAGACCCAAATCCCTAAGTGACAATAACATTTGACACACACACACTGACCTAACTCGAAAGACCCAAATCCCTAAGTGACAATAACATTTGACACACACACACTGACCTAACTCGAAAGACCCAAATCCCTAAGTGACAATAAAATCTCACACACACACCACACTGACCTAACTTCAAGACCCAAATCCCTAAGTGACAATAAAATCTCACACACACACACACTGACCTAACTTCAAGAACCCAAATCCCTAAGTGACAATAAAATCTCACAACACACACACTGACCTAACTTCAAGAACCCAAATCCCTAAGTGACAATAAAATCTCCACACACACACTGACCTAACTTCAAGAACCCAAATCCCTAAGTGACAATAAAATCTCACACACAACACTGACCTAACTTCAAGAACCCAAATCCCTAAGTGACAATAAAATTCTCACACACACACACTGACCTAACTTCAAGGACCCAAATCCATTCTGAGAGTGCATATTAATTGCAGGCACACACACAGCTGGACCTGACTGGAAGACAATCCAGTGCCATAAACTCCCCCGGAACACTGTGCCGTGAAGTGTCGTCCTCTGTGAAGGGCGTGTTGTTCTCTGACGCAGAGTGCACTGAGGGAGCAGACTCCACCAGCGGTTTAGGAGGTGGACCTGGAGGTAGTTTGGGCAATGGCACAGGCTTCTCCTCCTCCTCCGATGAGGATGATGAGGAGGAGGAGGATTCCTCTTTGGGTTTCTCTGGTGGCTCTGAGGCTTCTGAAGGAGCTCGCTCTGGTTCTACCAGCTGTAGTCGGGGTAGTAGATGTTCCTCTTGTTCCCGCTCAAGCTGTAACAAAATGCATCGAGTGTGTACAGTACTGCATGGTCTGTGCTTCAGGGAACACCACCACCTGGTCAGTCATAGGGCAATGCTTTCCATACCTGCAGTCCCACCTCAACGAAGGCATGATCCTATTTTGGGGGGTTACTGTCACTCTACAATCACAAAAACTGAACAACAACAGAAAACCTTGTGAGATAGTCTGAGAACGTCAATGTGGAAGTTGTGACTAAAAGCCGTGACCAGCATGGAAACAAACGGCTTATCTTCTTGGCCGCACACACATACACTACGACAGCAAACCTTTCTGACCAACAACGATTGGCATCCACCAATCTCTAATACAACAACAACAGAACAAGGATCATTAGTGACATCCCTCCCGGTCCAGCAGGGAAAGAAAACATGACTGAAATGATGTTCTCATACAGACAGGCAACACAAACAACAGACATGAACTATAGAGAAGCTCAACCAGTGACACACATTTCCACATCTGCGGCACCATCTTCAAGTAGAGGGAAAACGGATGGCCTTCTCTGGTAACAGGGGCACAGATCAACAAATTCTTTATTTCCTGTCACCCCTTTAGGGATATGGAGGATTTTACACAATATCAATGAACAAAATCATAACAGAACATCCATACATGCACCATGTAACTGGATCTTTGAACACATTACTATAGAACACCAATTGTCTGTTTACACATATCAAACTCTTGGAACAAAGTTTACATATTATTTCTGATAGTACTAATCATTTTAACAACATTAACCCTGGTAGTGCTGAATAGACAGCAACAAGGCTCAGTTTCTATTGGCTGAATTAATGTTGGCTAGTGTTGTTATGAAGCAGGGTGGGCTCAAACAACCCTTGATATTGACATACAAAACTGAATTAAATGTGTAAAGCTATAAATCACTGGAAAGAACAGATAACAAGCTTTTAAATGAGTGTAATTTTATTATAGTGCATAGTGTTTATATTTATGTAAATAAAATTTTTAAATTGTGTGCACACTACCGATCACTGTTGCGCCGTCAGGGTCCCAGATCGATTTAACACGATAAGCAAGTTCTACTGTGCAAAAATGTCATAATTAGGTAAATACTATTTCTTGACATTAGTTTTGAAAAAATGAGGAGTTTGTATCGCTTTATCGATCATCAAATACTTGGAAAAGTTCAGCAACAGGATCAACACCATCGCGACAGTCATGGCGGAATGTGCGAAGTGGTGGCTTTCTATGATGAAAATACAAAGATCACTTGATTTCATGTGATGCAAAGTACTCAGCAGCATAGCAATTTGACTCAACAACAGTTACTTTGAATCCTCGTTGCGTCAAAATGAAGTAAAACAATCTGTGACGTTGAAATCGCCGAGTAGCGAAGAAGTCCATCCAGCAAAACTAGCACCGCTCGATTCAGTCCGATCGCGATCGATTTTTACTAAGTTTTTCAAAACTATTCCCCAATCCTTACCTCATCGTCTCTCTCATTGTTTAATTCAACCAAATCCAGCCTCTAAAACTGCTCCTTACTGTCAATATTGTAAAAAAAGCTCGAAAAACGCTTGAAGAAATTCGGGCGCAAACGCTGGCTGCCATTTTTGTTGACGATCTCGGCTGGTCTGGAAAAAACAACAACTCTCTTAACCAATCAGATTCTTCCTTGCTTGTGTGTGTCGAACGACCTTCACCCCTTTCTGCGGGCCTACAACGAGCTTAACATTCATTGGCTGACCTTTGAAAGCAAAAGTAAGCTTTCAATTACGATCACCTACGTCATCCCAGAATATTCCGTGATCTGCCACATAGCTTAACCTATAAGGTCGTAGGGGAGCGAGGCGTCAGAGACCTCACTTCTCTAGGGGCCAGCATATTGAGGGCGGCGCCCATCTCCTCTCCCTCGCTGCTTTACCTTCCCTGACCCTAAAGAGGGCAGGTACCCATTTACAGCTGGGTGAACTGGGGGAACTGTACTGAAGCCAAGGCGTGCAAACGGTCACCCATCCAAGTGGTAACCACGCTCGACGCTGCTTAACTTGGCTGGGGGAAAGCGAGTGCTCCGACCACTGAGCTATCCCCTCCCCTCTCCTCCTTTACCTGCCACATAGCTTAGACCCGCCATTACCGGATTATTCCGGGAACCGCGCCACTAGGGTCAAGCAGTCTTCTCATTTGATGAAGAAAAGAGTTGTTCATACTTCAAAATGTTTGGATGTTTAGCGTAATATTTTGGTAAACATTTTTTACAAGTTTTGTTAAACATGGGACACATAAAAAGGTCATCACCAATATCACCACTACTGCATTTTGTACAGTATCTTTCATTTCTTTGAACTCCCTCAAAATGGAGAATATTAACAGGCAGGTTGTTATTATTTGTGCAAAACTGGGTAAATCAAACCGAAACAATGAACGGCAGTAAGAGTAAATACTTTTCAACACAAAGAGAATGCCGACACATGACAGCAGACACTAACAATGACCTGAGCACTCACCCGGGCCAGTTCAGCTTCGGGGTCGGGGTGACCCTGGTCCAGCAGCTTCCTCTTCAGCTCCTCTATCTCCTCCTTCTCCCTCTGCCGGTCCCTCAGGTCCGCCTCCCTCTCCTTCTCCCGCTCCTTCAGCCGCCGTGCCAGAGGACTGCCCCTGAACACAGAGCTACAGGTCACCATGGGGATCACAGAGCTACAGGTCACCATGGGGATCACAGAGCTACAGGTCACCATGGGGAACACAGAGCTATATGTCACCATGGGGAACACAGAGCTATATGTCACCATGGAGAACATAGCTATATGTCACCATGAGGATCACAGAGCTATATGTGACCCGTTTTTACAAAAGGAGTCTTAAGGTATAATTGGGTCAAATTGAGTTGTTACATTTTCTGAAATCTACAGATCATTACCTTTCTTTTGATGTATGATACATTATTCTACCTATAAAACTGACAAAGTTATGGGTGTTTGAAATGGGTGACACAGTGATTTCACATTGTGAGAAAAATCGGCTTTAAAGTTTTTCACCACTCTAGCTAACTAACACCTTAGCAACGGGTACTTCTATTCAACTGATGATAGCCAAATTTGGCATGGTGTTAAAACATACCATTTCACAGCATCAGACAAAAAATCATGTATATATTGACTGTCATTGCTGTGACATTTAGCTCACCACACACTCCCCCCCCCCCCCCCCCCCTGGGACACAGAGACTGCATGTAAAAAAAACAATAGAGTACTCATTCATTTTCCTTGAATCAAAACAATCAAAGAAACACACACACACACACAGATTACTTATTCATTACCCTTGAAAGAAAATGATCTTTAAAAATAGAGAAGAAAAACCACACACACACGCATGGGCTCGCTGCGTGCGCGCATGCGTGGGTGGGGGAAGGATGAAAAAAAAGCTGTATAAACTTAAATCTTTTACTCTCAATAAAGATCATTTTGACTTGATCATTTTCACACACACACACACACACACTAGTTCATTCAGTTTAACAACAACAACCACACACACACACACATATGACAGTCAAGTAAGTTTAAAACAGCTCCCACATTTTCTCATGTCATGCACTAACAGCTGAAATGCTAAAAGTCTCCCCAGTAGTGTCATCTGAACAGTCTAGATCTGCAGCTTTGATCTGTATGCATAGCCATTATTATTAACATTGCATGCAGGTACCAGCACTTCTACATCTAACCTTGAACCCTAACACACAGATCGAAGTTCATTTCATTCAAGCAGAAGTTACTCAAAGTTACTCAGGGCTTTCATCACGATCTCGATTGTTTTATTTTTTTGTCTTCACAAGATGCAGCAGAATGTTTGGTAAATAATACACCTGGTTTGTACTGATCTGCTATTGGCAGAGTGGAAGATCAGCTAGAAATGAGCCATAATGCCCATTATTCTTTGCAAACAGCAAAGTTTCCCACCCATGCGTTTCTAAAAATAGAACAGAGATGTGGCTGGTGAAACCCCTCCCAACCAATCATAGACCAGCTGCTTGTTGGTTACTACAGGCGGTGTGCGTCCTCAACTCTCATTGGTCGATCTTCTCGAGCTTTCAGGTTTTGTTTATACCTAAATAACTCGAAGCAGTATTTCTGATTGGTTAGATTTCACGTAAAGGCTGCGTGAAATGGAAAATATAGATCACAGCCTTTCCAATGGTGTATGACAAATGTGGGGCCCTGTCAGGGGTAAGGATAACGAGATGACTGAAATCATGGTCGTAATGATGAAGGACACTGGAAAACTGCTGTAGGGTGGGTCGATAAAAACTGTTTAAAATCACATTTTAAAATCAAATCTAACCTTTTCAAACATATAGATAGGAAATTTAATGGCTACAGATTTCATTTTTGATTAAAAGTCAAAATTGGCAAAGTGGACGGCACCTTCCCTTTTTTGGGCCTCTCTCCTTTTCACTGTGTGCAAGTTAAGACTCATTTCGTAAAAACAGGTCACATATGTCACCATGGGGAACATAGCTATATGTCACCATGAGGATCACAGAGCTATATGTCACCATGGGGAACATAGCTATATGTCACCATGAGGATCACAGAGCTATATGTCACCATGAGGATCACAGAGCTATATGTCACCATGAGGATCACAGAGCTATATGTCACCATGGGGAACACAGAGCTATATGTCACCATGAGGATCACAGAGCTATATGTCACCATGGGGAACACAGAGCTATATGTCCCATGGGGAACACAGAGCTATATGTCACCATGAGGATCACAGAGCTATATGTCACCATGAGGATCACAGAGCTATATGTCACCATGAGGATCACAGAGCTATATGTCACCATGGGGAACACAGAGCTATGTCACCATGAGGATCACAGAGCTATATGTCACCATGAGGATCACAGAGCTATATGTCACCATGGGGAACACAGAGCTATATGTCACCATGAGGATCACAGAGCTATATGTCACCATGGGGAACATAGCTATATGTCACCATGGGGAACACAGAGCTATATGTCACCATGGGGAACACAGAGCTATATGTTACCATGGGGAACATAGCTATATGTCACCATGAGGATCACAGAGCTATATGTCACCATGGGAAACATAGCTATATGTCACCATGAGGATCACAGAGCTATATGTCACCATGAGGATCACAGAGCTATGTCACCATGAGGATCACAGAGCTATATGTCACCATGGGGAACATAGCTATATGTCACCATGAGGAACACAGAGCTATATGTCACCATGGGGAACATAGCTATATGTCACCATGAGGATCACAGAGCTATATGTCACCATGAGGATCACAGAGCTATATGTCACCATGAGGATCACAGAGCTACAGGTCACCATGGGGATCAGAGCTACACGTCATCATCACACCATAAGGAGATGGATGCTATCAATATCAGTCTGACTGCCGGCACCATCCCTAAAGAACTCTGCTGTGTCCCTCTGCAATCATCACCAATGCAAGCACTTCCACTCAAACCTTTCACAATGCAAGCACTTCCACTCAAACCCTTCACAATGCAAGCACTTCCACTCAAACCCTTCACAATGCAAGCACTTCCACTCAAACCCTTCACAATGCAAGCACTTCCACTCAAACCCTTCACAATGCAAGCACTTCCACTCAAACCCTTCACAATGCAAGCACTTCCACTCAAACCCTTCACAATGCAAGCACTTCCACTCAAACCCTTCTCAAGCAGCTGGACAAAAAACTCAAACAGTCTTAGGTTCAATTCCACCCCAACACACTCTCTCTCTCTGTCTCTCTTATATATCCCTAAGGGCGGGGACTGGATGTAAAAAAGCACACGGGTGCTTATTCATTATCCTCGAAATAAAAGAATTTGTCACTGTCATTGTCATTGTCACAATGCAAGCACTTCTATTCAAACCCTTCACAATGCAAGCACTTCTATTCAAACCCTTCACAATGCAAGCACTTCCACTCAAACCCTTCACAATGCAAGCACTTCTACTATTCAAACCCTTCACAATGCAAGCACTTCCACTCAAACCCTTCACAATGCAAGCACTTCCACTCAAACCCTTCACAGAAAACTGAACAACGCCAAGAGACTTGCAGAAAGTCACAGGCAGTTTTCTATGTATCAACCTAGTTACTCAATGACCAGCAATGTGACTTCACCTGCCAGTTATACATCTGAATGTCCAGTCTGCCAACAATTATCCATCCACTGCTGCTGCTGTGAAGCCAGATCCACTTATCTTTCCCAATTCCCTCCCCCCAAAAAGAACCCCTCATTTCCTGACCCCTTTCAACAGACCTCTCTCTGTTGTAAAGGGGTCAGAGACATTCAATGGGCAACTAACTCTAGTGGCAAGATGGTGATGACCTCAAATGGAGGTTGGTAAAAAAATTAACATCATCCCCTCCCCCCCCCCCCCCCTCCCTCCCTCTCTCTCTCAGTCAGAACATTTACATTATAATTTCCTTCCTCCCTCCCTCCCCCATCTCTCTCTCATCATTTATTCACTCACTCACTCTCTCTGTTCCTCACACACACCCACACCCACTGAGAACACCCACACACCCACTTACTTGTAAAACTTGGGGTCGTCTCGTAGATCGTCATAATCTTCCAGGAATTCCTTCAGACGTCGGCCCTCCCTGGCCTGGGGTCAGACAGACAGACAGAAAAACATCCTGAACATCCCTGGTCACTTCACACCCCACATGGTCAGCTAAACACAACGCAGGCTACTGCACTGCACAGTTCAACACACTACAAGGCCTAGCCTGGTGACTTCTAACCTGTTGTAGTGTGAAAAGTCATCAGGCAGTGTCACACACGGCACACTACATTTTACTGTACTGTACTGTCTTCTCTTGTATTCTGGCACAAGCTCCTGGCACAGAAAACATGTGGAGATCTGGAAAGAAGAGATGTGGAAGATCTGGAAAGAAGAGCAGAGGGAGATCTTAAAAAAGACATATAGAAGATATAAAAGAAGAGCAGGAGCAGATCCAGAAAGCTGGGCGGTGAAGATCAACAACAACAAAAGAAGAGCAGCGGCAGATCCAGAGAGAAGAGTTGACAGCATTCCTTTCAAGCAGAAGACGCACACACAGACTTACCTCTTCTGCTTTTCTTTCTTCCTCCCTCTCCTTCTCTTTCTCGTACTCCCGCGTCTTGTTCCTCTCTCTCTTCTCCCAGTTCTTCAGGCGCTGAGGGGAAAACACACAACAACGTCCACTGAAGCAGCGGTTTTCACATGCTGAACACATAACACACACTGGTATCAAGTGTTCCACAACATGCATACAAAGGTGCATTACACACTGTCTGTTTCTAACTAAAGTCTTGTGTGTGTGTGTGTGTGTGTGTGCATGCGCGCATACGTGTGTGCATGCATGCTAATGTTTTAGTGTGTGCATGAGTGCGACTGTGTGTGTGTGTGTGAGTGTGTGTGTGCGTGCATGCATGTGTGTGTGCGCGTGTATGTGTATGCGTGCATGTGTGTGTTTTGAGTGTGTGCATGCATGCGTGCGTGTGTGTGTGTGTGTGTGTGTGTTTTTGTGTGTGTGTGTGTGTGAAGTCAGGCACAAGTTCAGTGAAGTGAGGGCCTATGATCGTGACAGTGCCAGTGCCAGACCCGCCACTGCAGAGCAGAGCAGAGCAAGAGCAGAGCAGAGCAGAGCAGAGCAGAGCAGAGCAGTGCAGAGCAGACCCACCTCTTGGTACGCTGCCTCTTTCTCCCTCATCTTCTTCTCCAGTTTGCGACGCTCGTACATTTCTTCCTCCTCCTCCATCTCTCGTTCTTTCCTCCTGGAACGAAACACGGGTCTAACAGACAAAAAATCCAAACACAGTTAGCTGTGACATACAAGAAGACAGGTACTGTGGCCCATCTTTTCTGAATACACACAAATGATCAAATTTAATAAAACAGACAGATACAGCATAAACATCGTTTCAAAAAAGAAAAACACTTTCTAGAGTAATCTGTTTCTGATCTGAAGGCATCCTCCCCCCCCCCCCCCCCCCCCCAACTCCACACCATCATTAATTATAATGAATCACGCTTGTAAACTCAAGTATGTAACGATAAATGTACACACAACACCATCACACAAAGCAAATAAAAGCAAAAGAAAACCTACAAAATCCAAAACAAACGTACACAAGCTACTCTGTATCCACAACAGCTGGCTCAGACCCCAATATCTCAGACTATGTATGTCTAGGACGTTTCACTGAAACTGTCAGTCCACACTGGCCTCAAACAGAGAGAGAAGACAGAACGTGAGGATGTTCAAAACGAAGACATCCCCTGACTCTATCCCGCTGAATCCTGACCTGTCACGGGATCTGTCTCTGGAGTTCTCTCTGGAGGGTGAGCGGCGCCGTCGGGATCGACCTCTGGAGCTGGAACGTGACCTTGAGCGTGTTCTGTCTCTCTCCATTTCTCGCTCTCTTGCTCGTTCCCTTTCCCGCTCTCGTTCCCGCTCCCTTTCCCGCTCTCGTTCCCGCTGTCGTTCCCGTTCTTTCTCCCGCCGACGCTTCAGCTCCTCGTAGCGTTCCCGTTCCTTCCTGTCTTTTTCTTTGGCTTCTTCATCCTCTTCATTGCCCTACAGACACCACACACAAAACAGGCCTCGTTGACAGAGAGCCACCACTGGCTAGTGGCCAGTCCCTACTGATGACCAACAATCCATTCCAACTGATCTCTCCCACACACCATGTTTTCTTGCCGGCAAAACCCTGCCTGCACAACGTGCACTCACCAGCGCACACACACACAGTCACACTCACTTTAGTAGCATGGGACTGGCACCATGAACCAACAGTAACTTTTCTCTCTCTCTCACACACACTTGGGATCACTGATCAGTTGGAATATCAAAACAATTGCTTTGTGCATCCTGACAGGGATTCTAGTCACTACCAGCATTGAAAACTTCTGTGGTTTTCTGATGGTGACCGAGACCATGCAGTGATCTTTTGTTCCTCAAAACTAAATGTTCTAAGGATCTCATTCATTTTTTCCATTTCAATTGTAACTTGTATTCATAACTGCCTGAATACAGTTTTATGTGTCTTTTCCATGCAGCATTTAAGCCAAAGAAAACATCAATTCTTTTTGGTAATCATAACAGAATCTGCAAATATGAAGATCTACACAGACTACAAGGCCAAAATCCTGAAACAAGCAGCACAACGTTGCCACTTCTGCCTGCCACTGGTAACCAGATAACCAGGCCCACTGCAGGGCAAGGCCCTGCTGACCAGTGGCCGGTCACTCCCAGTGTCCTGATGCACAAAGCCAGACAAGGGCAGCAGGCCGGTCAGCCAGCCAGAGCCCCTGTGAGATGTAAAGGAGGCAAAAGTAGCTACAGCCAAGGAGGCCACATGACAATCATGTTGTACATCACCGCTGCTCCATTCCCGGCGCCTGGCTCTGTGTGTGTGTGCCCTCTGAGCCCAGTGAAGGAGATGGAAGAAGCTCCGCTTTCTGCTAATCATACCCAATCACAAATGTCGCCTTTCTCTCTTTCCTGTGATGTACGACATAAAACAAAATTATGTCCTCCCCCTCCCTGCCCCACCACTGACAAAAGTACAAAGGAAAATGTTGTTCTGTGTTCGGCTCTTGATCTCACTGCTCTCCCCCTTCTTCACCACCCCACGTCTTCTTCACCCAGCAGCTACCCTGTCCTTTCTCTGCCACTGTGGATGGATGTCTCACTGAATTTCTCTCTCCCTCTGTTCTAACATGACGGCTACATTCTGTTAGAATCACCCGGTTAAAGCTTTATACTTCGATGATCTGTCCGGTTTCTACTCTGTCCAGATAAAAACACCAAACAAAAAGTTGCTATGGAACCTCTCTGTACGCCTTACAAGTGCAAGTGAAAAAATCTGTTATGTGTGCTTGAATGCATATATCAACATGTCTACAAAACATGTCTTTTTTCCAACATTCTATAATTATTCTTATACCTCCCTTCTTATCAACAGACATGTAAAAACTGCAAGATAGGAACATTTTATTTCTTTTTAACCCCCCCCCCCCCACCCTACATAGAAACAGTAACACATAACACTTACATGTGTCTTGGCAAAAGTTATTGCTCTGTCTAAAAAGAAAAATGAATTAAAAAGATTCCACAATGTGGCACAATTACAACACGTAAACAATCACGCACAAGTATATCAACAGCCTGCATGTCAGCAAAATACCAGACTTTTTTTTTCTGAAAATCTGGCATCTGCACTGATTCCTGACAAAGAATAGCACTGGACAATTTTTTTTACAATTAGATATAGACACCTTCACTGATCAAGCCACAACTACAATAACAACAACAACAACAAAAAGAGGGGGGGCGGTAACTGAAATTTAGCAAATGTTCTTAAAACACCAATTAGTTTGCTTTGGGGGGTGGGGGATGGAGAGGGGTGGGGGATGAGGGTCACCGTGAGGGTGGTATGTTTTTGTTGGGTTGGAAGTTTGGTTTTTATAACTGAGAAAAGCTTTTTCTGACTACTAAATTTAATTTTTAACAAAAAAGATTGACAATGGTCTGGGCCATTACCCGTTTACTGGTGATACCTGCCATTTGTGGAGACTATACAGTGGTAAGATTGACCAAGATTAAAAAACCCTAATGGCAGGACTGCTCAGAGACGAGGCTCTGTGTCTTGTCCACTGTATCATCTGCTAGCTCATGCACATCTGTCACAATGGTCTTCACACTAATGCACTCACTTCTTTTTCCAGCAAAACTTCTTTTTTTTAAAAATCATATCTATTACTTAAATTGCCAACGGGTATAACATTATAGTTTATCTGGAAAATATGACAATTACCTGATTCTTGAACTCTGATTAGCAAGTGGACTTTTTGAATGGAACGCTGTAAAAACTTTTTCTTTCTCACCACTTGCTGCTGGCAAAATCAGATTTGTACAGAGTTCACACATACTCTCAACTGCAAAAATGGTTCAGATGTATAAGATAAAAATTTAAAAAAAGAAACGAGAGAAAAAAAAACCCATCAAGATATAATGGGGGGAAAATGCTGATATTACTGGTTGCCGACACCTGATGGTAAAATCCACAGTTGTACTGTGCTTACTGCACCAAGACTTCATTCATTCATTCACACTTCTCTTCTGAACCCTACATAGCCATTCACCGCCTGTCAACACACAAGCATGAGGGGAGGCTGTTAATGTATACACCCCTTTCCCTTATTATTATTATTTTGTTAATTCAGCACAAAGATAAGCATTCTGCCTTCAAGGAGTACTTTCCTTTCCTTCTGACCACTCACTCACTCACTCACCTTTGTAGAGAGGACACTTTTTTTTCCTTCCACACACGTACAAATAAAAAAGGTGGGTGGTTGTGGTTTTACTGCCTTGATGCTACATCAATGTGGATTACATTTCAAGTTTCACTGGCAGCAGTCTGTTGAAGTGGAAAGTAATACAATACAATACATAAGCCCCAAATAATGCAATACAATACATAACACTTGATACAAAGAAAAACGCTTTGAATGCACAACAACCTAGAAGACTGACTGCCCAAGAAGACAGCACCTAAAAACCTCCCAAGCCTGCAGCAAGAACAGATCCTTCCTTCCCTATGACCCTACCTACACATGGACCACAACACAGAGGGCTTTCCTTTTCTGCTCATTTCAGGCCTTGTGGAAGAAGGCAAGACCTGGCAAGAGTAACAGATGAGAAGGGCAACAGCAAGGCAGTTCCAGAGTTGGGGGGGGGGGGGGGGGTTAAAAATAAAATAACATCTGTAGTATCCTGCCCAGTTTATATTTAACTTAACTACTAGGGTGGAGACACCTTGCCAACATCGTGCTACCATTACTTTACACCGATCGAAAGTGTCATGGACAAAGACACCAGAGAGGTCCACACACACAGACAGACGGACAGACAGACACAATGACTATTATGAGGAAAAGAGGAAAGCACTAACCTGTACAGACACTTCTGTACTCACAGGAACTAACCCAGAGCTCGGAAAGGTAAAGTAAGGGCACTAACCTGTCACAACACTTGACCACTGGCCAGGTGCAACACTTCTTTTTTTCACTGTCTCTCTCTCTACACTTCTTTTTTTCACGCTGACTCTCTCTCTCTACTAATACCTCAATCTAATGCCCCTTGGACTTACCTCCTCCTGCTGTGTGTGAAATCAGCCCAGCACTGTGTACTGCTGTGCATCATTCTCAACTCCTCTCCCTCGCCCAAAACCCTTTACAGTCTTCAATAAAACCATTAAAATTTTTCTCTTTAGCTCAGAATAGCCTATGCTTGTACAGGTGTCAGCTGAAGGCACTGTGGTCTGTGCCCATCACCCCCCCCCCCCCCAGACTCCAGGACAGGTAGGGGTCCAGCTGTAAGGTCTGCAGTGACCAGCATCACTGGTCTCTCCTCTACCCCCCTTACTCCCCCACTGACCACTCTGTTACAAACCCATGACTAAGGGGGGCATGGAGGGAAGGGCTAAAATGGAGGAAAAATGTCAACTCACCAGCGCGGACAGTCACACTGTGATGAGGCTGCCATCTGGCAGAGGAGAGTCATACGTTTTGAGAAAGATTGTTTTCAAACACTTACCCCTGAAGCAATTTATTTAAGGTGTGATCATGGTGATTGCAGTCAGGGTCTTAGAAGCCTAGTCATTTTACAGCAATGAAATAAAACACCTATTAATTTCAGGCAATGGTGGCTGCATCAATGTACACTGCCTACATACAACATGCATTAGGCCATTTTCTTCACTCTACAGCACTTCAATCACACACACTATACACTACTTGGTCTTCAATTCTTCTATCCTTACCAAAAACAAAAAACGAAACAGTAAATAAAATGGAAAAATGTAGGAAAGGCAATTTCTTTGACCAAAATCACAAAACTTCCATTAATGCTTGATTAAAATTTCGGAAACTGTACATTTGAATTATGAGACTTTCTTTTTATTTTGTGTACTGTAAAAAATGAACCAGATGAGAAACTGCTTTTCCATGACAGTTTGTTCTGTTCTACATTGATGGGGAAAGGGCGAACACAGAAGAAAAAAAACCCAACAACTGTCTATATATATATATATATATATCATAGAGCAAGCAATCAACAAATTATCATTTCAACATTTCAATTTCTTTGAAAACAAAAAAAGATTGAAAACAATATAGAAGTAATCCCCACGGAAAAAATGAAGAAAAAAAAGAGAAAAGGCTGGAAAAGAGATGGAAGGATGACAGTCAACAATGCCAGTGACCAATATACAAAAAATGACATCTCTGAAGGGCAGGGGTGAGAGAGAAGAGGGACAACCATCAATCTGTGTCACCCCACCACCACCACCTCTCCCTCCCTTCCCCTGCTGCTGCTGCTGCACACAAAATGGACCACACACTCTTCCCCCTTCTCTCCAGTCCCCAGAAACTACTTGGCACGGCTTTTGTCAGGTCACACACGCCTGCCAACATGCACACACACTCATCAGACAAGACACATACATGAGACAGTGAGAGTGAGAGAAAGACACACACATTCTCAGATGGACACCCCCCCCCCCCCCCCCCCCCCCCAGACACCTACACTGTAAACATCCCAGCTCATTCACACAACAAACACCAGCCAGCTTGTTCCCGGTCACTTCCTAGAAGAACACACACACACACTGACACAGGAATGCACACCAGTCTCAACACCCCCACTTTGGTTTCTACCAGCAGCCACAACGTCCTCAGCAGAAGCCAAGACACAGATGTATACACCCACTGCTGTGCACTCCTCTCCTCTCCGGCCCCACACACCTGCGAGAGAATAAGAGAGAGAGAGAAGAGAGAGAGAGAGAGAGAGAGAGAGAGAGAGAGAGAGAGAGAGAGAGAGAGAGAGAGAGAGAGAGAGAGAGAGACAGAGACAGAGGCAGGCCAGCAGAGAGAAATGACACAGAAAACAGGGCAGGGCAGGGCAAGGTGAGGATGGCAGGCATCAGTCAGTCAGTCAGCGTCATGAATGCAGGGCTTGGCTTACCTTGTGCATGTCGCGGAACATGCGGATTTCTTTGTTGATCATTTCCTTCTTGTCCTCCTCCAGGTCCATGTCCTCAAAGCCCTGCACCACAGCAGTCAGTCAGCCACCTCATGTCAGGTCACTCATCATCATCGTCATCTATGTCATCATTCACACACACACAGGCACGGCCGCACACGTGCACACACACACACAAACATGCATACACACACACACACGCACGCACACACACACCTACACACACACACTGCCTTAACCCCCTCTCCTAGCTGCTCTACCATCTTACTTTCTATGTTGGGTCCTTACCTCCCCCAAAGTTAACATCAATGCCGACTCCACTCCCCTTAAAGTTCTCCAGATAAGACTATAAGCCCTGGTCTCATGCGCGAACACAAGCAGAATATCTTTTGTGCAGACGCAAAAGCTTGTTCTGTCTTTCAAAAGAGAAGGCCATTTGTGCTGAAGGGAATGGACGATTAAACTTACAAACCCATATGCTCACAGGGACTGGATGCTAAAAAGAAAGCAAAGGAGTACTTATTCCATTACCCTCGAAATATAAGCACATATATAATACATAAAACACAAACAACACATGCCCACTCACACACAACTACACAGACATGGAGGGAATGACTAATAACCCATATAATAAAGACAAACACACACAACTCAACCAGGCACAGACAGAAGAACTAGAGAAAAGATCCACTTTGGGTTGAATTTGGCAATAGAAAGACGATCAGAAATTCCTCTATGTTGGTGGTGTCACCGAAAGATTTCTTTTACAATTGTTGATGTATCCTTATTTGGTCTGTGACAACAAACTTTCACACATGCCACAGAAAAACTAAAAATGAAAACCGACGCAGCTTCCCAACACTGTGATAGCTGCTTAGTACAGACGACAAGGATCATCAACAATCACATGGTCCACTGAAGCACAACCAGCTTTGGAAAGAGACCTGATTGTGTGACGACAGGTTTAAACGCCATGCTGATAATATGTCGTACAGGAATACTTTAAACTAAAATGAATACCCCAGCACCTTGTTCTGCTTTAGGGTTTAACACGCATGATATAACACTAGCATAGGTAAACCTAGCATTTTTGAAGTCATGCAGACAAGTAATTCAAAACAAAGACTATCAGATGTACAGGAAAGCCAACTAACTGATGAACAATCCCAGCAGGTTACCACCCATGCCATCATATCATTTCACCCTAGGCAGAGACACAAAGAATACAATCAAGACAAAGCAGCTAAGTGAAGAGCATGATTGTGGTAACTCCACTTCACAGACCGTTAACTATTGTCACTAGACCTGCACATACTCAACAACTATCCCAGGTGTTCTGACAATCCTTTCAGATTGTTACACTCCTAGGTAACCCTATGCAATCATAGGATGGACAGTACATTTGACAACCAAACAGTATCCAAATGAAAACGATGGCAGTTGTCGGAGCTACTGATGATAGTCATTTGGATTTGGTATCAAACCTGACGTATGCTAAACCATGATCATGGCCCATCCCAGTGTTCTGGAAAGCCATGATTGTGGACCCGACAGGTTAAACCCAGCTAATCACTGCCGACAGTACTTCTAGCACATCCCAGTGTTCTGGAAAGCCATGATTGTGGACCCGACAGGTTAAACCCAGCTAATCACTGCCGACAGTACTTCTAACACATCCCAGTGTTCTGGAAAGCCATGATTGTGGACCCGACAGGTTAAACCCAGCTAATCACTGCCGACAGTACTTCTAGCACATCCCAGTGTTCTGGAAAGCCATGATTGTGGACCCTACAGGTTAAACCCAGCTAATCACTGCCGACAGTACTTCTAACACATCCCAGTGTTCTGGAAAGCCATGATTGTGGACCCTACAGGTTAAACCCAGCTAATCACTGCCGACAGTACTTCTAGCACATCCCAGTGTTCTGGAAAGCCATGATTGTGGACCCGACAGGTTAAACCCAGCTAATCACTGCCGACAGTACTTCTAGCACATCCCAGTGTTCTGGAAAGCCATGATTGTGGACCCGACAGGTTAAACCCAGCTATCACTGCCGACAGTACTTCTAGCACATCCCAGTGTTCTGGAAAGCCATGATTGTGGACCCGACAGGTTAAACCCAGCTCATCACTGCCGACAGTACTTCTACACATCCCAGTGTTCTGGAAAGCCATGATTGTGGGACCCGACAGGTTAAACCCAGCTCATCACTGCCGACAGTACTTCTAGCACATCCCAGTGTTCTGGAAAGCCATGATTGTGGACCCACAGGTTAAACCCAGCTATCACTGCCGACAGTACTTCTAAGCACATCCCAGTGTTCTGGAAAGCCATGATTGTGGACCCGACAGGTTAAACCCAGCTCATCACTGCCGACAGTACTTCTAGCACATCCCAGTGTTCTGGAAAGCCATGATTGTGGACCCGACAGGTTAAACCCAGCTCATCACTGCCGACAGTACTTCTAGCACATCCCAGTGTTCTGGAAAGCCATGATTGTGGACCCTACAGGTTAACCCCAGCTCATCACTGCCGACAGTACTTCTAGCACATCCCAGTGTTCTGGAAAGCCATGATTGTGGACCCGACAGGTTAAACCAGCTCATCACTGCCGACAGTACTTCTAGCACATCCCGTGTTCTGGAAAGCCATGATTGTGGACCCGACAGGTTAAACCCAGCTCATCACTGCCGACAGTACTTCTAGCACATCCCAGTGTTCTGGAAAGCCATGATTGTGGACCCACAGGTTAAACCCAGCTCATCACTGCCGACAGTACTTCTAGCACATCCCAGTGTTCTGGAAAGCCATGATTGTGGACCCGACAGGTTAAACCCAGCTCATCACTGCCGACAGTACTTCTAGCACATCCCAGTGTTCTGGAAAGCCATGATTGTGGACCCTACAGGTTAAACCAGCTCATCACTGCCGACAGTACTTCTAGCACATCCCAGTGTTCTGGAAAGCCATGATTGTGGACCCTACAGGTTAAACCCAGCTCATCACTGCCGACAGTACTTCTAGCACATCCAGTGTTCTGGAAAGCCATGATTGTGGACCCTACAGGTTAAACCCAGCTCATCACTGCCGACAGTACTTCTAGCACATCCCAGTGTTCTGGAAAGCCATGATGTGGACCCGACAGGTTAAACCCAGCTCATCACTGCGACAGTACTTCTAGCACATCCCAGTGTTCTGGAAAGCCATGATTGTGGACCCTACAGGTTAAACCCAGCTCAATCACTGCCGACAGTACTTCTAGCACATCCAGTGTTCTGGAAAGCCATGATTGTGGACCCTACAGGTTAAACCCAGCTCATCACTGCCGACAGTACTTCTAGCACATCCCAGTGTTCTGGAAAGCCATGATTGTGGACCCTACAGGTTAAACCCAGCTCATCACTGCCGACAGTACTTCTAGCACATCCCAGTGTTCTGGAAAGCCATGATTGTGGACCCTACAGTTAAACCCAGCTCATCACTGCCGACAGTACTTCTAGCACATCCCAGTGTTCTGGAAAGCCATGATTGTGGACCCTACAGGTTAAACCCAGCTCATCACTGCCGACAGTACTTCTAGCACATCCCAGTGTTCTGGAAAGCCATGATTGTGGACCCGACAGGTTAAACCCAGCTCATCACTGCCGACAGTACTTCTAGCACATCCCAGTGTTCTGGAAAGCCATGATTGTGGACCCGACAGGTTAAACCCAGCTAATCACTGCCGACAGTACTTCTAGCACATCCCAGTGTTCTGGAAAGCCATGATTGTGGACCCTACAGGTTAAACCCAGCTCATCACTGCCGACAGTACTTCTAGCACATCCCAGTGTTCTGGAAAGCCATGATTGTGGACCCTACAGGTTAAACCCAGCTCATCACTGCCGACAGTACTTCTAGCACATCCAGTGTTCTGGAAAGCCATGATTGTGGACCCTACAGGTTAAACCCAGCTCATCACTGCCGACAGTACTTCTAGCACATCCCAGTGTTCTGGAAAGCCATGATTGTGGACCCTACAGGTTAAACCCAGCTAATCACTGCCGACAGTACTTCTAGCACATCCCAGTGTTCTGGAAAGCCATGATTGTGGACCCTACAGGTTAACCCCAGCTGATCACTGCCGACAGTACTTCTAGCACATCCCAGTGTTCTGGAAAGCCATGATTGTGGACCCTACAGGTTAAACCCAGCTCATCACTGCCGACAGTACTTCTAGCACATCCCAGTGTTCTGGAAAGCCATGATTGTGGACCCACAGGTTAAACCCAGCTCATCACTGCGACAGTACTTCTAGCACATCCAGTGTTCTGGAAAGCCATGATTGTGGACCCTACAGGTTAACCCAGCTCATCACTGCCGACAGTACTTCTAGCACATCCAGTGTTCTGGAAAGCCATGTTGTGGACCCATACAGGTTAAACCCAGCTCATCACTGCCGACAGTACTTCTAGCACATCCCAGTGTTCTGGAAAGCCATGATTGTGGACCCTACAGTTAAACCCAGCTCATCACTGCCGACAGTACTTTAGCACATCCAGTGTTCTGGAAAGCCATGATTGTGGACCCTACAGGTTAACCCCAGCTCATCACTGCCGACAGTACTTCTAGCACATCCCAGTGTTCTGGAAAGCCATGATTGTGGACCCTACAGGTTAAACCCAGCTCATCACTGCCGACAGTACTTCTAGCACATCCCAGTGTTCTGGAAAGCCATGATTGTGGACCCGACAGGTTAACCCCAGCTCATCACTGCCGACAGTACTTCTAGCACATCCCAGTGTTCTGGAAAGCCATGATTGTGGACCCTACAGGTTAACCCCAGCTCATCACTGCCGACAGTACTTCTAGCACATCCCAGTGTTCTGGAAAGCCATGATTGTGGACCCTACAGGTTAACCCCAGCTCATCACTGCCGACAGTACTTCTAGCACATCCAGTGTTCTGGAAAGCCATGATTGTGGACCCTACAGGTTAAACCCAGCTCATCACTGCCGACAGTACTTCTAGCACATCCCAGTGTTCTGGAAAGCCATGATTGTGGACCCTACAGGTTAAACCCAGCTCATCACTGCGACAGTACTTCTAGCACATCCCAGTGTTCTGGAAAGCCATGATTGTGGACCCTACAGGTTAACCCAGCTCATCACTGCCGACAGTACTTCTAGCACATCCCAGTGTTCTGGAAAGCCATGATTGTGGACCCTACAGGTTAAACCCAGCTCATCACTGCCGACAGTACTTCTAGCACATCCCAGTGTTCTGGAAAGCCATGATTGTGGACCCTACAGGTTAACCCCAGCTCATCACTGCCGACAGTACTTCTAGCACATCCCAGTGTTCTGGAAAGCCATGATTGTGGACCCTACGGGTTTAAAAACCCAGCTCATCACTGCCGACAGTACTTCTAGCACATCCCAGTGTTCTGGAAAGCCATGATTGTGGACCCTACAGGTTAACCCAGCTCATCACTGCCGACAGTACTTCTAGCACATCCAGTGTTCTGGAAAGCCATGATTGTGGACCCTACAGGTTAACCCCAGCTCATCACTGCCGACAGTACTTCTAGCACATCCCAGTGTTCTGGAAAGCATGATGTGGACCCTACAGGTTAACCCCAGCTCATCACTGCCGACAGTACTTCTAGCACATCCCAGTGTTCTGGAAAGCCATGATTGTGGACCCTACAGGTTAACCCCAGCTCATCACTGCCGACAGTACTTCTAGCACATCCCAGTGTTCTGGAAAGCCATGATTGTGGACCCACAGGTTAACCCAGCTCATCACTGCCGACAGTACTTCTAGCACATCCCAGTGTTCTGGAAAGCCATGATTGTGGACCCTACAGGTTAAACCCAGCTCATCACTGCCGACAGTACTTCTAGCACATCCCAGTGTTCTGGAAAGCCATGATTGTGGACCCTACAGGTTAAACCCAGCTCATCACTGCCGACAGTACTTCTAGCACATCCCAGTGTTCTGGAAAGCCATGATTGTGGACCCGACAGGTTAAACCCAGCTCATCACTGCCGACAGTACTTCTAGCACATCCCAGTGTTCTGGAAAGCCATGATTGTGGACCCTACAGGTTAAACCCAGCTCATCACTGCCGACAGTACTTCTAGCACATCCCAGTGTTCTGGAAAGCCATGATTGTGGACCCTACAGGTTAAACCCAGCTCATCACTGCCGACAGTACTTCTAGCACATCCCAGTGTTCTGGAAAGCCATGATTGTGGACCCGACAGGTTAAACCCAGCTCATCACTGCCGACAGTACTTCTAGCACATCCCAGTGTTCTGGAAAGCCATGATGTGGACCCTACAGGTTAAACCCAGCTCATCACTGCCGACAGTACTTCTAGCACATCCCAGTGTTCTGGAAAGCCATGATTGTGGACCCTACAGGTTAAACCCAGCTCATCACTGCCGACAGTACTTCTAGCACATCCCAGTGTTCTGGAAAGCCATGATTGTGGACCCGACAGGTTAAACCCAGCTCATCACTGCCGACAGTACTTCTAGCACATCCCAGTGTTCTGGAAAGCCATGATTGTGGACCCGACAGGTTAACCCCAGCTCATCACTGCCGACAGTACTTCTAGCACATCCCAGTGTTCTGGAAAGCCATGATTGTGGACCCTACAGGTTAAACCCAGCTCATCACTGCCGACAGTACTTCTAGCACATCCCAGTGTTCTGGAAAGCCATGATTGTGGACCCGACAGGTTAACCCAGCTCATCACTGCCGACAGTACTTCTAGCACATCCCAGTGTTCTGGAAAGCCATGATTGTGGACCCTGACAGGTTAACCCAGCTCATCACTGCCGACAGTACTTCTAGCACATCCCAGTGTTCTGGAAAGCCATGATTGTGGACCCTACAGGTTAAACCCAGCTCATCACTGCCGACAGTACTTCTAGCACATCCCAGTGTTCTGGAAAGCCATGATTGTGGACCCACAGGTTAAACCCAGCTCATCACTGCCGACAGTACTTCTAGCACATCCCAGTGTTCTGGAAAGCCATGATTGTGGACCCTACAGGTTAAACCCAGCTCATCACTGCCGACAGTACTTCTAGCACATCCCAGTGTTCTGGAAAGCCATGATTGTGGACCCTACAGGTTAACCCCAGCTCATCACTGCCGACAGTACTTCTAGCACATCCCAGTGTTCTGGAAAGCCATGATTGTGGACCCGACAGGTTAACCCCAGCTCATCACTGCCGACAGTACTTCTAGCACATCCCAGTGTTCTGGAAAGCCATGATTGTGGACCCTACAGGTTAAACCCAGCTCATCACTGCCGACAGTACTTCTAGCACATCCCAGTGTTCTGGAAAGCCATGATTGTGGACCCTACAGGTTAAACCAGCTCATCACTGCCGACAGTACTTCTAGCACATCCCAGTGTTCTGGAAAGCCATGATTGTGGACCCGACAGGTTAAACCCAGCTCATCACTGCCGACAGTACTTCTAGCACATCCCAGTGTTCTGGAAAGCCATGATTGTGGACCCTACAGGTTAAACCCAGCTCATCACTGCCGACAGTACTTTCTAGCACATCCCAGTGTTCTGGAAAGCCATGATTGTGGACCTACAGGTTAAACCCAGCTCATCACTGCCGACAGTACTTCTAGCACATCCCAGTGTTCTGGAAAGCCATGATTGTGGACCCACAGGTTAAACCCCAGCTCATCACTGCGACAGTACTTCTAGCACATCCCAGTGTTCTGGAAAGCCATGATTGTGGACCCTACAGGTTAAACCCAGCTCATCACTGCCGACAGTACTTCTAGCACATCCCAGTGTTCTGGAAAGCCATGATTGTGGACCCGACAGGTTAAACCCAGCTCATCACTGCCGACAGTACTTCTAGCACATCCCAGTGTTCTGGAAAGCCATGATTGTGGACCCGACAGGTTAAACCCAGCTCATCACTGCCGACAGTACTTCTAGCACATCCCAGTGTTCTGGAAAGCCATGATTGTGGACCCGACAGGTTAACCCCAGCTCATCACTGCCGACAGTACTTCTAGCACATCCCAGTGTTCTGGAAAGCCATGATTGTGGACCCTACAGGTTAAACCCAGCTCATCACTGCCGACAGTACTTCTAGCACATCCCAGTGTTCTGGAAAGCCATGATTGTGGACCCGACAGGTTAAACCCAGCTCATCACTGCCGACAGTACTTCTAGCACATCCCAGTGTTCTGGAAAGCCATGATTGTGGACCCTGACAGGTTAAACCCAGCTCATCACTGCCGACAGTACTTCTAGCACATCCCAGTGTTCTGGAAAGCCATGATTGTGGACCCTACAGGTTAAACCCAGCTCATCACTGCCGACAGTACTTCTAGCACATCCCAGTGTTCTGGAAAGCCATGATTGTGGACCCGACAGGTTAACCCCAGCTCATCACTGCCGACAGTACTTCTAGCACATCCCAGTGTTCTGGAAAGCCATGATTGTGGACCCGACAGGTTAACCCCAGCTCATCACTGCCGACAGTACTTCTAGCACATCCCAGTGTTCTGGAAAGCCATGATTGTGGACCCTACAGGTTAAACCCAGCTCATCACTGCCGACAGTACTTCTAGCACATCCCAGTGTTCTGGAAAGCCATGATTGTGGACCCTACAGGTTAAACCCAGCTCATCACTGCCGACAGTACTTCTAGCACATCCCAGTGTTCTGGAAAGCCATGATTGTGGACCCGACAGGTTAACCCAGCTCATCACTGCCGACAGTACTTCTAGCACATCCAGTGTTTCTGGAAAGCCATGATTGTGGACCCTACAGGTTAACACCCAGCTCATCACTGCCGACAGTACTTCTAGCACATCCAGTGTTCTGGAAAGCCATGATTGTGGACCCTACAGGTTAAACCCAGCTCATCACTGCCGACAGTACTTCTAGCACATCCCAGTGTTCTGGAAAGCCATGATTGTGGACCCTACAGGTTAACCCCAGCTCATCACTGCCGACAGTACTTCTAGCACATCCCAGTGTTCTGGAAAGCCATGATTGTGGACCCTACAGGTTAACCCCAGCTCATCACTGCCGACAGTACTTCTAGCACATCCCAGTGTTCTGGAAAGCCATGATTGTGGACCCTCACAGGTTTAACACCAGCTCATCACTGCGACAGTACTCTAGCACATCCCAGTGTTCTGGAAAGCCATGATTGTGGACCCGACAGGTTAACCCCAGCTCATCACTGCCGACAGTACTTCTAGCACATCCAGTGTTCTGGAAAGCATGATTGTGGACCTACAGGTTAACCCAGCTCATCACTGCCGACAGTACTTCTAGCACATCCCAGTGTTCTGGAAAGCCATGATTGTGGACCCTACAGGTTAAACCAGCTCATCACTGCCGAAGTACTTCTAGCACATCCCAGTGTCTGGAAAGCCATGATTGTGGACCCACAGGTTAACCCAGCTCATCACTGCCGACAGTACTTCTAGCACATCCCATGTTCTGGAAAGCCATGAGTGGACCCTACAGGTAACCCCAGCTCATCACTGCCGACAGTACTTCTAGCACATCCCAGTGGGAAGCCATGTGTGGACCCTACGTTAACCATCTTGAACAACAGAGTGGCTTCACACCCAGTGTCATCGTGCAGAAGGCAGCATGACACTTGGGACACGGTAACAACAGTGCTTCACATGCGCAGTTCAGTCACAGGCGCAGAGCCACTGTGAGGACCCGTAATCAACAGAGTGGCTTCACAGTGTCCTCAGTCAGTACTGGCAGCAGTGACACTGACTCAGGCACTGATCTTGAACAACAGAGTGGCTTCACAGTGTGCAGTCAGTCAGAGGCAGCAGTGACACTGAGGACACGGAACAACAGAGTGGCTTCACAGTGTGCAGTCAGTCAGAGGCAGCAGTGACACTGAGGACACGGAACAACAGAGTGGCTTCACAGTGTGCAGTCAGTCAGAGGCAGCAGTGACACTGAGAACACGGAACAACAGAGTGGCTTCACAGTGTGCAGTCAGTCAGAGGCAGCAGTGACACTGAGGACACGGAACAACAGAGTGGCTTCACAGTGTGCAGTCAGTCAGAGGCAGCAGTGACACTGAGGACACGGAACAACAGAGTGGCTTCACAGTGTGCAGTCAGTCAGAGGCAGCAGTGACACTGAGGACACGGAACAACAGAGTGGCTTCACATGTGCAGTCAGTCAGAGCAGCAGTGACACTGAGACACGGAACAACAGAGTGGCTTCACAGTGTGCAGTCAGTCAAGGCAGCAGTGACACTGAGAACACGGAACAACAGAGTGGCTTCACAGTGTGCAGTCAGTCAGAGGCAGCAGTGACACTGAGGACACGGAACAACAGAGTGGCTTCACAGTGTGCAGTCAGTCAGAGGCAGCAGTGACACTGAGGACACGGAACAACAGAGTGGCTTCACAGTGTGCAGTCAGTCAGAGGCAGCAGTGACACGAGGACACGGAACAACAGAGTGGCTTCACAGTGTGCAGTCAGTCAGAGGCAGCAGTGACACTGAGGACACGGAACAACAGAGTGGCTTCACAGTGTGCAGTCAGTCAGAGGCAGCAGTGACACTGAGGACACGGAACAACAGAGTGGCTTCACAGTGTGCAGTCAGTCAGAGGCAGCAGTGACACTGAGGACACGGAACAACAGAGTGGCTTCACAGTGTGCAGTCAGTCAGAGGCAGCAGTGACACTGAGGACACGGAACAACAGAGTGGCTTCACAGTGTGCAGTCAGTCTGAGGCAGCAGTGACACTGAGGACACGGAACAACAGAGTGGCTTCACAGTGTGCAGTCAGTCAGAGGCAGCAGTGACACTGAGGACACGGAACAACAGAGTGGCTTCACAGTGTGCAGTCAGTCTGAGGCAGCAGTGACACTGAGGACACGGAACAACAGAGTGGCTTCACAGTGTGCAGTCAGTCAGAGGCAGCAGTGACACTGAGAACACGGAACAACAGAGTGGCTTCACAGTGTGCAGTCAGTCAGAGGCAGCAGTGACACTGAGAACACGGAACAACAGAGTGGCTTCACAGTGTGCAGTCAGTCAGAGGCAGCAGTGACACTGAGAACACGGAACAACAGAGTGGCTTCACAGTGTGCAGTCAGTCAGAGGCAGCAGTGACACTGAGAACACGGAAAAACAGAGTGGCTTCACAGTGTGCAGTCAGTCAGAGGCAGCAGTGACACTGAGAACACGGAACAACAGAGTGGCTTCACAGTGTGCAGTCAGTCAGAGGCAGCAGTGACACTGAGAACACGGACTGTCCCATTAGTGCTTCGCCATGGCCGATACCATCACCATGCCTGCAGACACCGTCAGGTTATCATCCAACTTCTACTAAAGCAGACAGACACGGAGACCTCTCTGGACACACACATCTTCCTTTCTACACAGGCTGCACTGATGATCAAGTCTACTGAGGAAACAACTTGTCATCCTAGACTGCTGCAATGGATCAGCACACTTTCTTCCAGAACATTCGTAAAAACTGGGCACTTTCAAGGACTTGTGCAGCCGACAATGTACTGAATGTCTATGACGCCTTGCCTCTTTTTACTTTGCACCAAGGAACTCACAACCTGGTCCCTTCTCTCCTCTAAGAAAACCCTGACCACATCCCTGCAACCCACTACTGCTGTGCTTCATGCCTGAAGTGTCCGCACCTGAAGAACAAATGGATGGACACTTACACGGCTGCACCCTGGCGTCTGTTTGTTAGCAAAGGTCTTTTCTCAGAGCTCAGGCCCCCTCAACTTCTTCCCGCCAGAAGCAGAGGAAGGCAGACCTGTCTGTACTCACCACATCTCGGGGCTCTTTGACGTCCTTCTTCTGAATGGACTGCTTGATCTCTTTTTCCACAACTGCACAACATAAAAACAGACAGCCACGGTGAACACTCTGTATTGGTCATATTACAACCACGTACACAAGGTCTCAGGTACATCATTCACTACACTGTACTATCTGGTCACATTACAACCACAAACACATGGTCAAGTACATCATTCACTACACTGTACTATCTGGTCACATTACAACAACATACACATGGTCTCAAGTACATTATTCACTACACTGTACTATCTGGTCACATTACAAGAACATACACATGGTCTCAAGTACATCATTCACTACACTGTACTATCTGGTCACATTACAAGAACATACACATGGTCTCAAGTACATTATTCACTACACTGTACTATCTGGTCACATTACAAGATCATACACATGGTCTCAAGTACATCCCTCATTCACTGACCAGTGTGCACCACTGATATGTCATTTTGAATTTTTTTCAGCTTTTCGCTTGTCAGGGTGACATGTTATAATTATTATTAATAAATGGAATTAATATAGCACTATATCTTGCCAAAAACAAACCAAAGCACTTTCATTCAACCTACTCTTTCACACGCAGCCAGTGACAATTAATAGTTTTTACAAATTCAAACGTACATACACACTGACACAGACATACACACTCCCCTAACTACACTTGTCACCACACTCCCCTAACACACAACACTTGTCACCACACTCCCCTAACACTTGTCACCACACTCCCCTAACAACACAACACTTGTCACCACACTCCCCTAACACACAACAAATTGTCACCAACACTCCCCTAACACACAACACTTGTCACCACACACCCTCTAACACACAAACACTTGTCACCACACTCCCCTAACACTTGTCACCACACTCCTCTAACACACACTTGTCACCACACTCCCCTAACACTTGTCACCACACTCCTCTAACACACAACACTTGTCACCAACACTCCCCTAACACACAACACTTGTCACCACACTCCCCTAACACACAACACTTGTCACCACACTCCCCTAACACACAACACTTGTCACCACACACCCCTAACACACAACACTTGTCACCACACTCCCCTAACACTTGTCACCACACTCCTCTAACACACACTTGTCACCACACTCCCCTAACACTTGTCACCACACTCCTCTAACACACAACACTTGTCACCACACTCCCCTAACACACAACACTTGTCACCACACTCCCCTAACACACAACATTTGTCACCACACTCCCCTAACACACAACATTTGTCACCACACTCCCCTAAACACACAACACTTTCACCACACTCCCCCAACACTTGTCACCACACCCCTAACACACAACACTTGTCACCACACTCCCTCTAACACACAACACTTGTCACCACACTCCCCTAACACACGGTCACCACACTCCCCTAACACACACATGGTCACCACACTCCCCTAACACATCGTCACCACACTCCCCTAACACACACATGGTCACCACACTCCCTAAACTTGTCACCACACTCCCACTAAACACAACACGGTCACCACACTCCCCTACACTTGTCAACCACACTCCCTAACACACAACACGGTCACCACACTCCCCTAACACACACTCCCCTAACACACAACACGGTCACCACACTCCCCTACACAAACACTCCCCTAACACACAACACTTGTCACCACACTCCCCTAACACAACACTCCCCTAACACACAACACGGTCACCACACTCCCCTAACACGGTCACCTGTTCATAGTGACTTTAACCCTGAGCTTCACATCAGCACCGACTCCACTGCCCTAAGAGTCTTCTGGATGAGACTATAACCCAAGATCCTGTGTGTAAATGCACACTGAACTTCTTGCACACAGACTAAAACCCAACACGCCTGTTGGCAGAGCAGGCCACTGTGCCCCAGTCACAACAGATGACAAGATGTCTTCAACTCGTGCACAGTGGTAGTGTGTTTAGATGTCATCACCACGGTCAGAAACACGGCTACCTTAACGGGGGCAATACGTCGCATACGCAAAACTCTTGCCATCGCTGGATCTCTGAGGGGAGCTCAAGCAGAGGAAGGGAAAACCAAAGCGCCCTATGAGTATAAAGTATGTTCTTTCGAGCCAGAAGGCCCATAGAGCCGGAGCTTATCCCGGTTTCTGTAGCGTTAAGCGAACTGATGGTTTTTCACCACCCCTGTGACAGGACGCTAGTCTGTCGCCAGATACTTCCCCAGCAGAGCTGGTACCCACTTGTATACCTGGGTGGAGTGAGGAAAATAGGAGTAAAGTGTCTTTCCCAAGGACACAACACCAAGTCGAGCGGGGATCGAACCCGCGACCTCTGGATCACGAGTTGACCGCCTAAACCACTCGACCACGGTGCCTCCAAAGCGCCCTATGAACTAAGGGAAAACTGACCGGGTTTGGGGGTGGGCGGCTCCTTGGCCAGCTCGAAGGCGTACTCCCTCATGATGGCCTCCAGCCCAGCGCGGGCCACGCGGTCCTCCCTCAGCGTGTTCTCGTCCAGGTCCTCCACCTCCTCTGAGGCGCTCTCCTCCCCCTCCTCCTTCTCCCCCTTCTCCTTGCTGCTGTCAGAGTCCTTGTCCTTGTCTTTCTCTTTGTCGCTGTCTTTCTCTTTGGCTTTGTCAGCATCGCCGTCTCCCGGTTCCTTGGCTTTCTTCTTCTTCAGGTACTCGTCCAGCAGAGTCTTCGTCTTGGCGTCCACTTTTACCTGAGACACACACGCAAACACACGCACACACACACATATAAAAATCCACACACACACACACCTATAAAACATACACACATAAAACACACACACACACAATAGCTGGGGTCCATCAGTCTTACATGCTATTTGTACTACCGTGACTTATTTACTGAATACCACTTTGGACCAAACTGTGTGTGTTACAAGTGACAGTGTCACTCACCTTCAGCTTCTTGTCAGCAATCTGCCATTCATTCAGCAGGCGGATACACCTCAGGGTGGCCTCGGGGTACTCAAACTCACAGAACCCAAACGCTGCACACCAACAAAGATCACATCCATGTCAACAACAACAACAATAGGAGCAATACAAATACTGTTTTCCTTTTTTATCTCAAATAGAGAAATGTATGTAGCTTAGGGGCAAGCGCAAAAACACAAAATATAAATTGGATGAATTTATACAATAATAATCATTAAAAGTCATATATCAGGCATGGTACCGGAGGAAAAGCATTTTCCCCTGAAATGGTTTGGGGGTCCAGGGGGCAATGTGGTCAAGGGGCAGAGCCCCTTTGTGGGGTTGATCCCTGAAGCTCCAGGGTTTTCATAAATTCTAGCCTGTAAAAAAGGCTCTCCTTTAACTCATTTCAGTTCTTCATACTAAGCAAGTTCAGTTCTAAAATAAGCTCTCCTAGAATGACTTTTATCAGTCATTTCTTAACCCAAAGGAGGTTTTATACCCAAGTAATCACATAGCAAAACTGAGGGCCTATTATTTAGACAGATGTGCACTAACACAGATAGCCTAGAGGAAGGACAGACACAAACAGATGGAGAGAGAGAGAGAGAGAGAGAGAGAGAGAGAGAGAGAGAGAGAGAGAGAGAGAGAGAGAGACAGACAGACAGACAGAGGGAGAGAGAGAGAGAGGGGGTTGTGGTGGTGGGGAAGCACATGGAATAATACAATAAAGTGTGTGTGTGAGATAGAGAAAGAAATAAAGAGAGATGGAGAGAAAGAGAGAGAGAGTGTGTATATATGTATGTGTGTGTGTGTGAGTGTGTGTGTGTGAGAGAGAGAAGGGAGAGAGAGAGAGAGAGAGAGAGAGAGAGGAGAGAGGAGGAGGGGGGGGGGGGGGGGGGGAGAGGAGGGTGCACTCCCTGAAAAAGAAGGGGGAGGCTGCTGAATGTTATGTATACAAAAATTGCTCTCTGACCACAGGCAGGGCTGAAGTGAAACGGCCAGTAAAAGCACCCCCCCCCCCCCCCCCCCCCCCACACACTCTTCCTACCATCTCCCCTAACCCCTTTGCCTTAGAGCATGAAACCGGGTACCTGTCACTTGCTACCTTGGCTAGTCATGACTTGGTTAGTGATAGCGATGAAAAGCAGAGAAGGGAAGTAATCCACACGAAAGAGTTACATCCCTTGACTGGTTAACATGGGCTTCATATCTCTTTTTTTTTTTTTTTAATTTTTCTTTATCGCAGGGTTTCTGTGAATTAAAGGAGATGTACCATGCCTGTATATGGAAAGTATATCAGACAAATCATCACAGGCACTGTGAAATATTAGATTAATGGGTCACATTTTTCGTGTAAAAAGAGAAAAAAAAAAAAAAAAAATTAATCAATCATTTGGTCTTCTTTGTTTTCCAGGTTAGAACTTCTTTCTTCTTCCTTTTTTCGTCATGTTTCTCCCAGGGGAGGTTTGACATTGATGAGCCTTCTCCATCTCTCTCTGTTTTGAACTTCCTCCTCAGTTACGCCCCTTTCTCTAAGATCATCTGCAATACAGGCAGCCCAGGTTTTGCTAGGTCGTCCTTTTGGTCTCTTTCCATCCACTACGAAGTTCATTGCTCTTTTTATGATGTGGTCGTCTGCTTTCCGTTGAACGTGCCCAAACCAGCGCAGTCTATTGGTACTAGCTACAGACTTCAGATCATCAACTTTGCACATTCTCCATAGTTCATTAATATATAAATTCCATACATTATTTTTTTTTTTTTCATTCGTGATCCTGTCTTCCCATTTGATCTTTGTCATGTAGCGTAGCATTCGGTTTTCACAGCTCTTCAACAAACATTTGACGGTTTTTGTGAAAACCCACATCTCCGAGCCATACAGGAGAACAGGTCTGATGCAAGCCTTATATATCAGACAGCGTCTCTCCAGTGGGATTTCAGGTTACAACTCTAACCAATAAAAAGAAACAAACAAAAAACCCTACCCCAATATATTATACATCAATAACTTAGTCTTTTGTTTTCTCGGTTACAACTTTAACTCTTCTACTACCGCGTTCTGTTTCTCTTACTTACCACTGTATACCAAGTATTTTCTGCAGTGTCTTTCAGTTTCACACCTACTGACTTTAAAAAATAATAAAAAATCGAAATAAAGACAGATCTACATGAAACTTTCTGTACTTGTTAAGTTGTGAATAAAAATTCAATATTTCTTCGTTTGACTCTTGTGTGACTTGTTGTTGTGGAATGCTGATGGCAATGATGTTGCGGTTGTTGTTGGCTACGGTGGTTATGCAATAATTTTTAAAATATGACTATTTCAAGAGGTAAAGAATTGTAAAGATGATGTAAAATAAAATCAAACATGCAAAATAAGTAATAATGTTCAGATAATATTAGAATAACATGCAATCACACTCACAAACAAGCATACAGGCTGACGAACAAACAGCCATTGAAATCAGGTCACGGTTTGTTCACGGTTTGAGAAAAAAAACCCATCATACTACCCACGAGTCACTAGCATCATTTTGCAAGTTTCTGGAGCCACAATTTTCACGAAATTCTTTCATTTTAAGCTAGTCACAGTCATATGCCCCCCTCAGCAGGATCGTTGTTTACACCACTGTCATAGTCATCTTCATCACTCGAATCACCAATAAACACAGCACATCGATTCCACTCTGCAACTCTTGAATCCTCTGTTCAGCTTCTAAGTCCATTTCAGTCCACATAAGTTCAGATTCTGCCATTATTTTCACAGAAAATCCTCCAAAAAGTTTGTTGAAGCAGTCGCCATATTGATGCAGCTCCCTCCAAAAATCGTTACTCGATGACATCGCCGTAAAATCGAAAAAATCGGCACAAAAATCGATCAACTGATGCGAAAATTGCAAATGGCGGCAGCTACACTATCTGGGAGCTCACTGCGCATGTCTAAAGCGATAAGGGGTGTGAGACCATGGTATATAAATAGCGCAAAGGGAGACACCGGGTGTCCCCAGGTATTCGGCGGGCATACCCGCCCGCGGCTTCGAGGATTAAGTAGTAAGAGGGCGGGTCAACCCGCCGACGGTAGTAGGAGAGTTAACCAACATAACACATAATCAGATAATAAGATGTTGATCAAAAGTTGACACAACCTATAACAGATGTCATCACATCATTCAATGTGATCAGATGTCGATCCACATCTAACACTACTCATAATCAGATGTTGATCAATATCTAACTTTACCAATAATCAGATGTTGATATATATATATATATATATATTTACCAATAATCAGATGTTGATATCTATATATATATATATATATATATATATATATATATATATATTATATATATGACCCACAATCAGGTGCTGACTTCATAAAATAATTCACCTGAAAATGAACATACCAATTCTTAAGTGCTTTCTGGCCAATCTTTCCAGGACTTAAAAACTGTTGTGCAGTTTATTAACCCTAGTAGCGCGGTTCCCGGAATATTCCGGTAAAGGCGGGTCTAAGCTGTGTGGCGGATCCCGGAATATTCCGGGATGACTGGGTGATCATAGTTGAAAGCTTACTTTCACTTTCAAAGGTCAGCCAATGAATGTTAACCCTTTGCTGGGCACAGCAAAATCATTTGTTCACTTCCTGCTGGGCAAGCAAAATGGAGGTGGATGGCCTCTGAGTGGGTGGGTGTATTTAACATGCAATAACTCCACAATAGTTTAATGGATTTTAATGAAATAAAAACAGCAAAATGCAGAAATGAATAAAGAAACTGCTATTTGCTATTGTGTGTTGTTGTTATTTTTTTTAAAAAGAATTATAATGCATAAACACACAAGGTCATTGATCGGTTTGTATGTGTCACAGTTAGTGTTGCAATAGCTTTGGAATGCATGCATGGATTTTGATAAAATAAAAAGTAAAACATTCAGAAACAATTACAGAAGAAAAGTTTTCAACCTACTGTTGTGTTTTTAGTTTTTTTTATGAATGATGCACGAAAACATGAAACATTCCGACGGTCGCCATTTTGTTTGCTAACGATCGCTGACGATCGCGATGCTTGTTAACTTTACAGTTCGAGCCACTACCATAACAAAAGTCCCAAATAGCAATCAATTCACAAAATATATCAAGTTGTGAACCATTGCCAAACTCGAAATCCGCGATAGTTTCCCCAATTCTATGAGCAGAATTCAAAACGCGCATCGGCCGAGTTAGATTTGACGATCGATTTACATCTCGAACTTCGTTGTTGTCAAAGCCGTCTTTCTCGCTTCAATCAACAAAGTCAGAAGCGCACACACTACTCAGATTGCTTACATCGATATTTGAGCCTGGATACACATCTCACAGCGTCATATTTTCGGCATGAAAGCCATAAAAACGATCGTACATCTCGGATTCGAAGATAGCGTCCATCTTGGGAAAAATTGCGATTTTTTTCCTCCAAAACATGCCACAAACACATTCCAACCGCCGCCATTTGCAATGTACATGCGGAAGTCACGTGGGCAGTCTCGTTGCTTCTATTTTGACGAGATTTGAAGCGAGATTGGCGGGAATTTCGAATGTATGAACGCACTGAAGTGACGGTCACGACGCCGGCCGTTTTTGGCCGTTGTGCCCAAGGATAGGTTCGGACGTTTTGGGACGCTATGCCCAGCAAAGGGTTAAGGCCGTTGTAGGCCCGCAGAAAGGGGTGAAGGTCGTTTGACACACACAAGCAACGAAGAATCTGATTGGTTAAGAGTGTATTTTTTTTTTTTCGGACCAGCCAAGATCGTCTTCAACAAAAATGGCGGCCAGTGTTTGCACTAGAATTTCTTCAAGCGTTTTTCGAGCTTTTTTACAAAATTGACAGCGAGGAGGAGTTTTAGAGGCTGGATTTGGTTGAAATAAACAATGAGAGAGACGATGAGGTAAGGATTGTGGAATATTTTTGAAAAACTTGGTAAAAATCGATCGCGATTGGACTGAATCGAGTGGTGCTAGTTTTGCTGGATAGACTTCTTCGCTACTCGGCGATTTCGACGTCACAGATTGTTTTACTTTATTTTGACGCAACGAGGCTTCGAAATAACTGTTGTTGAGTCAAATCGCTATGCTGCTGAATACTTTGCATCACATGAAATCAAGCGATCTTTGTATTTTCGTCATAGAAAGCCACCACTTCGCACATTCCACCATGACGGTCACGATGGCGTCGATCCTTTCGCTGAACTTTTCCGAGTATTTGGTGACCGATAAAGCGATACAAACTCCTTATTTTTTTAAAACTAATGTCAAGAAATAGTGTTTACCTAATCATGACATTTATGCACCGCAAGAACTTTGCTTATCGTGTTAAAATCGATCCGGGGCCCTGACGATGGAACAGTGATCAGTAGTGCGCACACGATTTTTTTTTTTTTTTTTTTTTTTACATGATCATAATCACTACACACTATTATAAAATTACACTCATTTAACCCTTAACCTCCCGCGTTCATCTCCCCTTGAAACCCTCATAATTACCAAGTTTATGTGAGAAATGTGCACATAAACTAGGGTAGCATCTTAGAAAAATTGTTAAAAAAAAACTATCAGCCAGAATCACTTCATGTTTTCAGCAAAAATCTATAAGAGCATAATAGTTGACATGGTGGTGTTTATATAAAGTTTTATGAAAAAATTATGTAATCACTCAGGTGGGAAGTTTGATTTTACCTGTAAACACAGGGGTATATTAGTAAAACAGATGATAGACAGACATACAGCACCCATCAATATAGTGATACCTACTGTTTTGATGGCAGATGGTCAGGCTCATGGGCTGAAAAAAAACTAATGGGTGTTGTGAGGTATTAGTGGTCATACAGGGACACCTAATCAAGGTAAACATGTCATGCGTTGCTCGTTTCAGCCATTCTTATATTGTAAACTAAAAAAATCATTAAAAAAAACCTGCTATTCACAATCATTCAAAACTTTCTACAAACATGTTTGGGTGCATGCACTTTGATCTGCATGAGTTAGTTTGTGTATGTGTGTTGACAGTGTCACCATATGGTGACACACCTAGATTTACCTGTAAAATTTACCTGCGTTAGTAGATACCAAGAAAATAGGCAGATATCACAACACAAAACAACACAAAATATACCAGTACTCACATAGGCCATGTTATAGTTGTTGTAGTATCCATCCAATATGTCAGGGAGCATTTTTTGTGGTACACAATTCACATAATACATAATTTACATTTATTTACATTCACCTTTGTACACTATACATTAGAAAACTTATTACACTTGTTTTATGACTAATTTTTTTACATTGCTAACCCAGATTCAGTCTGTTTACAACATTTACAACAAAGTCAAGTCCTAGGAAAGAAGAAAAAGTCAGAAATCAGGTGTGGCAGCTAAGAAAGAGTGTGTCGGGACCTACAGACCTACTGATGATAGGAGCGGAAGCACCCGCGATCCTTGCACAAAGCTACCTGGCATGTGACACACTCATATGATGTCTGGATGGCATGGCCTGCTGGTGTTTTCCTGCCCTCATTCTTGCAGAACACACAATCCCTCTTTCCTCTGGCAGACTGAATTTTGCTGGGTGTGTGTCTGTCTTTGTCCTGGCCTGGAGGCCGAGTCCTCGGACGGCCTGTGCGCTTTCGGCCATTGAAACCATTCACCATGCCTGTGATGATTTCCATCTGAAACTGCAAATGCTTTCTCAGTGGGGCAGCAGCACTGTTCTTATAGATGATGTATGAATTGACACAGGCAGTGTCCAAACAGAAGAACAGTACATATTTCCACCACTTCGAGAACTTCAACTGGGACCCATAGTAGGAGCGCAATTGGTCATGCTTGTCGACACCATTGTAATTGAGACTGTACTGTGCGATTGCCTGGGGTCGAGAATACCTGGCTTTTACAACACCCCCAGGGCCTTTCCTGGCAACCTCTCCATCGGATGAGTCATGGGCAGTAGTCAGCAGAGTCACCTTGCGACGGTCGAACCAAGCAATAGCCTGAAGCTTGCCCCTCTTGGCATCAGTGCCAATCTCACGAAACCAGCGCAAGGTATCTCCAGATTTCTTGACACACTTGGCTTGTTTCATCGCTTCAGGCAGACCTTTTCTGTTATTGCGCACAGTCCCACATGCCAGAGTGTTTTCCGCAAAAAGAAATTCAAGAAGAGGGACAGACGTGAAATAATTATCGAAATAAATGGTGTGCCACTTGTTGAGATGTGGGGCGGACAGGTGTTTCACAACGCGATCCCCAAGGGCCTCACCATGACCAGCAGGCACATCATTGACCTTCCCTGTATACACTGAATAGTTGAGCATATAGAAAGAATCAGAGTCACAAAGAGCCCAAACCTTCAAACCCCACTTCGTCGGCTTCGCAGGTATATACTGCAGGAATCCACAACGACCCTTGAACTTGATCATTGCTTCATCAACAGTAATGTTTTGCCCAGGATAAAATTGACGAGAAAAATAAGTCTGGGTCATAGAAATCAGAGGCCTGACTTTGAAGAGGGGGTCATAGCCAGGCTGACCTCTGGGAACTGCAGTAGTAGAATCAGCCAGGTGAAAATACCGTGCCAACTGTTGGAATCGATTCCTTGGCATGATCGAAGCGACCCAAGCATTGAAAGTGGGGCTACCTACTTGCCAGTACATATTCATACTTGGAAGAGGAGAAATATTCATAAACATAAGAAGACCAATGTACGCCCTAACCTCCTCAATAGTGGTAGGTTCGAACCTACTATCGACCATATCCTCAGGAACACCTGACGCCATGAGTTGCTGCCTTGCGTACAGGTTCGTTTGAGTCACCATGAGGGTGAAGAGCTGGATAGGAAAAACGAGTGAAAAATAATCGAATGCAGAGAGAAGCTGTACCTGTGGTCGAGGAGGCCCACTGTAAGCAGAGAAACTACGATTTTCAGTAGTAAAATCATCTTGTTGCCACTGAGACGAACTCGCCAATCCAGCATTCGCCACACCTGGTCTGTCACCACCTGCGTCGATGTCGATAGGTTCGTACACTACACTATCGTCGTCACTGTCATCACTCGGTTGGTAGTCTTCGTCATCATCAACCGGTTCGTTCACGTCAATGTCAGACTGATTGTCGTCTACAAACGTATTTCCTACTCTAAACATCTCGTCGATCGTCAAGCTAGCAGCACTTTCGTTGTCGCTATCACAAAACGCCATGTCGAATTTTTCTGGGTCGGCACTAAACTTTGAAAAATATTCAACAAAAAATCCTTGCGCACTGTTCCCGCTTAGTAGAAAATGGCGAAGGGGAGGTTGAAATACCCGGATGCAGGTCAGCGAGCTCTCTAGTGAGTGAGGCGTATAAATTTATTAGGTTACTTTCACTTCGTGAGTGACCGGCGGTGGGGCGGAACCGGGCGGAATGGGACTGAACGGAGGTTGGGCAGATGGCGGACAAAGACGGAGCGGGTTTCTGGAGGTTAAAAGCATATTATCTGTTCTTTCCAGTGATATATAGCTTAACACATTTAATTCAGTTTTATATATCAATATCAAGGGTTGTTTGAGCCCACCCTGCTCCAAAACAATGCTAGCCAATGTTAATTCAGCCAATAGAAGTGAGGCTTGTTGCTGCATATTCAGCGCTACTAGGGTTAAAAGATAATCAGGTGTTCATGTGCTAAGCTAATACGATTAGCATGTAAAGAACTCACCTTGTAATTTTCCTGAAGCTCCCTGCACTCTTTTCCAGCTCAGGACATTGCCACAGCGCTGAAAAAACCCAGTAGTACTGTTGCAGTTATGTTCCACACACACACAACTAAAACAACCAGTAATACTGTTACACTGAACACCCCCACATACACAGAGAACTAAAACCACCAGTGACACTGTTACACCGACATATCACACGCACACTGCTGAAACACTGAAACCACCAGTGACACTGTTATACTGACAACACCCACACACACACAGAACTGAAACCACCAGTGACACTGTTACACTGACATATCAACGCACACTGCTGAAACACTAAAACCACCAATGACACTTACACTGATGTTACACATCTATACACATTGCCACACCCCTAAACAATCTGTAACATGATTACGTTGATGTTATGCCACATTGCCACAGTGCTGAAACAACCACAAAAACTGTGGCACTGACGTTTCACACACACACAACATACACTCACTCACACACACATAACTAACACAATCAGTAACACTAGTTCACACCATTACACACACACGCAGAAATCAAAATTTCAGCAGACATAGTATCAGAGCAAAGGAGACAAGGACATGTATGAAGAGTGTAGAAGAAGACACATGCTGAAGTGCATGCAGACAGACAGACAGAGACAGACAGACAGACAGAAAGACAGACAGACAGGCAGAAAGACAGACAGACACAGACAGGCAGAAAGACAGACAGACAGGCAGAAAGACAGACAGACAGACAGGCAGAAAGACAGACAGACAGACAGACAGGCAGGCAGGCAGGGCAGTGACCTACCTGCAGCATCTGTTTGACCATCATGTCAGGGGCTCGCTCACTGATGGAGCCCACAAACACTGTGGTCACTGGGGGCTTCTCCTCATTGCCCTGAAACACATACACACACAGAGTAATTTGCACTGCCCTGAAACACATACACACACAGAGTAATTTGCACTGCCCTGAAACACATACACACACAGAGTAATTTGCACTGCCCTGAAACACATACACACACAGAGTAATTTGCACTGCCCTGAAACACATACACACACAGAGTAATTTGCACTGCCCTGAAACACATACACACACAGAGTAATTTGCACTGCCCTGAAACACAGACACACACAGAGTAATTTGCACTGCCCTGAAACAACATACACACACACACAGAGTAATTTGCACTGCCCTGAAACTTACACACACAGAGTAATTTGCACTGCCCTGAAACACATACACACACACAGAGTAATTTGCACTGCCCTGAAACACATACACACACAGAGTAATTTGCACTGCCCTGAAACACATACACACACACACACAGAGTAATTTGCACTGCCCTGAACATACATACACACACACACACACAGAGTAATTTGCACTGCCCTGAAACACATACACACAGAGAGTAATTGCACTGCCCTGAAACATACACACACACAGAGTAATTTGCACTGTCCTGAAACATACACACACACACAAATTTGCACTGCCCTGAAACACATACACAGAGTAATTTGCACTGCCCTGAAACGCACAGACACACACAGAGTAATTTGCACTGCCCTGAAACACATACACACACACAACACACAGATTAATTTTTATTGCCCTGAAACACACACACAGAGAGTAATTTGTATTGCCCTGAAACACATACACACACACAGAGTAATTTGTATTGCCCTGAAACACACACACACAGAATAATTTGTATTGCCCTGAAACACACACACAGAGTAATTTTCATTGCCCTGAAGCACACACAGAGTAATTTTCATTGCCCTGAAGCACACACAAGAATAATTTTCATTGCCCTGAAACACACACACAGAGTAATTTTCATTGCCCTGAAACACACACAAATACACACACACTGAAGTTTATATTGCCCTGAAACACACACACAGCAGTTAATATTGCCCTGAAACACACACACACACATCAGTTTAAATTGCCCTCACACACACACAGAGTAATTATCAGGGCTGTCACCTCGCCAAATGTTAAATCTCAGATTAAAACTGTGCAACTATATACAGATTAAAACAGGGTAAAACACCAACTCTACTGTTGTTTCTTGTATCAACGCCCTGGCCATCCAAAAGGATGCCCAGGACGGGCACCGCATTGTGGGAAAATCACATCAACCTCACATAAAATGAGATAAAACCAAAACCAGATTCCTATACAACCTTGTTCTTAGTAACCAACCATAACACTTTCACTCATATCAGATGGGAAAAGCCCGATTCTCTCAGGAAGTTAAAAATGGTGTCAGGTGGTAGGTAGTGGCAGCAAAAATGTTGTATGCAGTTATGGCTTATATTTTTGCTTTAGAAATAAAAATCTTATCAAAAGAAACAATACAAAAAAATTATGGTGATATCTTAAATAGTTTTCAAGATAAGGCCTTTTGAAGTTTGACACTACTGTGAAGTGCTCACAAAAAATGTATAATTGGCCAACTTTGACAGATCATATTTCTTTCAAATAGCAAGGTACACCCATAAACCATCATAGTCTCTCTTTTACTTACTACACAGAATATGGAAACAAAAAATTAAAAGAATCTGATCTGTAGAAAAAAAATTATGAAAAGCCAAAAATTGAAAAAAGACTTTCTTAATTTGCGAAATTTCACAATGTACCATGTTTGGGACCCATCAGTGTCAAGATTTTTCAATCATTTCTCTTGAAATTGTTTGAATGTGTTTCTGTATATATACAGATTAATCCTAATTTTTTTTAGGAGTAGTAGGGTCATCCCTTTAGCAGCTATTTTGCCTCAAAGTTGGAGAAAAGGCACATTTCTGAAAAATTACTAAAATAGTCATAACTTCTGAATGAATGAACCAAATTACTTCAAATTTGGAGAGAACACTGTTTATATTGTATTCTATAAGTTGACATTATTTTATTAAAAATATTCTAAAGGGGAAGAAAAAAATGGTTTACATGTAATATGTAACCATAATTTAAGATGAAAATGATGTGACCCGACAGGAACCTGCAACTGTTCTAGACCACATGCAATCAAAATTGGTTTGTGATAAAAAGACTTTGTTGGAATTGATTTTCCTGCAAAATGAGACTATCTTGGGCATCATTTGTGCATGTATATGTGCATGCACGAATGCATGCTCGTGCATGTGTGTCTGTGTGTGTATGCTTAGTTTAAAGCATTAAAAAAACAAGAAAAGCAAAACCAACAATGGGAAAAAAAATTAGAACAAAAAGTTTAAAGTCAGAGTATGGCTGCCTATATCAGCATATGGTCAGAAAAAAAATGAGTACCTTCTGCGATTCCCCATGGTGTCGAGATAGCATACCTCATGTCTTCACCCCAGCCAAAGTTAATGACACTCTCAGCCCGTCCGAGTCGTGGTAACCTAGTTCACTCATGGGCTGACCTTTTCTGCCACGGCCCTTGCTCTGCAGAACAGTTTCACCCACCAGTTTACACCAGCTTGTATATATGGTCTACTACCCTCTAGTTAGGTGTCAGGGAGGGTTAAACAGACTAGGAATTGTATTATAGATGGTCGCATCCCCTTTAATATCTGGAACTTGAAAATGATGATGCGTTACTTGAGCGCGCTCGATTTTTTCACCTATAAAGTCCATTTATTATATTATTTTTGGACTCCTACTTAAAAACAGTACACGAACTTCTCATCCAGTGTGCACTTGAATCTTAATCTCAGTGATTCTCAGGTGGGATTAGTGAGTATGAGAGCACGTTCTGGGTGACCGACCCCCACCTGGCTGATACGCAACAGTAACGAAAAATAACTAAAACAAAAACCAGAGAAGTCCATTAATGCTGCAGTTAAACCAATCTTCTTGGAACATTGCCCCACACCTTCATTAACAATGTGGACTTAAACTTAAGTCTGCGAGAACTGTAAAATGTCAGCTTCAGAAAGTGTTGACAGATTGTCTTTCTATTGCTCTTGCACTGCTCTCAGTCATATTCTTTAATCTGTGCTCTGGGGCACCACAACAGAATTGATCAAAAACTTTTCAGTTTCAGCTCATTTTCCCATCCTCTTGTTTCAGAAGCTGCACCTGTAGCATAAGTGATTTTTTTTCCTTGCACCTCACCATTGGGCAAAGAATACTTTTTTTCAGATCAGTATTGGTATCGTCCTCTGAAATGTTACAATACATAAATAAATAAATGCAAAGTGTGTGTGTGCGTGTGTGTTCAATATTTTTATTTTATTCTTTTATTTTGAGGATAATAGAATAAGCACTTGTGTGCTTTTTTTTTTTTCATCCAGTCATCATGTGGATGCACTTTTGTCAAATTTGGGTGTGTGTGTGTGTGTGTGTGTGTGTGTGTGTGTGTGTGTGTGTGTGTGTGTGTGTGTGTGTGTGTGTGTGTGTGTGTGTGTGTGTGCTGACTACTGAGTCTACTGTAGATAGAGAATGAATGTTTTGAGGTTTTGCTTGTTTTTGTTTTAGTTTTGCTTTATTTAAATGTACTGTCATTCTTTTATGTGTATCATAATGCAACTACAATGCAATCAATGATGCATCGGTCTGAACTGTGCAGTCAGTACTTAATGTCTAACACTCTTTAGTCTAAGCGCTAAAAACTGTCATTTATTTTATGAGTGTCTTAAATTTATCACACACACAAGCATGCACGCACGCACGCACACACCACACACACACACGCGCACACGCATACACACACACAGGTACAATTTATTGGTAAAGGTTGCAAAAATGAAATTTGTTTTTAGATAAATGGCTTGATGAAAAAAAGCAAATCATTGCTTATTCAAATGACCATCTGGAAATTTTTTTTTAATTTTAATTTGACTTGACACACATTCCCATCGGATCAACCGAGTTCGCAGCAGACAACTTTTCCCGAATTACGGCAAGCCACTTCCGGTAGTAAAAAAATGTGTAAATACTAAATGCGATCAGACTTTTGTCCAAAAAAAATTAGATAAGTACTTAAAGTATTATTCTAGCCATTGCAATGCATTCTGAACTGCATACTTATAAAGAAATAACTTTATTTTTATCAAAGTGATCGAGTCCTTGACTCGCCGTTCAATTCGACCCGCTGTTCTTAACTCGGTGAAATGTTTGCACACTTCGAATCAAAATAGAAACAAAATAATCATAAAATCAACATCAAACTACTTAGATTTGACGTAGAAATGACTTAGTAATCGATTGTTAATAATGGATTACTTATCGAGTAGTGGCCACAGTTTCGTCAAATTCACCGCATCAGTTTCAACATCGCTCAAAGCCATAACTGAAGTTCGCTCTGTGTAGAATTGGCCAATCAGAGGCGTTAAATAAAGTCAGGCGGCCTTCTCCCTGACCCTCCTTTTGCCTAAAGGTGGTTGTCTTCTTGTAGCTGATTGGCTAAGCTTTCGATTGCTACCCCGCATGCTTGGTATTGTTCAAAGAATGATGATAAAGTATTTATTTGAAATTTTTAAATGCGTTGTTTGGTGAAGTGATTTTTATTGCTTTAAGGTTATAACCCATGAAAATAAAGTATAGCTTTCAGCTTTCTATTTGTTACCATTAATAATGTTTTGGTGTCTTAAGAGCGAGCCCTCGCGATATTTCTAGAACACTGTAATTTCACGGATTGCGGAAAACTGCCAATTTGTGCCATTTTCACGATTTTCGGCTTTGCGCTACATTCATACCTCCACTCATACAATAAAATCAGAACAATGTAATGAAAGATCAATCATTTCTCTTTACTCAAGCGCTCTGATTTGTATTTGCAAGATATAGCGCTATATAAATTCCCTTTATTATTATTATTCGCATTTGCATAAAAAGCATAATGATGCAGTGCAAGTTGAGTTAGAAGGGTTTGAAGAAAATAACTGAATCACATTTTCCTAGGGTGCGTGGTAGAGTTGTACGGTGCTGCCACTACCTACAGGTGGAACATCATGAAAAAGGATCTTCAGGGAGTCAGCAGTAAAATGCTATTGCCTAATATCCTGAACATCTTGACACTCCAGACGCAGATGCTTAATAACCCGCACATCACCAGTCACACACCATGCCATGGGGTTCCCTCTCCTTTAACTCAGCCCCAGTGCGGCCGCCCACAAATACCGCAGTAACAATAAAACTCGGTTTTCCTGCAAACGCCCACTAACACCCGCAAACATGTGCTTACTATGGGCACCCCCACTGTTGTTTACACGACTCTCGCAAGAGTTGCTGCCTTGCGTTAACAAGATGCCGCCATGTTGTCTGGACTTTACTGTGTCCAAATCGGTAAGGTTTTAAGCAAATTATGAATTTTTAAAATTTGCTAAATAAATTTTATGAACAATGGTTGGGATGCATGCTCAGAGAGGATTTGGATGCCTATAGAGCAGATTTAAAGGTTTTTTCCATCGTAATATTGTTAAGACTGATTGAGCAGATGGGGCAGAGTGGCCTAGAAGCTGCTGTTTACAAGTTTAGTAGAAGAGATCACAATTGCCAATCCAATAGCAAAAAATGATAAGTGATTTTTTTTTTGTTTTTTGTAAACAACTGTATGAATGCAAAAATCGCTTAGCCCAGTGTGTACTTTAAATGCAGAATATAACATTTCTTGCAGTAAAAGATAGCATAAATATATTTAATTGGGTTTTTTGTGTAGTGACTATTGAAAGTTGTACAAATTACTTCCCTTGACAGTCCTGAATTGTGTGAAGAATGTACTGGGTGACCTCAGGCCGAAATGAGTTAAGCAAATGAACATGGGTGATGAGAGTGACCCATGTGTAGCCTGGACACCAGGAATGTCTCAGAAGATGAGGCAACCAAAACAAAAATGTTAACACATGCGAAGGTTTGACAGAGGCAGAGAAGTTGAAGATGACAGTGGTGAGTGAGGACAACTCTCAGAGGAAGAGGTCAGGGCTGATGACAGAGATGTGTGCAGTGGTAGAGCAGACCAGAGTTAGGATGGTGAGTCAGGTGTGGAAGATGGTGGAAGAACTGGTTCAATCAAGGCATTTGTAGCCTCATGCACACCATGATACACATTAGGGTTACAACAAATATTATCAGTCACACACACAAAGGAAGAAGCATCTGGAAGACAAAGATGTGAAGGAGTGTTATCACTGGTTAAAGTCACTGTGGCAGTGATGTCGGAGAGTAAGGGGGCAGACAGAAGGGAAGCTCGCCACAGGCGATAACATCTGCCCATGTGTTCCTCATCTGTTTTTGCGGCGGTTGAAGCCTAAGTAATACATTGTCACTCCTGTCTTTTTTTAATTTTTGCTAGTAACCTTTTTCTTACTTAAAAAAAAAAATTCTTCTACATCGTCCCCCCCACCCCTCCAAAGTATCACTTTTCGCTAGGAGTGGTATTTACAGGTGAATTATCAAAAAAGGTTACCCCTTTGCTACCAAAGATTCTTATACACTCAGCACCTACCTTAGGAATGTCCTGTGGAACCAGTTTCTTCATCTGTTTCTGCTGCTGTTGCTGCTGCTGCTGCTGTGGAGTTACCACCTGTGTCATCGGCATGGGTCTCATCACCTGCAACGCCACCCTCTTTAATGTACATTACTCGTTATCCCTTTTTCTCCTTGCTATTATCTATTCTGGCCAAACAGTCGTTTTCAGTCAACAACTTACTGTGTCAAAAGTCAGTCTGAAAGTATGCCATCTCAACCCACACCCCATGAATGACTGAAAACCTATCAACATCCTACCATGCTATGCTTAAAACCACAGTGGATAGTGGCGTAAATCTGCTGCACAATCACACTGTATACATCTTTTCAACTACATTAGAGTCAAGATATTGTATACTGCCCTCAGTAAAAGCAGAAACCTTTCATAGTACTTACTTAGTAGTCATCTCATCTCACACACACACACACACAACTACACCACACACACAAATATGCACACACACAAAAGGAAGGAGAACCCTCACATGACATCACAAGGCACATTAGTTAGGGAGTCTTTTCAGAGCTTTGGAATTTACTGTAACAGGAAACAAGCCTTTCATTCACTGTTTTTACTGTCAAGATGATGGGGTTTACTTACCGGTCGCATCATTGGCATTGGCATCATGCCTGAAAAAAACAAACAAAAGTTTTACCTGTTGTTATAACAGATTGTGAGATACTATCAAAATGAAGCTTGCAAACAAAATATCTACTGACTCTGAACTTAACACTAACAGAGGCACTCATTTAGATCCAATGCTCTTTTTTTTTCTCAGTGTATTTGCTTTACTGAAATGTTCTTACACATCCAGTTGTGTTGTATTTTGCTGTGCTGTGCTGTTCTGCACTGCATTGTATTTATTGTACATTGTATTGTACTGTATTGAATAAAAAAATTACTTATAGTCAAAGCAGACTTCTCTGCATAAAATTCAGAAATAGTATGTGGTCAACAGTACAGCACCAATATGCACATGTGCATATGTTGGTTGCTGTTTTTCTTTGTCTTTTACCACTTTGTTCCTGTTGCTGTGTTGGTCAGTGAACTATAATGCATTCTTGTGAGAATGGCTTTCTTACAAAACATTGCCAAGGAAATCTTCCTTGTTGCAACAGGTTCTCTACCATGCATCGGATGAATCAATAATCATCTTAAAGTCTTACCTGACACTGTTGAACAAATCCTTAGAATTCTACAAGCAGGTTACGCATCCAATCATGACTGAGGGAAAAAGACAACAAAAAGCCATCTGTTTTCTCTGTGCAAGCACTCACTACCATGTAAAACTTTGTTAAAAAGTGTGCTTGATTGCAAGAGTACTGATTCCAGTCAGTCGACTGCTATGCTTAACTCCAGTCAGTCAGTGAGTGAGAGTCCTCAGCTGTGCAGTTATTCCAGTCAGTCAATGCAAGTCCTCCACAGTGCTTGCCATCCAGCTAAGTTTATTCCACACAATGCCCAAGTCCACTGACTCACCCATAGGAGTGAAGGAGAAGCCCCCTCCCATCATGGGCATTCCATACGGAGGCCGGGGTGGAAATGACATCCTGGTATGAGTTCTGGATCTTTACCACCTGAAATCAAGTGACAGCTTTTATTCCCCATGACATGTTAACTGAAATAGCTGTTCTTTCTAAGTTAGGTGGCAAATTATGCCTGAGTTGTGTCTTTAGTGTGTAGTTAAAAAAATTCTTTGAAAACTCAAAACTGATCTGATGAAGAGGGAGAAAAGTTTAAAAAAGGAAGGATAGCAGGGAGCCAGCAGGTGCAATCCCCTGAAAGTGAAACTGAAGTATTTCAATTCTATAAAGTTTCCAAGACACAAGAAACACACACACCAACACTCACACATGATATACCATAAATCTAATTTTATACACCCAAGTTAACTTTAAAGACTTCACTACCTTTATCATAAAATTCACTATCAATAATTATCACTTATTATCAGTGTCAAATATTATATTAAAAAAAGATGGTCAGATTCTGCATACATTTTTTTCTAAGTCACTCTGCTTGCCACTGTGTGAATACTGAAAATACATGTGTATGTACTATGCGCAGCACACACAACTCTAAAACCTGGGCTCCAAAACCGTATTAAAGTTATAATCATTAGGCTGATTATTAGATGATCTAAGTTGCTCCTTGAAATTAACACAAATACAACTTACAAGGCAGAAGATGTGCATACTCTTCAGTTCACAATCACAGGGGTTGCAATGTGCAATGTAGAACATTAAATGAACAATGACAACAAAACCATGCACCAAAAACATGTAAAACAAAACAAAAAATAGGCTTAATTTACAGTGAAAGAGCGCCAGGAACGAAATGTTTCCCATGCAGTAGCAACTGGGCAAACAAACTAGTGAAAGCACACATGCAGGGCCGAGAGTGGCGGATGGTCACTGATCACTGCCTATCTGATCTTGTTTGCGGCGCGTTTGGTTCATTAAGTACACCGTACAGTCTAAAACTTGTAGTAGTAGTACTTAGTAATTTTAAACTAAAAGGCTCATCACGTGGTCGTGTCTGTTAATCATTGATTCAGCACACATGTCGTTTGTTATGCATTGCGGTGGATCATGTATATGCCGATTCTTTAAATTTGCAGTGCGCCACGTACTAACTGTTTCGGAAGCAGATGCAAGTGGGCAAACTGAAACTAATGAAAACACACACGCAGGGTCGAGAGTGACGGGTGGTCACTGATCAGTGCTGCCACTCCGATCTTGTTTCCAGCGGGCATGGATAAATCTGGGCAAAATCGTATATATATTTTACATTGATCGCGTCTTACACGCATTTTAGTGAATCTATACATAATAACTTCAAACTACACCGCAGTTACTTGCACCTTACCCATTCCTTACCTTAATTTTTTGAAGAATCTTGGAGAATTTGTCATACACTACCTTGTCGCGACGTCTCAATATGGCGTACATCAATGACGTCATTTTACCCGAGGGGAAATTACTTCCTTTCCTAAGACCAATTATCCCCCTTGTTCATGTGGACCTCACGGCCAAGAGTTTTTGTTGGGGATTTTTGTTTTGTATTGTTTTTGTTTCCCCTTCCTATTTCCTAGTATTTTTCATTTAAC
>CM054138.1:11347921-11360421 GCA_028751875.1 Rapana venosa | reverse complement strand
TGTATCCTTTGTTGATTTTGAAAAGGTGTTTGATTCTGTTTCTAGAAAATTATTATGGCATATTTTGCTAAACAATATAATTACAGGTAAATTATGTCCTTGTTTGAAAAGCATGTACCAAGAAGTGAAGGCAAGAATAAGATCGGAAGCAAATTTTTCAGAAGTTTTAAACGCACCAATGGAGTAAAACAGGGGGATGTTTGTAGTCCAGTACTGTTTTCATTGTTTATTAATGAGCTAGCTCTAGAAATTATCCAGAATGGTAAACATGGTGTGACTTTTGATCTGATTGAATTATTTATACTATTATTTGCTGACGATATTATTTTACTATTGACAACAGTGACTGGTTTACAAAGACAACTTGATAACTTGTGTAAGGCTCCATCTAGGTTAGAGCTAAAGGCAAATACTGGTAAAACAAATATAGTTGTTTTTCGTAAGGGTGGGTATTTAGCACGACAGGAAAAATGGACATATGGCAATGTAAAGGTTGAAGTAGTGAATGTATACAAATACCTTGGTCTGTGGCTTTCAGCTAGACTTAGTTTTGGCTTTGAATGTCAAGACCTAATAAGCAGAGCTAAGAAAGCAGTTTTTGCCATTTTTCGTGTGCTGTATAAATTGGACTGCTATATTTTTTTCTCTTTTTTGTAAATTATTTGATATTCAGGTAATGCACCCATGGAGTAAAACAGGGGGATGTTTGTAGTCCAGTATTGTTTTCATTGTTTATTAATGAGCTAGCTCTAGAAATTATCCAGAATGGTAAACATGGAGCTGAAATCTGGGCTTTTGATAAAAGCCATGGGGTTGAAAATGTACACTTATATGCTATGAAACGTTTTTTGAATGTAGACCTTGAACGCCCAATGATCTTGTGTATGGAGAGCTTGGGAGATTTCCCATGTATATATTAACTCATATGTAAAAATGTATTTAATACTGGTTAACATTGACTCATATGGATGAATGTAGAATCCCATTAAAGGCTCATAAAGTGTTGTATAATTTAGACAGAAATGGTAAGAAAACTTGGGTTACGAGTGTTCGTGAGTGCTTAAATTCATATGGATTTTATTTTGCATGGGATAATCAAGGGGTACAGTGTATCTCAGCCTTCTTAAAAAGTTTCAAACAAAGGCTTATAGATTGCAGATGGCAAACTTGGCATGAACATATGTATAACAGTGACAGATTTGTTCAATATAGGCTGTTTAAAACATCTTGTTTCAAAGAAATGTATATTGATATTAAAATATATCATGATGTTAAAAGTGCTCTTACTAAATTTAGGTTTGGTGTTTCAGATATTGTATGTCACCGAAATAGATACCAGAACAGAACTGAAATGCCATTTATGTCATAGTGCAATAGAAGACAAATTCATTTCTTGTTTTGTTGTCCAGCCTTACACGATCTTAGGATGCAATTCATTAGACCAAAATATTATAATGAGCCTTGCAACTTTAGGGTGAATGTTCTTCTGTCCACAAAACATGAGACAACTTTAACAAATCTTGCCATGTATGTTTATCATGCATTGAAAAGGGTAAATACTGTGCTGTAGTATTATTAGAAATGCATACTTATTTGGTGCTACTTTACATTGACTGTGGATAGCTGGGAAATAATATAGTGGTTCTTGTTGTTCATGATTTTTAACTGCCACATCCTGATGGAAAAACATCTTCAACATCAGAGAGACCTGTTCCACAACTTCATCGACTTCAAGAAGGCTTTCGACAGAGTATGGCATGAAGGCCTGTGGCAGGTCCTCAGAATGTTTGGCATTAAAGAAGGACTAGTGCAAACCATTCAAGCACTATACAACACCGCAAGCAGTGCAGTCCTTCTGAACAATCAGGTCGGAGACTACTTTAAAACCACAGTTGGGGTCTGACGAGGATGCCTGTTATCTCCAGTCCTGTTTAATCTGTTCTTGGAAAACATTATGAGAGAGACCCTCCATGACTTCCACTCTACCATCTCCATTGGCGGCAGACCCCTCAACAACTTGCTGTTTGCCGATGACATTGAACTCATGGGTGGAAGTAACACAGAGCTGCAAGATCTTATGACCAGACTTGAGAACAGAGCTGGAGCATATGGGATGGAGGTGAGCTGGGAGAAAAGTAAAGTACTTGTGAACAGCATGAGCAACGCCACTGCTAAAATTTACATGAACGGCCAGCAACTGGAGGAGGTAGATGCTTTTAAATACCTTGGCACTACACTCACAAAGGAGGCACCGTGGTCGAGTGGTTTAGGCGGTCAACTCGTGATCCAGAGGTCGCGGGTTCGATCCCCGCTCGGCTCGGTGTTGTGTCCTTGGGAAAGACACTTTACTCCTATTTTCCTCACCCCCCCAGGTGTACAAGTGGGTACCAGCTCTGCTGGGGAAGTATCTGGCGACAGACTAGCGTCCTGTCACAGGGGTGGTAAAAAACCATCAGTTCGCTTAAGGCTACAGAAACCGGGATAAGCTCCGGCTCTATGGGCCTTCTGGCTCGAAAGAACATACTTCCCCTTTACACTCACAAAGGACAGGTGATCAACCACAGAAATCAAAGTCAGACTAGCCATGGCAACATTTTCCATGACAAAACTCACCACCATATGGAAAAGTAAAGAGATCAGTTTCCCAATCAAACTAAAGCTCTACAAAGCCCTAATTCAGACTATCCTGCTGTACGGAAGTGAAACCTGGACATTGACTGCTGAAACAGCAAAGCGAATCCAGTCATTTGAAACAAAATGCCATAGAAAACTGCTGGGCATATCCTGGAGAGAACGAAAGACCAATGAATTTGTCAAGAGTCAAATAACACGGCTGGCAGGTCCACAGGAACCCCTTCTCACCATCATCAAGAAGAAAAAGCTGACATGGTTCGGCCACATCCGCCACAACACTCTGCCAAAAACAGTACTGCAGGGAACACTCGAAAGTGGCAGAAAGAGGGGAAGACAGAACAAGTCATGGATGGACAACATCAGAGAATGGACCAGGATGAATGACTTGGCACTACTGCCCAGAGCCGACGACCAAGATGGATGGAGGAGGCTTACCACGGCATTGTCTTTTGGTGTCTCCTCCACCACCACCAAGGTCCCAGGACTGATGATCATGATGTTGTTCATGATGATATGTAACCCCCTTCAGAAAGGGGCCATGGCCTAAACTCCATTCAAACTATTCCCATTCTTCCCTTCCCTTCCCCCTCCATTCTTCTTAAAACACTTTAATGTTATGAATGTATTAATTTGGTTGTTGTGAAATTTTGAAAAGTTTTTGCTGTTATTGTTCTAAATCATGCAGGTTTTTTTTTTTTTAAACATTTCTACATTCATGTATGTATTCTACACAATTTGGAAATTGTTAAATTTGTTTTAACTCTTGGAGTCCAGTGAAATGGATCCCGCCATTTTGTGGTGACGCATGATTTTGGCTATATTTGAAAAATCCAGCAGACTTACCCAACATAATAATGACATACTCATTATATATCATTGAAAAGTTTATAATGTCTTCTTTTGGGATTGTTTCACAGTTTTTTAATAAATGACTGTATTTATTTTTTACAAATTTCCAAAATATGTCACTGAATGCTGAAAAATAAAAAGTTTTGAAAATTAGGGTTGGTATCTTAAATGGTTTGAACTATTCATCAACTAGTCCCCTTGAACCAATGTGATGATTTTTCACCAAAGTAAACTTCCCTGAAGCTGGCTGAATCCATGTGATTTCACTTTTTGTACAACAGACTTTTTTTTTAAAAGCATCATAACACTGGGGTGCCTGAAATCCCAAAGATATCACTTGTTGACATGTCAAAGAAAATTGGCCTACAGATAAAAACTAGGCAAGCTTATGGTCAAGGAAAGCAACTGTGTTTAGAAAAATGATTGCCCTACAGGCCAGAGTAATTTCCCTTGAGTTAACCATTACTTTGTGTTTTTTTAAAAAATTCCTAAGTCTGCCGAATCTTAAGCTTCGGCACGTCACAGTAAAGGAAAAGAGTGCCGAATCTTAAGCTTCGCACAACCTCAATGAGTTAATTGTTTGACTTATTTTTGTGTGACCTGCTGAGAGGCAAGGATAGAGGCAGGGTAGGGAAAGTGTGGAACACACAATTCTCAGCAACAGCAATTCATGGCAACATGTGTATACAGCAACCAGGCAAAAGAAGACTCAGTAGAAGACAGCAGCTTTGGTTGTCACCTCTTTATTCAGCCATCCAGTACATCTACTGCTGTGTGGGTGGATGCTCTCTCTCTCTCTCTCTCTCTCTCTCTCCTCCTCCTCCTCCTCTCCCCTCAAGCCTGTCTGCCCTGTAGCCTGTCCTAGCCACCTGAACCACCCCTCTATATATACCCACTGCCCGAACTGCAAAGACAGCACGACCACACTGCCAGCATTTCAGCTGATTTGGCCCAAGGTGAAGGAGATTTTGTGTTTTCTCATGCAGCTTCAGTGGTGATTATCTTGCTGTCCGCATAAGGAAACTAGACATATTATGTATCAAAATAAACTAGAAAGTATAAGCACTAAGATGCATTATTGCATTTTGCACAAAAATCATTTGGCTGCAAACTATTAGGGTTAAAGCCTCCGACTAGATACACTTTTAACAGCTGCACACTATAACTTTGGTAATAAAACATTAAAACTTCAACAAAACTAAATACTTTATGACTAGAAAAGGAAGGATATGCACCACAGTTTGTATACATATACATATTATGAACCACAGATGTCCATGAGAGGAGATATTCATAATTAACCAGTAGTGGGAAAACAGTTTCTGGTCTGCTGCAACCAAGCAAGCTTCTTAAAGCTGTTGGTATGATCAAATATAACTAACTCTAATACTACAAACTATTCACACTAACATCTTCCAATCTTATATTTATTCATAACCAAACACAAAACATACCATACATTTATATTTTTATGTCTGCATTTCGTAGAATTTAGTTCGACAATTCAAACTTGTTTACAACAAAGAAGGGCAGTTAGCTAACTTTTAGGACTCACATATCCTGTACACCTTAAGCCTTACAATCTAAAGGTAAAGGTAAAGGAGTCCCATAACCTATAAGGTCGTAGGGGAGCGATGCGTCAGAGACCTCACTTCTCTAGGGCCAGCATATTGAGGGCGGCGCCCATCTCCTCTCCCTCACTGCTTTACCTTCCCTGACCCTAAAGAGGACAGGTACCCATTTACAGATGGGTGAACTGGGGGAACTGTACTGAAGCCAAGGCGTGCAAACGGTCACCCATCCAACTGGTAACCATGCTCGAGGCTGCTTAACTTGGCTTGGGGAAAGGGAGTGCTCCGACCACTGAGCTATCCCCTCCCCTTACAATCTACTACCTAATATGAGCTTTTTTTATTGATCTAAATAGAGTTTATTCCACATGTTCTTCAATCGCACAATAATTATGATTTATTAAAGATTCCTTAAATAAAAACTAGAACTGCTTTTCTAGCCTTAATATTTGGGAACCTATACCTATATGATGCAATAGATGAAAAATATTGATTTACAACAAAAATAGAGAACTCTCATTGTGGTTGAAATGAATCCAGTCAAGATCAGTATTTCAACAATCATATCCATGAATATGAGCAAACAATATAACTTAATAAAGTTATTATTATTGATTTTCTTTCCTAGATCAGACCAATGATCACATTTATTGGAGATAACTCCAGCCGTACTATTGAATGACCAAAAGAATTGTTAAGACATTTCATGTAGGCAACATTAAAAATAATATAAACAAGTAGATAAAATACAAACTAATTTAATAATTAGTTACATTAGAATATTGGAAAATAAACTTATTTAGATAATATACTAAATATAAAAAATACAAATATATCGTAGGCATAATAGTGACAGTTTATATAGAGAATTGAGAAAACTGAATATATATTGACCACAAAGCTGGTATTGGTTTGGCTGTTTCAATCTAAGTTAAGTGTAGGCTGTCCCCACCCAGCTACATTTGTATGTGGATGTTTCTTTTTGTTTAACAATCCAAGACAAAAATGGAAGTGTCTCACTGACGACCAGGATATTCTGAACAGATGGACAGAATACTGCTCCGACCTGTATAACTATAGAACCGCAGGAGATCCAGAAGTCCTTAATGTACCCGAAAGCAAAGACACAGACAGTCACCCTATCCTCCGAGAAGAAGTGGAAACAGCAGTCAGATCGCTGAAAAAGGGGAAGTCAGCAGGGGCTGACAACATTCCAGCTGAGTTGGTCCAAGCTGGAGGGGAAGCCATGATCAGCGCCCTACTAAGAATCTGCAACAAGATCTGGCAGACAGGAAAATGGCCAACACCATGGACGCAGTCGCTCATCATCACCCTCCCAAAAAAGGGAAAAACAAACAAAAATGCCAAAATTTCCCACAAATCACCTTATGTCACCCAACGGGGGTCATGCTGCAATAATATTGAATAGACTGAAGCCACAAGCGAGACCTCTTTGCGAGGAACAAGGGGGTTTTCGAGCGGGGCGCAGCACAACAGAACAGATTTTTCAACTCAGAAACTATGTGAGGGGTACCTTAAAACAAACAAGACCTATCCCACTATTTATCGATTTTTAAAAAGGCATTTGACGGTGTGGCAGCAGCTTTGTGGGAACCAGAATTTGCAGCATCAATGAAACCCCTGATCAGAGCATCAAAAGCGTAAGCGAGGCCCCCAGGCATGTACTCAACAACAACATTGGAAATGGTTTCGAAAAACAGTTGGGAAAGGCAGGGCGTCTACTCTCACCCACCCTTTAAACACTTCCTTGAGAGAATCATGGCTGATGACGGAAATCAAAAGGATCAGTCAGCATTGGGGGCAGAATGACACAAACCTCCGCTTCGCAAACATTGATGGAATAGCAGGGTCAGAAAAAAAGCTTGCCACCTAACAGAAACCCTTGGATAAGGCCCCCAAAACATACGGCATGGAAATCAGTGCAGAGAAGACCAAACTGATGACTAATAACACCAACGGCATTAGCATGAAAAAGGGGTTAAGACCAAACTAGAAACAGTTCAAAACTTTAAGTACCCGGAAGCCATTGTATCCACCGGGATCCAAGCCAGAAGTAGTATGCAGGGGCGCAAAAGACAATAACACTTTGTCAAAACTAAACCCCATTGGAGAGATAAGAAATTTCCCCTTACTCCAAGAAACAGACTAATGCGCTCCTTGTATATCCATATTTTTGTATGCCTGTGAATCATGGACCCTACTGCAGATTTGGGAGGAGTACAGGGGATTTGGAGAGGATGCTTTCGGAGACTCCTTGGTTCCCTACAAAGACCACATAAGCAAAGAAACGTGCATAACAGAATCCAGCAAACCATTGGACCCTATGAGAACCTTCTAACGATCGTGAAAAGCGTAAACTTAAGTGGTATGGGCATGTCACAAGATCCCAAGGAATTACAAAGACAGTTTTGCAAGGCACTGTCCAAGGAGGAAGAAGAAGAGGTAGACCAAGGAAGAGCTGGGAGGATAACATCAGTGAATGGACAGGCCTAGAACTCAACAAAACCCTGAGAAAGGCAGAACAGAGAGAAGAATGGAGGGAACTGGTTGCTGAGTCTTTGAGGGTGCCCCCACGGTCGTCAGACTACGGGACAGATAGATAGATAGATCTTAAGGTGAGAGAGGTTTGCTGGGTTGTTTTGTTACATACCATTTATCTAGATGATCATACAACCTGGAGATGTACTCTCTCTCTCTCTCTCTCTCTCTCTCTCTCTCCCCTCTCACTCTCTCTCTCTTCTCTCATCCTCTCTCTCTCTCTCTCTCTCCTCTCTCTCTCTCCCTCCCTCCCTCCTCCATCTCTCCCTCCTTCCGGAATTCCTCTTATAAAAAAAAAATGTATTATTTTACATAAATGTTTGGTTTATACATTTTATAGTCCTTTATTTTATTGTTGTCCAAAATGCATACAATAGTGTTCTCCTTCTTCAATCAATATACCATGCCTCTTGGAAATGTACTGAGTGAGTTTTAAATGATTTGCCTAACTTCCAATTGTTGTACTGACCCTGTTGTTTGGCGGGGCTGTTAAAACTGTTTAATATAACTATTATAATAATAAATGGAATTTATATAGCACTATATCTTGCAAAAGCAAATCAAAGGGCTTGCATTCATCCTACTCTAACACATGCAACAAGTTACAATTAATAGTTTTTACAAATTCAAATGTATACACACACGCCCACGAATGCACGCGCACACGAACACACAGACACACACACAGATGTTGTCCACCTTGGCAGGGTGATGGGGGTTTTGGCTGTTGAGGGCAAGGACAGAAATGAGATGAAACAAGAGGGGAAAGTCAAAGGTTTGAAATAAATGTGTTTTGAGGCTGGATTTAAAATTGTCATAAGTAGGCTTTTGGCGAAGGTAGAGAGGGAGGTCATTCCAGATGGATGGACCAGACATAGAGAATGAGCGATGGCCAACGGTGGATTGGTTGAATCTAGGTATTCTTAAGCATAAGGTATCTGCAGCAGAGCGGAGGGAACCAGGAGTATACAGGGGAAGACATTCACAGAGGTAGGAAGGTGATGTTTTGTGGAGACATTTGTAACAGAGGGTACTGATCTTATAGTTTACTCTCTGTGACACAGGCAGCCAGTGGAGAGATCATAGGAGAGGAGTAACATGCTCAGATTTTTTTCTTTCCGATGGCTAGTTGAGCTGCAGAGTTTTGTATAGGTTGAGGGGAGTGGATAGATGATGCTGGAAGACAAGCCAGAAGAGAATTGCAATAGTCCAGATGTGAGAGAATGAGAGAGGTGACTAGTTTGGATGTTGCATCAGTGGACAGGTGTTTTCGAACAGGCTCTTTGGCATTTTGTATTTAACTTGATATGGTATTGATAGTATGTTAAAAAAAAAAAAAGGTTTGAGTGAGGGTGCTTTGTCAGAACTTGATATCTGGTTCATTTTTATGTTGATGCAACCTGAAAATCTCTCTCTCCTCTCTCTCTCTCTCTCTCTCTCTCTCTCTCTCGTCTCTCTCTCTCTCCTCTCTCTCTCTCTCTCTCTCTCTCTCTCTCTCTCTTTCTCTCTCTCTCTCTCTCTCTCTCTCTCTCTCTCTCTCTCTCCCTCTCTCTCTCTCTCTCTCTCGCCTCTTGCTGTCTCCCCTCTATTTTACTTTATTCATATTATTTAATTATAATCAGTGTATCAGTTTTCATGTTAATGTTCAATTCATTTGAGAATTATGTGTTTATTAACGCATATCTCTTTTCTAAAAACAAAAATCTATGTATCTCTTGACATTAATGTTCAGGTCAGTTAGGGATTATGTATTGTTGAACATACACTTATCTTTTTAAAATCATTTTGTCGTTGTTGTAGTAGGGTTTTTCCCCTTGTTTTGTTGATAGTCCTTAATCAGGGCAAGAGCCGGATGAACAACAGTATGCCTATGCTTATTTTTTAAATATATTTATTCTATTTTATTCAATTATATCGAGGATAATGGAATAAACACTTATGTGCTTTTTTACATCCAGTCCCCGTGTGTATGCAGTTTTGTAAATTGTCATTTGTTCCCACCGGCACACAATGGCCTACTCTTACGAAAAGCGGAACAGGATTTTAACGTGTGCGCAAGATGTTCTGCGTGCGTTCGCACAGGGCCTCGGTTTATAGTCTCATCTGAAGGACTTTTGGAGAGAGTGGAGTCTGCACTGATGTTAACTCCAGGGGAAAATAATCCCTTGAACGGGAATCGAACCCGTGTTGTCAGATTGCCAGCGATTCATTTATTCATTCTCTCTCTCTCTCTCTCTCTCTCTCTCTCTCTCTCTCTCCTCTCTCTCTCTCTTCTCTCTCATCTCTCTCTCTCTCTCTCTCTCTCTCTCTCTCTCTCTCTCCTCTCTCGTTTTGCTTATAGATTTAAATGATGTATTTACAGTTTGTATCTTGATGAAGGCTATATTTATATTATTTTTGTATTTCAAATTGTTGCGTATGTTGATTGTATTTGAGTCTTAGTTAATTTTTTCCCCCAATATTATCCTATTGTTTTGAGTGTAATAACTATGTATAGCTTACCTGCCATGTGTACATGTAGATATTTATTTTTTTATGACTTTAAATATATACTAATCACAACGATTAATTTTGGCATTAGAACTCGAGAATTGTATTTCACTAGACAGTTCTCCCCCCCCCCCCCCTCTCCTCTCCCCCCCCCCCTCTCTCTCTCTCTCTCTCTCTCTCCTCTCTCCTCTCTCTCTCTCTCCTCTCTCTCATTACCATTCGTTTATTCCGTATCTCCTTCTTTTAAAAAAAATTTAAAACACAATTTTGACACTTTGTTACTGTTAGTTTTGCTTTTGGTTTGTTATTGTTTGGGGAGATTATTTGGGGTGGGTTTTTTTGTTTGTTTGTTGTTTGTTTTTATTGGTTGGTGGGTGGTTTTTTTTTTGGGGGGGGGGGGAGTTTGTTGGGTGGGAGGGGGGTTGTTTAATTGAAATCATTTCGTTTGATTGATTGGTTTCTTTATTTCCCTCTTGTATGCCTAAGGAAACAATTATTGTCACATGTTAATTGATTTGATGGATGAAAGACTTTGTCTTTTCTTTTCTTACCAACACTGTTCTAATTCTTTTTTTTTAAATTCTGTTCTTCTTTACTTTTGAAGAATTTTTTTTACAATTTTTAGTTTTACCTGTTTAAATTGTGAATGATTATATGTTAGTTAGTTAGTTAGTTAGACTCCTCTCCTCATCTCTCTCTCTTCCATCTCTCCCTCTCTCTCATCTCTCTCTCTCTCTCTCTCTCTCTCTCTCTGTATTGTGGCCTAAGGCCGATATGCAAGTAATCATTCTCCTCTCTCTCTCTCTCTCCTCTCTTCCTCTCTCTCTCTCTCCTCTCTCTCTCTCTTCTCTCCTCTCTCTCTCTCTCTCTCTCTCTCTCCTCTCTCTCTCTATAAATGTTGTGTATTCTAATAAAGGGCATATTCATACTTTCTATTTTTCAATATTATTTTGGACTTGTTGACTGTACTTGAGCTCCAGTGAATGTCCTATTTCAATATCTTATTATTACGTGCAACAACTATGCGTACTATTTCTACAATATGAAGGTGTTCAATTTTTATTATCTATAAGTTTGGCTCTCTCTCTCTCTCTCTCTCTCTCTCTCTCTCTCTCTCTCTCTCTCTCTCTCTCTCTCTCTCTCTCTCTTGTTTGTTATTGCTGTAGTTGTTGTTTTGTTTTTTGTTGTTGATTTGTTTGGGGTTTTTGTTTGTTTGTTTGTTTTTTGTTTTGGTGTATGTGTGTGTGTGTGTGTGGGGGGGGGGGGGGGGGGTTGGATGGTGTTGGGTTTTTTTGTGGATTTTTTTCTCATTGTTTGTTTGTTGTTGTTTGTTGTTGTTTTTTGTTTGTTTGTTTGTTTGGGGGTGGTTCTTTTTTTTTTTTTTTGGGGGGGGTGGGGGGGTGGGGGGTGTTCTGTGGTTTATTTTATTTGTTGTTTGTCTGGGGTTGTTTGTTTGTTTGTTTGTTTGTTTGTTTGTTCTTTTTCTCTCTTTTTCTTTGTTTAAAGTTTTTTTCCCTTTGCTTCTACTGTTTGAAAGTATGAGTACTGAGTGCATTATTAAATGTGACCCTACGGGCGGGGACTGGATGTAAAAAAAACACATGAGTACTTATTCATTATCCTGGAGAAAAAAAGAATTTGTCTCTATTACTTACAATGTGTAGATGTTCTTTTTATGACTTTATTGGGTCCCCCCCCCCCCCCCCTCTTTATTGTGTGCGTGTATGGGTATTGCACTTATTTTATTATCATGACATTCAATTTGTATGAGTATAATTAAAAAGTGGTGTTGATCGTGTGCTATGTGAATATCATATATTTAATATTATCCCTGAAACACCCCCACACCCACACCCCTACACACACACACACACACTCACACACACACACACACACACACACACACACACACACACACACACACACACACACACACACACTCACTCACTCACACTCACTCATATTCTCTCCCTCAATGACTGTATAGGTTTAGATTTCTTCTTTTGTTTTGTTTCTTGTTTTTATTGTGTGAATGTATGGGTATTGAGTTTATTTCATTATCATGACATATAATTTGAAACGAGTATAATCAAAAATGAGTGTTGATGGTGATCGTGTACTGTTTTGGGAATTATATATTGGATATTATCTCTGAAATACACACACACACACACTCTGTCTCTCTGTCTCTCTGTCTCTGTCTCAGTCTCTGTCTCTGTCTGTCTGTCTGTCTGTCTGTCTGTCTGTCTCTCTCTCTCTCTCTCTCTCTCTCTCTCTCTCTCTCTCTCTCTCTCTCTTTTCTCTCTCTCTCTCTCTCTCTCTCTCCCTCTCTCTCTCTCACACCTTTTATCGTTTTTCTTATAGTTATAGAGTATCCTGATGAAGGATTCATATTTT
>CM054138.1:11330421-11337921 GCA_028751875.1 Rapana venosa | reverse complement strand
TATTAGCGTTATATCATGTTGGTGCTGTGTGTTGTCAGGGCTGAACAGCAGCAGCAGCAGCAGCAGTGGCGGGGTCGGGAGGGCAGGGGTCGGGAGGGCAGGGGTCGGGGCAGCGGAGGTGAGGATCCTGCAGTGCATCTCCTTTCAGAAGTTCCGCTACAAGGACGAGAACAGACCAGGCATCAGACAGCAAGACAAGGACTTCCTCACCCTCAGGGTAACACATGCTGTCTGCCTGTCTGTCTGTCTGTCTGTCTGCCTCTGTCTCTGTCTGTCTGTGTGTCTGTCTGCCTCTGTCTCTGTCTCTCTGTGTGTCTGTCTGTCTCTGTGTGTCTGTCTGTCTCTCTGTCTCTCTGTCTGTCTCTCTGTCTCTCTGTTTCTGTCTGTCTGTCTGTCTGTCTGTCTCCCTCTCAGAGAGAGTTTCACTGTGTACTTTGGTGAGGTCGTATGTCCTCGGCCGTGCGTCACTGACAGTTATGGCCGACATTTGCAAACACACCTCCACCCCCCTGCATCCCCTCAGTGTCTGTGCACTGTTTGGGGGAGAAGGGGGTAGGGTGACAGAGCGGCCGGCCAGGCCACTGTCTGTCCGTCTGTCTGTCCACAGGGAAAAGCTGTTTTGATGCCAGCTGCACCATCAACAACAGCGCCACACGGAGCGGTCACAACGCTTCATATTGCACAGTAATAAACAGCAGCAGCGATATCATCTGGTGCTGAACATGAATACAACCTGAGTGGCCCTGTGGCCTTAGTACGGCATGGTTCTGTGGCCATAGTACAGCATGGCCATGGAGCCATAGTACAGCATGGCCATGGAGCCATAGTACAGCGTGGCCATGGAGCCATAGTACAGCGTGGCCACGGAGCCATAGTACAGCATGGCCATGGAGCCATAGTACAGCATGGCCATGGAGCCATAGTACAGCGTGGCCATGGAGCCATAGTACAGCGTGGCCACGGAGCCATAGTACAGCATGGCCATGGAGCCATAGTACAGCATGGCCATGGAGCCATAGTACAGCATGGCCATGGAGCCATAGTACAGCACGGCCATGGAGCCATAGTACAGCACGGCCATGGAGCCATAGTACAATGGCCATGGAGCCATAGTACAGCACGGCCATGGAGCCATAGTACAGGGAATATACACAGACGTACAATAATGCACACTAACGCCTGGATGGTGACATGTTTTTCATATATTCTAGATCTGCATAACTTAGGTGGGCCCAAGATCAGAGTACTTACAGTATGTGTGTGTGGGGGGGGTTGGGGCCGCACAGTACTGCTGAATACTGTGTACAATAATGAACAGTCCTGTCTCACGTGGATGTGCACAGCTGACCCACCTGAGAGGCCACATGGTGAAGGTGCAACTGGTGTGTCTGGACGCGGAGTGTCCTGAGGACGTGCACCCCAACAGCCTGGTGGGCACAGACTGCCAGCATGGCGTCTACACCCACACCTTCCCCGTCAGCAAGGCCGAACAGGACGTCAGGTAGTAGTCACTGCCTCCTACCCTGGTGGGGGTGGTGGTGAGCAGGAGGAGGAGGAGGAGGGAGAGGAGGAGGAGGAGGAGGAGGAGGAGAAGAAGGAAGAGGAAGAGAAGGAGGAGAGGAGAAGAAGAAGAAGAAGAGAGAAGAAGAAGAAGAAGAAAAGAAGAAGAAAAGAAGAAGAAGAAGAACAAGGAGAAGAAGAAGAAGAAGAACAAGGAGAAGAAGAAGAAGAAGAAGAGAAGAAGAAGAAGAAGAAGAAGAAGAAGAGAAGAATGATGAAGAAGAAGAAGAAGAAGAAGAAGAAGAAGAAGAAGAAGAAGAAGAAGAAGAAGAGAAGAAGAAGAAGAAGAAGAAGAACATTGTGAAGAAGAAGAAGAAGAAGAAGAAGAAGAAGAAGAAGAGAAGAAGAAAAGAAGAAGAAGAAGAAGGAATCTGCCTCTGAAATGATCCAGTTTATCAAAAGAAACCACAACCAAAGAAGCCAGCAGTCAGCAGAGAAAGGAACCCATCACACACTCCTACTGATGATGAGGGCTTGGCCTTACTGGCTGCTAGAGTCCAGCTGGCTGCAGACCATCAGTGGCAGAGTCAGTGCTGTAGCCACCTGGGACAGAGACACATTGTCTGGGGGCTAATTGTACTGGGGGAAGAGGGGGGGTGCAGAATACGCGCAGTGTCATAGTGGTACAGGCAGGACATAGAGAATGCGTGTGTTTGTGTGTGTGTGTGTGTGTTTGTGTGTGTGTGTGTGTTGTGTGTGTGTGTGTGTGTGTGTGTTTGGTGTGTGTGTGTGTGTGTGTGTGTGTGTTTGTGTGTGGTGTGTGTGTGTGTGTGTGTGTGTGTGTGTGTGTGTGTGTTTGTGTGTGTGTTTGTGTGTGTGTGTGTGTGTGTGTGTGTAGCAGAAGATGCGCAGTGTCATAGTGGTACAGGCAGGAGATAGAGAATGCGTGTGCGTGTTTGCGTGGTGTGTGTGTGTGTGTGTGTGTGTGTGTGTGTGTGTGTGTTTGTGTGTGTGAAGGCACGCCACATCTGGCACTCGCATCACCTTCAAACCCCATCCTTTCTTATGGGCCGGCAGCATACCCAGCATGCACACTGCACTCTGAAGTGCAATGGACTCCGTCTAGTGAAGTGATATTATGTCATGAAGTGACGTTGTGAAGTGAAGTGATGTGTAGGAGAGTGATGTTGTGTGGTGAAGTGATGTTGTGTGGTGAAGTGATGTTGTGTGGTGAAGTGATGTTGTGTGGTGATGTTGTGTGGTGAAGTGATGTTGTGTGGTGAAGTGATGTTGTGTGGTGAAGTGATGTTGTGTGGTGATGTTGTGTGGTGAAGTGATGTTGTGTGGTGAAGTGTTGTTGTGTTGTGAAGTGCTGAAGTAAAGTGCTAAAGCGAAGTGCTGCTCCTGTGCATCAGGATTCCCCACCTGAGGACAGAGCGGGTCAAGACGAGGGAGAAGAAGAAGCAGAAGCAGCAGAAGCAGCAGCAGCAGCAGCAGAAGCAGAAGCAGCAGCAGCAGCAGCAGCAGGGGACGGAGGAAGGTGGGGGCAGGGAGGAGAGTGACTGTGCCCACATCATTCAGAGCATGCTGCAGGAGAGAGCCACCCTCCTGCCCTCCCCGTACAAAGGTGAGCAGCCACACACCTGCCAGGTGTTCAACACCCCCCCCCCCTCCCCCTACCCCTCCCTTCCCCAGCCCAAACCCTGTTCCATGCTTCCACCCTGCCACGCCTGGCTTGTGATGGAAGACAAAGAATGAAGATAACATCAAATTGTAATGGAAGGCACCTTCAGCGTGATTATCATTGGGTTTTTTCCCTTAATGAATAGCTCAGTAAAAGTATCACCAGCCGCCATGGCGCAGTGGTTAGCGCCTGGGGTTACAGACTGGAAGGTCGCGGGTTCGAATCCCATAAGTGTCAGAGGGATTTTTTTTTTTACTCCAGCCAGCTCTTTTTCTCTTTTTTCAAAACACTCATACACATATCTGATGATATATGCTTGATATATATCAACTGTGATTATGTCACTTAATTTATGTACACATTTTTTTGCGTTATTTGTCTTTGGTTTTGATGTTTAATAACAAATTATTTCTGAGTTCATCATATAAAATACATTCATCGAGTTAATGAAATTTATCTTCTATTTTGTTTACAGTATCTACATTTTCTGTCCTCTCTGGATATATTTTGGTGCCTTCCTTTCTCTATCATTAATTTGTGACAGCTTGTGCGAAATTTACAATATGCCTTGTTATGAGTTTTGTTTTCATAGTTTATTAAGTATGGTGTGTGTGTGTGTGTGTGCGCAGAGTGGTGTTTGAAGCCACGCAAGCAGAAGCTGGACACGAGGAAGATCTGTCTGGGGGTGATCGTGACGGTGAAGGACTCCTCCCTGCCCCCTCTCTTCGCCATCAGCAACGTCATTCAGGATGCCAGTCAGTTCGTCTGTCTGTCCCTCTGTCTGTCTGTCCGTCTGTCTGTCCGTCTGTTTGTCTGTTTGGGGGTGATGGGGACTGCAGTGTGTTCTTCCATGCCCCCACTTCTCACTGACGTCGTTCAGAACGTCAGTCAGTCTGTTTGTTTGTTTGCTTGCTTGCTTGCATGTCTGTCAGTTTGTCTGGGTGTTTACAGTGTGTGTCAAGTCAAGTCAAGTCAAGTCAAAATTTTATTTCCAGATGGTACATTGAATAAGCAATGCATTTGCTTTTTTTCATCAAGCCATCTATCTAAGAACAAATTTCGTAATGATTATACTAAGACACTACATTATTGCATCGTTTACCATTAAATTAAACCAGTAAAAAAAATTTTTTTAAATAAAAAATAAAATTTTTTTAAAAAAAAATAAAAAAGGAGGAAAAAATCGATAAGGAAATACATTGAAAATACAAATTACCACATATACATATACACGCACACACATACTCATGCACACCTGAGCGCGTGCGCGCTCACGTCCACACACACATTAAAATAAAAAATGTTTTAAGAATTAAAAAAAGAAAATCATAAAACGTCAGGACAAACAAATTACTTCACTTACTGTTTCATCCATTTTTTCACGTTTATACTTTAGATAATAAAAAAGATACAGGAATAAAACGTTAGAAAATACTAGGCATTCGTCATTACTGATAATATTACCTTCAATGACCTCCCTCCTCTCCTCCTCCACCCAGCAAACGTGTGCTTTTTTATGCGCTCATACTTTTCAAATAGCGCTTTTTTAAAAATGACATATTCACACAATAACTATCCAAGCAAGAGAAGTCAAATAAGATTACAATAATGATTATTATAATAGCGATACAATTATAACAACAATCACCCATCACCATGAGACAACAATATAACAAATGATCCCCATCACCATGAGACAATAACATAACGATGATAACAGAAAAGCATTGGAAAGGATGGGGGTGGGGGAGGAGTATCAAGGGGGAAGGGGAAATACACCTTCAATTAATATATGTGTGTGTGTGTGTGTGTGTGTGTGTGTGTGTGTGTGTGTGTGTGTGTGTGTGTGTGTGTGTGTGTGTGTGTGTGTGTGTGTGTGTGTGTGTGTGTGCGTGCGTGCGTGTGTGCACGCGGCTTAAACATCTGTTCAACAAAATTGTATTTGTAATCTCACCTTGCAACTTCTCCCTGTAGTGTGACAGAGGCCTTGTGTGTAGCTTGTGCACTGTGTGTTATGACAGAGGCCCTGTGTGTAGCTAGTGCACTGCGTGTTATGACAGAGGCCCTGTGTGTAGCTCATTATGTCATGTGTTATGACAGAGGCCCTGTGTGTAGCTAGTGCACTGTGTGTTATGACAGAGGCCCTGTGTGTAGCTCATTATGTCATGTGTTATGACAGAGGCCCTGTGTGTAGCTCGTGCACTGTGTTATGACAGAGGCCCTGTGTGTAGCTGTGCACTGTGTGTTATGACAGAGGCCCTGTGTGTAGCTCGTGCACTGTGTTATGACAGAGGCCCTGTGTGTAGCTAGTGCACTGTGTGTTATGACAGAGGCCCTGTGTGTAGCTCATTATGTCATGTGTTATGACAGAGGCCCTGTGTGTAGCTAGTGCACTGTGTTATGACAGAGGCCCTGTGTGTAGCTAGTGCACTGTGTTGTGACAGAGGCCCTGTGTGTAGCTAGTGCACTGTGTGTTGTGACAGAGGCCCTGTGTGTAGCTCATTATGTCATGTGTTATGACAGAGGCCCTGTGTGTAGCTCGTGCACTGTGTTATGACAGAGGCCCTGTGTGTAGCTAGTGCACTGTGTGTTATGACAGAGGCCCTGTGTGTAGCTAGTGCACTGTGTTATGACAGAGGCCCTGTGTGTAGCTAGTGCACTGTGTTATGACAGAGGCCCTGTATGTAGCTAGTGCACTGTGTGTTGTGACAGAGGCCCTGTGTGTAGCTCATTATGTCATGTGCTATGACAGAGGCCCTGTGTGTAGCTCATTATGTCATGTGTTATGACAGAGGCCCTGTGTGAAGCTTGTGCACTGTGTTATGACAGAGGCCCTGTGTGTAGCTCGTGCACTGTGTGTTATGACAGAGGCCCTGTGTGTAGCTCATTATGTCATGTGTTATGACAGAGGCCCTGTGTGTAGCTGTGCACTGTGTGTTATGACAGAGGCCCTGTGTGTAGCTAGTGCACTGTGTGTTATGACAGAGGCCCTGTGTGTAGCTAGTGCACTGTGTGTTATGACAGAGGCCCTGTGTGTAGCTAGTGCACTGTGTGTTATGACAGAGGCCCTGTGTGTAGCTAGTGCACTGTGTTATGACAGAGGCCCTGTGTGTAGCTTGTGCACTGTGTTATGACAGAGGCCCTGTGTGTAGCTTTGCACTGTGTTATGACAGAGGCCCTGTGTGTAGCTAGTGCACTGTGTTATGACAGAGGCCCTGTGTGTAGCTTGTGCACTGTGTGTTATGACAGAGGCCCTGTGTGTAGCTCATTATGTCATGTGTTATGACAGAGGCCCTGTGTGTAGCTGTGCACTGCGTGTTATGACAGAGGCCCTGTGTGTAGCTGTGCACTGTGTGTTGTGACAGAGGCCCTGTGTGTAGCTCATTATGTCATGTGTTATGACAGAGGCCCTGTGTGTAGCTGTGCACTGTGTGTTATGACAGAGGCCCTGTGTGTAGCTGTGCACTGCGTGTTATGACAGAGGCCCTGTGTGTAGCTCATTATGTCATGTGTTATGACAGAGGCCCTGTGTGTAGCTCATTATGTCATGTGTTATGACAGAGGCCCTGTGTGTAGCTGTGCACTGTGTTATGACAGAGGCCCTGTGTGTAGCTCATTATGTCATTTGTTATGACAGAGGCCCTGTGTGTAGCTCATTATGTCATGTGTTATGACAGAGGCCCTGTGTGTAGCTGTGCACTGTGTGTTATGACAGAGGCCCTGTGTGTAGCTCATTATGTCATGTGTTATGACAGAGGCCCTGTGTGTAGCTCATTATGTCATGTGTTATGACAGAGGCCCTGTGTGTAGCTCATTATGTCATGTGTTATGACAGAGGCCCTGTGTGTAGCTGTGCACTGTGTGTTATGACAGAGGCCCTGTGTGTAGCTCATTATGTCATGTGTTATGACAGAGGCCCTGTGTGTAGCTCATTATGTCATGTGTTATGACAGAGGCCCTGTGTGTAGCTGTGCACTGCGTGTTGTGACAGAGGCCCTGTGTGTAGCTGTGCACTGCGTGTTATGACAGAGGCCCTGTGTGTAGCTCATTATGTCATGTGTTATGACAGAGGCCCTGTGTGTAGCTGTGCACTGTGTTATGACAGAGGCCCTGTGTGTAGCTCATTATGTCATGTGTTATGACAGAGGCCCTGTGTGTAGCTCATTATGTCATGTGTTATGACAGAGGCCCTGTGTGTAGCTGTGCACTGCGTGTTGTGACAGAGGCCCTGTGTGTAGCTGTGCACTGCGTGTTATGACAGAGGCCCTGTGTGTAGCTCATTATGTCATGTGTTATGACAGAGGCCCTGTGTGTAG
>CM054138.1:11322921-11325421 GCA_028751875.1 Rapana venosa | reverse complement strand
GTTCTACCTTCTTCTCTGCCATACTGCTGTTCTGTCTTCTTCTGTGCCATACTGCTGTTCTGCCTTCTGTGCCATACTGCTGTTCTGCCTTCTTCTCTGCCATACTGCTGTTCTGCCTTCTTCTGTGCCATACTGCTGTTCTGCCTTCTTCTCTGCCATACTGCTGTTCTGCCTTCTTCTCTGCCATACTGCTGTTCTGCCTTCTTCTCTGCCATACTGCTGCTGTTCTGCCTTCTGTGCCATACTGCTGTTCTGCCTTCTTCTCTGCCATACTGCTGTTCTGCCTTCTTCTCTGCCATACTGCTGTTCTGTCTTCTTCTCTGCCATACTGCTGTTCTGCCTTCTCTGCCATACTGCTGTTCTGTCTTCTTCTCTGCCATACTGCTGTTCTGCCTTCTTCTCTGCCATACTGCTGTTCTGCCTTCTTCTCTGCCATACTGCTGCTGTTCTGCCTTCTTCTCTGCCATACTGCTGTTCTGCCTTCTTCTCTGCCATACTGCTGTTCTGCCTTCTTCTCTGCCATACTGCTGTTCTGCCTTCTTCTCTGCCATACTGCTGTTCTGCCTTCTGTTGTGCCATACTGCTGTTCTGCCTTCTGTTGTGCCATACTGCTGTTCTGCCTTCTGTTGTGCCATACTGCTGTTCTGCCTTCTGTTGTGCCATACTGCTGTTCTGCCTTCTTCTCTGCCATACTGCTGCTCCTGTTTTGCCCTCACTTCTTGTTTCTATTATTTTCATGTTATATATTTATTATGATTGTCATTTTTATTAAAGCAGTAACATTATTCTGAACAAGAACAGCAGTAACGTTGATAAGGATAACAGTATGACGACGACAACAAAAACGATACTGATGATGCTGATGATGACGACGACGACAACGATGATGATGATGATGCTGCTGCTGCTGCTGCAGCACCTTAACATCTTCTCAGGAAGACTAGCACTCAGGCCCTTAGTCCATGCCGGATGGACTAAGGGAGTGAAGCAGTATACCATTTTGTAGATGGACCTAGAAGCATGGACACTGGTGGGTTGCCCAGACTGCGCTGTGGTCACAGGGACACAGGAACACACGGTCACAGAGACACACGGTCATAGAGTCACAGGGTCATAGAGTCACAGGGTCATAGAGTCACAGGGTCATAGAGTCACAGGGTCATAGAGTCACAGGATCACAGGTTCAGAGGGGTGCAGGGTCAGAGGGACACATGGACAGAGGGACACACGGTCACAGGGCCAGAGGGACACAGAGTCAGAGGGACACAAGGTCACAGGGACACACGGTCACAGGGACATCGGGTTACAAGACCAGAGGGACACAGGACCAGAGGGACACAAGGTCAGAGGGACACAGGGCCAGAGGGGACACATGGTCACAGGGACACACTGTGACAGGGACACCAGGTCAGAGGGACACAGCCACAGGAACACAAGGTCATAGGGACACACAGTCACAGGAACACAAGGTCAGAGGGTCACAGGGACACAAGGTCAGAGGGTCACAGGGACACAAGGTCAGAGGGACACAGGGACACAGTCACAGGAACACAAGGTCATAGGGACACAGGGACACAAGGTCAGAGGGTCACAGGGACACAAGGTCAGAGGGTCACAGGGACACCAGGCAGCCCTGAACCTTCTCCTCAACATCCATACCACTGGGCACCATTACACTGACCCAGTAGCAGTGCAGGGCATCCTCTAGTGGGTGGCCTGAAGGCAGTCAGACATGAACAGCTTCCTGGGGACTGCAGGGTTAGCCTGTATGTAGACAGGATAACTTCGGACATGTCTGTGTGTGTGAGGGGAGGGGAGGGGGGGGAGGAGGAGCTGAGGGGAGGGAGAGTGAATCAATAGTAGAACGTGTGCAACACCCAAAAAAAGATACTCCCTCCTCTCTCTCACCCCCCCCCCCCTCCCACTCCCCACCCCACACCTCCTCAGCTCTATCACCTGTATCAGCCATGGTTAGATCACATTAATGGTGGTTTCGTAGTGGAAATGTGGACGGCTGGTGACTATTTTTAGAACGGGCGGCTGGGTGGGGGTTCACGATGGTCCCTATGGTAGTGATGGTGCTAGCTGGTGAAGGTGTGTAAGGTCTTTCTAATAATAATAATAATAATGTATGGAATTTATATAGCGCTGAATCTTGTAAAGCAACAAATCAAAGCGCTCCGCTCTGGGCGGAGTTCTCCCTTAACCCACCACTGCAACTACCTACTCGCTTTGTTTATGGGGGGGGGGGGGGGGGGGTGGTGGTTGTTTTTTTGCAGAATTTGTTTTGTGTTGTGTCAGCAGATAACTTTGTGAATCTTTTGTTTGTAGGACAACAAGGCATCTGGAGACCCTACATTCTACCGCTATTTGTGGTGGTGTGGTGTGGGGTGTGTGTGTGTGTGTTGGTTGTGTGTGTTGTGTGTTGTGTTGTGTGTTGTGTGGAGTGTGTGGTATTTGTTGTGTGTGGTTGTGTGTGTGTGTGTGTGTGTGTGTTGTG
>CM054138.1:11292921-11312921 GCA_028751875.1 Rapana venosa | reverse complement strand
AGTTGGAATAGGCTGAGACAGAAGATGCTCAAACAAAGCAAAGCCCAGTCTCAAGAAACAGCCACCCAAGCAACACGTGACTGTCAACACAAGCCCATAGGCATCCCTTTCTCTTTCTCTCATTTCTACAGTTTAGTAATAATGATAGTAACATTTGCACTTTTTATAGTGCTGAATCTTGTAAATCAAACAAATTAAAGCGTTTGCATTCCAATCATTCACTCGCATGCAACCGTTTATATCAATCTATAAGATTAACAGATTTTCAATGTACACACACAGACACACAAACACACTGACATACACACTAAGGCAAAGTGATGGAGATGAAGAAGCGTCATTGAAAGTAGGGGCAGATGTGAGGTGTAACGAGGGGAAGGGGGGGGGGGGGGGGTCTTAGGTAGGAAATAAATGTCGAGGCTGGATTTGAAAATGTCAAATGAAGGCATTTGGCAAAGGGAGAGAGGGAGGTCATTCCAGAGAGATGGACCGAAAAATAGTGAAAGAACGAAGACTGGTGTATGAACGCTCACAGAACTGAAGACTGGTGTATGAACGCTCACAGAACTGAAGACTGGTGTATGAACACTCACAAAACTGAAGACTGGTGTATGAACACTCACAGAACTGAAGACTGGTGTATGAACACTCACAAAACTGAAGACTGGTGTATGAACACTCACAGAACTGAAGACTGGTGTATGAACACTCACAGAACGAAGACTGTGTATGAATCACAACTGAGACTGGTGTATGAACACTCACAGAACGAAGACTGGTGTATGAACACTCACAGAACTGAAGACTGGTGTATGAACACTCACAGAACTGAAGACTGGTGTATGAACACTCACAAAACTGAAGACTGGTGTATGAACGCTCACAGAACATTTTGAAGACTGGTGTATACATCAGAACTGAAGACGGGTATGAACACTCACAATGATGACTGGTGTTGAACATCACAGAACTGAAGACTGGTGTATGAACGTCACAGAACATTTTGCACACGTTAATCCATTCGTTTGGCAAAGAGAGCGCTGTATTGGTTTCATTGTTATTGGTGTTATGTTAGACGTGTTGAATGCAAGCACTTTGATTTGTTTTTACAAGATATAGCGCTATATTTATTCCATTTATTATTATTATCATCATTATTATTATTATTATTATCATTATTATTATGAACACACCCAGTTCAAATCCCTGTGCCAAACTGAGGTCTTTGCTATGTTGCCTCTTACAGCTATGCAGCCAGCAGAGAGCAGTCAGTTTCACCTTAGTGGTGACACTGTGACTGCAGCCAGCAGTGTCCAGTACAGCGCTGGGGTCAGATGCCTGCAGACAGGTCAGCAGAATGTGTCCGACCTTGACATGGCCACTGACAGCAGTGTCCTCACTGACGTCAGTCCACAGCTTGATGACGCCTTCATAAGCAAGATGCAGTACATCAACGACTCTCAACAGTTCGTGGACCTGACTGCAGGCAGTGGTCAGCCCAGTGTCTACGGCTGTCAGGACCTGTCCTGTCTATCAGACCAGCCTCAGGCTGTCCCTGTGGCCCCTAGCCAGGCAGCTCCTGTTGAGGCGCCAGCTCCCTCGGCCAAGCCTTCGCCAGCGCCGCTTCCTGCCTCCTCCTTTGCCTCTCAGCCCCGCACCGGCCTGGCCGTGTCCCCAGTTCTGTTTGACATGAATTCCAAGGACGTGGCTTCCTTCTTCAGCCTTGTCACCCCTTCCCAGCCAGCCCGCCAAGACCTGCCGGGGACTTCAGCCCCTTGGGCAGAGACAGGGGACCTTGGGAAGAGGGGACAGCCTCGGCAGCCAGACTGGGAGACGTCGTCCGCAGTGATCGGTGACTTCAGTCAGGAGACAGAGCTCTACACTACGTTCCCTCTGCCTTCCTCCACTATCAGGCAGTTGATAAACAGCGCCCGTGACAGCTCTGGCAATCTACCGAGTCTTGGAGTCTTCAGCAATCTGCCATGAAGAACTGAGGGAACGGTGGGGAAATGAGGGGGGTGGGGTGCAGATTTGTCACTGAGACTGAGGCAGACGTGATCCATTGGTTGAATATTGGTTCAACAACAAAATAAACCAAAGAGAGGTGGGGAAAGAAAGAAGTGGCGTAGAAAGATGACACCAAAAGTGAACAAGAGAGAGAGGGGGGAGGGGGTGGCAGTGGCAAAAGAATGGCATTTTGTATCTAGAACTCTGTACAGCAAGACTAGTGATCTTCATGAAGCCAGACTCTCAGATTTTACCTGACTGTTACAGCAAGACTAGTGATCTTTAGGAAACCAGACTCTCAGATTTTACCTGACTGTTACAGCAAGACTTGTGATCTTTAGGAAACCAGACTCTCAGATTTTACCTGACTGTTACAGCAAGACTAGTGATCTTCAGGAAACCAGACTCTCAGATTTTACCTGACTGTTACAGCAAGACTAGTGATCTTTAGGAAACCAGACTCTCAGATTTTACCTGACTGTTACAGCAAGGCTAGTGATCTCAGATTTTACCTGCCTGTCCTCAAACTTTCTATCTCCTCTAGACGACTGTTGCCTGCTGGCTGTTGTTTGGGTTTTTAACGTGTGGAGGAGGTGAGGCACAAAACACACACAAAAAGTCGTCGTGCCTGCAGCTTTTCCTGCTGCACAAGAGCAGACTTAAAATGACAGTCACACTGTGGAGTCCAGGTCAGAAGTCATTACACATGATAGTTATTATCCCTGCTAGGTCAATCCAGTGGCGACATTTTCCCTTGGTATCTTGCTGCGAGGCGACTTACTCAGAAGAGAGTGGCGTTGGATGGCAAGCAGTGGCAAAGATGGGTCAAGTAGGGTCGTTGGCAGGTGGCAAGGGGAGGTAACGGATCTGATGGACAAGATAAGGGTGACTTGCTCCTTTCTGGGATAGGCTGCCATATTTTCGTTGAAATGGTGGAAGCTCTGCTGATCTGTTCTCGGTGATTGGGCTCTGAGCAATACCTCGTTTTATCCTTTAGTTGGACACTGACTGGGCCGTCGTCATTGAAGAGGTTTTCCACCAAACTTCCCCATTTATGTCGGTTGTATGCTAAAGCCTTGGCCTTAGCAAATGGCTCATTCAATACTAAATTATGTAGCTGCTCTCATGTAGTTATTGCTATTGCTACTGCTTTTTCCTATGATAATGAATTGAAGTTTATTCTTCCCGTTTACCAAACAATATGATTTATATGGTTTGTTTTTTTTATTGTTGGTAGTAAGTTTGTTGTTTTCATCTCTCTCTTTCAGTTTTTTTGTTTTGTTTTGTTTTTTGTTATCAGCATAAGTGTGTATTTTCTATCACTTTTGTCTCTGTGTGAGTGTGTGGGTTTGGGACTCTTGTTCCTTCATGATAAGGGCGGGGACTTGATATAACAATTTTAAAAAGCTCACAGAATCTTATTCCTTATCCTCGCAATAACAGATTTTGAATTGATTTGATTTAATTCTGGTTGTCTGTTATATATAAAATCAAATTTATTATAACGAATGTGGAGATGCAGCTGATTATTTTGTGCATCAAAACATCAAAGGAAGGCTTATCTGCCTCCACCATCGTAAAAACAACAACAACAAAAGAACAACAGCAACAACAACAGCAACAACAACAACAACAACCACCCTTCCCCAATCTGCCGCGGGGTGCTGTTGTCACAAGCCAGCCTCAGTGGACAGACAGGTGGCTGAAGGACCACACCACTCTGCTGCTGAAAGATGGGTTGGGGCTCAGGGGGGTTCTGAATAGCTCTTTGTTCTTGTTGGTAATCTATTTATTTGCAACCAGCTTCCTCCACTCCTTGCGGTTTTCAGCTTTCTGTAGCTAGTCGTTCCACTCAAGGCTAGTCCAGTGCTATCACTCACTCACTCAGTCCCATGTCCCAAAGGACGTAGGGAGAACATGAGAGAAGACGCAACAGAGATCTTTTTCCATAGGTTATAGGTTATGGGACACCCTTTACTTTTATTTTTTTGAAATCTAATTATTGTTTATAGTGATGAAATATATGAGTACATTGGGTTTTTTCTTGTTGGTAATGTTATTATTATTATAGTGATGAGTGTATGAGTATATTGTGGGGGGTTTTCCTTGTTGGTAATCTAATTATTGTTTATAGTGATGAAATATATGAGTACATTGGGTTTTTTCTTGTTGGTAATTTTTTTATTATTATTATTATTATATTATTATTATTATTATTATTATAGTGATGAGTGTATGAGTATATTGTGGGGGGGTTTTCCTTGTTGGTAATCTAATTATTGTTTATAGTGATGAGTGTAAAGTTAAAGTGGATCTGTGGTCTAGAGCTAACACGCCTGCCGAGAAAAGGAAAGTCTGGGTCAGAACTGTGCGGTGGTTCGATCCCCGCTTGGGCCCAAAACTTTTCCCCCATCCATTAGACCATGAGTGGTGGTCTGAGTGCTAGTCTTTTGGTTGAGACGATAAACCGAGGTCCCGTATGTTACCGCAAAATTATTAAGCGCGCATAAAATAACCCACGGCAACAAGAGAGTTGACCCTGGCAAAATTCTGTAGAAAAAAGCCACTCTGATAGGGAAACAAATACAGTTGCAGACAGGAAAAGAAAATATGATGGGTGGCGCTGCTCTTGTGGCGACGCACTCCCCCCCGGGGAGAGCGGCCCGAATTTCCTGCAGGGAAATCTGCCGTGACTTAAAGTGGTGTGATGAAGTGAAGTGAAAACGAAGGGAAGAGGGGCCGGAAAGTCGGGGAGGAGACGGGGCCTGGGGAACAAGGCAGCCGTAGATGTGTGTCCTTTATTATTTATTTATTTCATTCTTTTCTTTCGAGGATAATGGAATAAGCATCGTGTGCTTTTTCCATCCAGTCCCCGTGTGTATACAGTTTTGTCAATTTTGTCATATTATGTTCCCACCGGCACAAAATGGCTTACTCTTCTGAAAAGCGGAACGGGTTTTAGCGTGTGCGCAAGATGTTCTGCGTGCGTTCGCACACGGTACCTCGGTTTATAGTCTCATCTGAAGGACTTTTGGGGAGAGTGGAGTCGGCACTGATGTTATCCAGAGGAAAAATCCTCTTGAACAAGAATCGAACCCGGTCAGCAGATCAGGAATACATCACTCTAACCACCGGGCTGTTCCGTGTGGTAGCGTAGACAACTAGAGCTGCTTTCTGTGGAAAATGACTCACAACCAAAAGACTAGACGTTCTTTTGCCTCTCTGTCAATCCTGCTTTCTTTCACCTTTTTGTACACTTTGAAAAGAAGACGTTTGTAATCAGTTTGAACGCCTGTGTTGTTGACTGTTCTGATGCAAGGTACTCCTATACAATCTATAAGTACTCTTTGTCTCGCTCTTTGTTGCAAGGACTAAGGCGCGTGGTGTGGTGGCAGTGGAGGGAATGATGATTATGAGGAAACAAAGGAATCTCTCTCTGTTCCCCTCGTCCATCTCGCACTTGTGCAATGACAACAATGCACACAATAATAACCACGGCCAGACTTTTCTTATGTTCACATCAAATACTCACATTAACACATGCTCTATCGCTCCGATTTGATTTGATTTGAATTCTCTCACAGAGAGAGGGGGAGATTGATGGGTTGATTGAATGATTGATTGATTGATTGATTGATTTGATTGATTTATTGATAATCCTCATTCCCAAGGGTGAGAGAGAGTGAGAGAAAGACAGACAGAGACAGACATACATACAGACAGACACACAGAAATTCCGTCTAATCTCCAGCAGTTGTGACGGAACAGACAGACAGACCAACCGACTGACCTACCGACAGAAAGACAGACAGACAGAAAGACAGATCGTCTCCTTTCCAGCAGTTAAGGTAGAACAGACAGGCAGACCCACCGACCGACCGAACGATAAAAAGACAGACAGACAGACAGACAGACAGAGACACACAGACAGACTGTCCCCTCTTCAGCAGTTGTGACAAAACAGACATTTGTTTTAGTGATCACTTTCTCTTCTGACACAGTTTTAACACAGTGCACAAAGGGCGTCACATATCCCCACATACAACACAAAGGGCGTCGCATATCCCCACCATACAACACAAAGGGCGTCGCATATCCCCAACCATACAACACAAAGGGTGTCACATATCCCCACCATACAACATAAAGGGCGTCACATATCCCCACCATACAACACAAAGGGCGTCACATATCCCCACCATACAACACAAAGGGCGTCACATATCCCCACCATACAACACAAAGGGCGTCACATATCCCCACCATACAACACAAAGGGCGTCACATATCCCCACCATACAACACAAAGGGCGTCGCATATCCCCACATACAACACAAAGGGCGTCACATATCCCCACCATACAACACAAAGGGCGTCACATATCCCCACCATACAACACAAAGGGCGTCACATATCCCCACCATACAACACAAAGGGGGTCACATCCCCACCATACAACACAAAGGGCGTCACATATCCCCACCATACAACACAAAGGGCGTCACATATCCCCACCATACAACACCAAGGGTGTTACTTTTCACCACAGTAGAGAAAGGGTGTTACATTTCACCACAACAGAACATACATCATAACACCACTCACACACACACACACACATGCACAAACGCACACTCACACACGCACACGCACACACACACACACACTCACACACGCACACACACACACACTCACACACGCACACACACACGCACACACACACACACACACACACGCGCGCGCGCGCGCGCTGAGTACTGTCAAATCAACAGGTCACTAATGGAGGAGTGTTTGTCATTTCTCAACACGATGATTGTGTTCCCTTTGCTCAGTTCTGCACAGCCAATCACAATCTGTCTTTCAATGCTCTCCGTTTTGAAGGTATCCAAAGATGTGACAGATACGGCACAACATGCAATACTAGTAGTGATACTGGTGATGAATTTTATTTCCGTTTTGTTTGGTCCATTCTTGAAAAAAAACAACCTCGTAAAACATGTTACAAAAACATTCTGTTAAACATCCAAAAACTTTGAAGTATGACAAACTCCTTTCTTGAACAAATCAGAAGACTCTGCTCAATGTTGTTAGAATGGCTGACATGATCAGAAATGACATATAAAACCTGTTCAAAGAGCTTGAAGCAACATGTACACACATTTTTGTTGTTGTTAAAGTATCTGGTTAAATGGCGCATAGAATTTTAAGTTGTAAAGTTATAATTTTGTTTCTTGGTGTAATTTCAAAAGCTAAAAAAAACAAAAAACCCAAAATCACCCTCCATATCTATAAACGGATGACAGGAAACGAGGAATTTCAATTTAAGATGACAAAAGACACTGAACTCGCCAAACAACAGTCATAGCTTGAAAAGGCAGGCTGGCGTTTGGCCGAGAGCTGCAGAGAACAGACAGGGACACTCAGCTCAGTGCCAGTCCATCAGAGATATTGCTTCACCTCAGGGGCAACAGAGCTAACGACTGACTGACTGACTGACTGACTGACTGACTGACTGACTGACTGATACCACAGACAGACTGAATGATATCCGTGTCCACCCATCAAACAGTCCATCAGTTGGTGGATCGATGACTTGATTGATTCGTTGAATCCTTAATTAGCAATTGGTCTTAGAAGTTCAAAGTGCTATCACATAAAAAGCGGAAAAGCAGCTCTCCATAATGAAACGTGACAAAACTGCCGCTTGCCTTTCATGTCGCTGATGAAGTAGGAGACACCTTGGAGAACTACAGGACTGCAACCATCATCAACAGCCAGTACAGACAGACAGACAGACAGACAACAGACACAGGCAGACAGACAGACAGAGAGACACAGGCAGACAGACACAGGCAGACAGACAGACAGACAGACAGACACAGGCAGACAGACAGACAGACACAGGCAGACAGACAGACAGACAGACACAGGCAGACAGAGAGACACAGGCAGACAGACAGACGCAGACAGACGCAGACAGACAGACACAGACAGAAATACAGACAGACAGGGGGTTACAGACGGAACACGTGCATAGCTCCTGAAGTTCCGAAGTGGCATTGGTAGGTGACCACAGCTGCGGGCTGCAGGGCAGGGCGGGACAGAGCGTAAGACTTGACCTGCACCTGCCATGGACAACAACCAAGAGGCTGAATGCGTCCTTCTCCTCTGCCTGCTGCTGCTGCTGCTGCTGCTATGACTACTTTTCTTACTATCGATACTGTTGCTGCTGCTGCTACCACTATTGCTGCTGCTGCTGCTGCTATGACTACTTTTCTTACTATCGATACTGTTGCTGCTGCTGCTACCACTATTGCTGCTGCTGCTGCTGCTATGACTACTTTTCTTACTATCGATACTGTTGCTGCTGCTGCTACCATAATAATAATAATATATGGAATTTATATAGCGCTGAATCTTGTAAAAAACAAACAAATCGAAGCGCTTGCACTCAATCATTTACAGGCATGCAACTCTCCTTAAACATAATGAACAACAGATTTCAAAACCATGCGCGCGCACGTATGCACGCATGCACGCACACACACGCACACACACACACACACACACACACACACACACACACACACACACACACACAACACTCGGAACAACACTTAGAAGGTGAAAGATGCTGTTGAAAATTAGGGACAGATATTTTGGGGGAAAGTCTCAGGTAGGAAATAAGTGTGTTTTGAGGCTGGATTTGAAGGTATCAAGTGAAGGCTTTTGGCGAAGTGAAAGAGGGAGGTCATTCCAGGTGGATGGACCAGAAACAGAGAAGGAGCGACGGCCAACAGTGGTTTGTTTGAATCTGGGTGTTCGAAAGCACAAAGTATCTGCGGCTGAACGAAGGGAACGGGATGGAGTGTACAGATGAAGACAGTTACAGAGATAAGAGGGTGCAGATTTGTGGAGACATTTGAAACAGAGCGAATTGATTTTATACTCCAGTCTTTGTGAGACAGGCAGCCAGTGAAGAGATCGCAGAAGAGGAGTGATGTGTTCAGATTTTTTCTTTCCTAGGACCAGTCGAGCTGCAGAGTTTTGTATGCGTTGAAGAGAGTGGATAGATGATGCTGGTAGGCCAGCCAAAAGAGAATTACAGTAGTCTAAACGTGAAAGAATGAGAGATGTGACGAGCTTGGAAGTTGCATCAGTGGACAGATACTTGCGAATCGCGCTTATGCGCCGTAATTGATAGTAGCAAGACTGGCAGGTCTGGGTGATGAATTTTTTCATAGAGAGTGTGTTGTCAAGAACTACTCCTAAGTACTTCACAGAGTTGGACAAAGGAACTGACGTATTGCCGAATTCTATTGAAGTTTTTGCGATAGAGGAAAGTTTATGTTGGGTCCCTATGAGCATGGCTTCGGTTTTATCGGCATTAAGTTGTAACTTGCTCTGAGTCATCCAGTTTTGAATGTCTTGAAGGCAGTAGGACATATTTGTCAGGAGGGAAGGCAAGTTTTCAACAGTATCACTGCACTGAAGCTGAGTATCATCGGCATAGAAATGATGATCAATATGGTGGTTGTTTAATATATGTGAGAGTGGAGCAGTGTAGAGAGTAAAGAGAACAGGGCCCAGGACTGATCCCTGCGGGACTCCACATTCCATTATGACAGGTTTTGATTGAATTTTGTTTACAACAACTTTCTGGAACCTGTCTATGAGGTATGAAGTAAACCAGGTGAGGGCTGTGCCGTTAATACCAAACGTAATTTGGAGGCGAGAAAGAAGAATTGAGTGATCTATGGTATCAAAGGCTGCAGATAAGTCAAGAAGAGTGAGGAGGGAGATTTTTCCTGCATCAGAAGCAAGTAGAAGTGTATCTAAAGTGTGGACTAGGGTGCTTTCGGTGCTGTGGTTGGGGCGATAGGCAGATTGAAAAGTGGGAAGGAGATCATTGGAATGAAGGTGACTGTTGAGCTGTTTGAGAACGAGTTTTTCTAGTACTTTAGAGACAAAGGGTAAGTTTGAGACAGGCCTATAATTCTTCAGAATGTTGGGATCGAGGTCGTGCTTTTTCAGTAGAGGTGTGACTATTGCTGTTTTAAGAGCTGATGGAAAATTTCCTGACACAAGAGATGAGTTTACTATTTTAGTGATAATAGGTACAAGTTGTGGAAGGCATTGTGAGAAAACAGGAGCAGGTATGGGATCAAGGTCGCATGATTTTATAGTCATTTCCCTCAGAATTGTCATGATTTCTTTTTCACTTGTGGGATGGAAGGAAAAGAGAGGAGTGCCAGTGAACTGGGGATCAGGAGGCGCAGGCTGGAATTGAGTCTGATCCAGTCTGGAGCGTATGTTTCGAACTTTGTCTGAGAAGAAGGCAGAAAATATGGATGGAAGTTCAGACAGGCTGTGGGTGTTAGGCACTATTGCTGCTGCTGCTGCTGCTGCTACTACTACTACTACTACTAACTACTACTACTACTACTACTACTACTACTACTACTACTACTACTACTACTACTACTATTGCTGCTCCTCCTGCTGCTGCTGCTATTACTATAGCTGCTGCTACTGCTACTCTTCCTCTCTTACTACCAATACTGTTGCTGCAGCTGATGCTGAGGGAATCTGCTGTGTTATCTTCATGCTAGCAGCCACCACAGATGTCAGTTAATCAACCACAAGGGTCAGAGATGTCAGTTAGTCAACCACAAGGGTCAGAGATGTCTTAAAAATCTACCACTATGATGTCCTATGGCGCAGTAACAGTCAGTTCAGAGTCAGCGATCCTGCAGCTGCGTGATCCAGATCCCCTGCAATGTCTGCCCAGTCAGTCAGTCGGTCAGTCAGTCAGTCAGTCAGTCAAAACTGAAGCTGACTGATCCAGATCCATTGCAATGTCAGTCAGTCAGTCAGTCAGCTGGTCGGTTGGACAGAACTGCTGTTGTAAGACCCATATCCCTGGCAGTGCCTGCTACGTCAGTCAGTCAGTCAATCAGTCAGTCAATCAATCAGTCAATCAGTCAGTCAGTCAATCAGTCAGTCGGGACTCTACAGTAACATTATTCAAAGCACATCCTGAGAACCCCTATAGTCATAGTCCTGAAAAAAGCAGCAGACCGGGACACGTTGAACGGCGGGGAGGTTGTGGGCGTTACTTCACTGACCTGGTCAGGAGGCGTTACTTCACTGACCTGGTCAGGAGGCGTTACTTCACTGACCTGGTCAGGAGGCGTTACTTCACTGACCTGGTCAGGAGGCGTTACTTCACTGACCTGGTCAGGAGGCGTTACTTCACTGACCTGGTCAGGAGGCGTTACTTCACTGACCTGGTCAGGAGGCGTTACTTCACTGACCTGGTCAGGAGGCTGCACTTCACTGACCTGGTCAGGAGGCTGTACTTCACTGACCTGGTCAGGAGGCTGTACTTCACTCACCTGGTCAGGAGGCTGCAGACGCACGTTAAAGACCTCTCGCTGCTTAGGTCCCATGAGGACAGAGGTAAACTCCACAGCCCCCTGCACCTTGCCCGGCACACGGTACCCTGCACACAGTACCCCGGGTAGGGCTGTCAGGACACAGTCAGACAGAGGAGGAGAAACAACAACAACAACAACAACAACAACTAAATAAGCTGAAGAAGAACAACAACAACAACAACAACCACAAAGGGTGAGAAGAACAAGAAGAAAAGCAGTACAACGACACAAAAAAAAAAGAAGGTATGAACTCTGAAAACAAAAAATAACAGAAGGAATGAATAACACCAGCATACGCATGAAATCATTCATGACATGTAGCTATAAGCATACAACACTATCATACAAAACATGTCCTATTTAAAACGAAAAAAGGGGAGGGGGGGGGGGGGGGGGTCAGGAGAGAAAGAGTGGAGAGGGCCTGCACACAAACGGGGAAGAAGCGGCAGTGGAAAAGGACAGAGCCCTCAACTCAAACGACCTTCATAAACATAAACAGACAGATAATACTACACCTTCCTCAACTGAAACAACATTCATGTACATAAACAGACAGATAACACTACACCTTCCTCAACTGAAACGTTCATGTACATAAACAGACAGATAACGCTACACCTTCCTCAACTGAAACGTTCATGTACATAAACAGACAGATAACACTACACCTTCCTCAACTGAAACATTCATGTACATAAACAGATAACGCTACACCTTCCTCAACTGAAACATTCATAAACATAAACAGACAGATAACACTACACCTTCCTCGACTGAAACATTCATGTACATAAACAGACAGATAACACTACACCTTCCTCAACTCAAACGACCTTCATAAACATAAACAGACAGATAACACGGCACCTTCCTCAACTGAAACGACATTCATGTACATAAACAGACAGATAACACTACACCTTCCTCAACTGAAACGTTCATGTACATAAACAAACAGATAACACTACACCTTCCTCAACTCAAACGACATTCATGTACATAAACAGACAGATAACACTACACCTTCCTTAACTCAAACGACATTCATGTACATAAACAGCAGATAACACTTCACTTTCCTCAACTGAAACATTCATGTACATAAACAGACAGATAACACTACACCTTCCTCAACTGAAACATTCATGTACATAAACAGACAGATAACACTACACCTTCCTCAACTCAAACGACATTCATGTACATAAACAGACAGATAACACTTCACCTTCCTCAACTCAAACGACATTCATGTACATAAACAGACAGATAACACTACACCTTCCTCAACTCAAACGACATTCATGTACATAAACAGACAGATAACACTACACCTTCCTCAACTCAAACGACATTCATGTACATAAACAGACAGATAACACTGCACATTCCTCAACTGAAACATTCATGTACATAAACAGACAGATAACACTGCACCTTCCTCAACTGAAACATTCATGTACATAAACAGACAGATAACACTACACCTTCCTCAACTCAAACGACATTCATGTACATAAACAGACAGATACCACTATAACTTCCTCAGCTGGCACACATTGCCTGCACCACTGAGGTATTGTGTTGTGCTGTATTGTATTGTGTTATGTTGAAATATATTGTGGTGCATTGTATTGTGTTGCATTGTATTGTGTTGTTTTGTATTGCGTTGTTTTGCATTGTTGTATTGCGTTGTATTGTATTGTGTTGTATTGCGTTGCATTGTATTGTTTTATTGTTGTATTGTGTTGTGTTGTGTTGAAATGTATTGTGTTTAATTGTATTGTATTGCGTTGTGCTGTTTTGTATTGTGTTGTGATGTATTGCAATGCATTGTATTGTATTGCATTGTGTTGTATTGTATTACGTTGTTTTGTATTGTATAACGTATCACTTTAAGTCACGGCAGAGTTCTCTATATGAGAAAGCGTGTAATGAAGGCACTGGCAGGCCTGCACTTCAAGTTGACCTGCGAAAACGTAAAAATCCCCACCCCTTAACTCATCAGACGTCGCCCAGATTCGAACCTATGACTTCATGGACCCACGGGATTGAAGTCGAACAGTCTTAACCACTGGGCCCTGGTGTCTGTCAGGAAGGAAGGAAATGAAGAATGTCTCACCGGTGACACGCCCTGCCCACACTTCTGAGGCGTTAGCAGAGACGTGGAAAGCGGAGACACCCTTCAGAGACCGGGCCTGCAAAGTGGCCGGATGTAGAGGGCGCTGGCTGTCCTTGCTGCACGCGCTGAGGTCAACGTTGAAGGTCAAGGGCGCACCTCGTCTCAAGGCCATGGTCACCTCTTCTAAACGCTCCACCTCCTGGCCGCCCATGTGCTGGGCGTTGACCACAATGCCTCTGCGGGCAGAGAGACAGGGCCAGGATACAACATGTCGTCTGCTTTGGGATTGGATAGCTGACGGTATGAGCGCAGATCCTCTATGAGAATCAGCATTTTCAGGCGGACTATTTTTCTCTCTGTGGGGATGCTGGGGGCCTGTCGGCATAGATAGCTTCCCCACCTTCTGGAAATTCTGTGTCAAAAATTCCCTCTTTTCTATCCCTCTCTTTGTTTCTGCCTTGTTCCTCTTCTCCATGACACCTTCTTCTTGTCTATTTTCTGCCTTGTTGGTCCATTCTTCTGCTTTTTTTTTTCAGAGAGACTTAAACTATAACAATTCATACCTACGTCCGACTTCCAAGTCGGATGCGCTGGGCCTGACTTGTCAGGCGCTTAACGGCAGCGCAACGCACTTTCGCTCATATTATGACAGGCAGCAGTAATTGCTGTCTGAGCCTTCGACGAAGAAGAAGATGATGTTTGGTTGTTCTTTTTTTCTCATGGCAGTTTTTATGGACAGTGTTATTGTCACTTTCAGCAGCAGTGAGCAGCTCAATGTCCCCCCTCACACCCTTCACCCTCCACCCCAACCTCCATGTCTCAGTGTTCACTGTCATTGTGCTGTCCACAGCATTAACAGACAACACCACACAGCATCCACCCCAACCTCCATGTCTCAGTGTTCACTGTCATTGTGCTGTCCACAGCATTAGCAGACAACACCACACAGCATCCACCCCAACCTCCATGTCTCAGTGTTCACTGTCATTGTGCTGTCCACAGCATTAGCAGACAACACCACACAGCATCCACCCCAACCTCCATGTCTCAGTGTTCACTGTCATTGTGCTGTCCACAGCATTAACAGACAACACCACACAGCATCCACCCCAACCTCCATGTCTCAGTGTTCACTGTCATTGTGCTGTCCACAGCATTAGCAGACAACACCACACAGCATCCACCCAACCCATGTCTCAGTGTTCACTGTCATTGTGCTGTCCACGCATTAGCAGACAACACCACACAGCATCCACCCAACCTCCATGTCTCAGTGTTCACTGTCATTGTGCTGTCCACAGCATTAGCAGACAACACCACACAGCATCCACCCCAACCTCCATGTCTCAGTGTTCACTGTCATTGTGCTGTCCACAGCATTAGCAGACAACACCACACAGCATCCACCCCAACCTCCATGTCTCAGTGTTCACTGTCATTGTGCTGTCCACAGCATTAGCAGACAACACCACACAGCATCCACCCCAACCTCCATGTCTCAGTGTTCACTGTCATTGTGCTGTCCACAGCATTAACAGACAACACCACACAGCATCCACCCCAGCCTCCATGTCTCAGTGTTCACTGTCATTGTGCTGTCCACAGCATTAGCAGACAACACCACACAGCATCCACCCCAACCTCCATGTCTCAGTGTTCACTGTCATTGTGCTGTCCACAGCATTAGCAGACAACACCACACAGCATCCACCCCAACCTCCATGTCTCAGTGTTCACTGTCATTGTGCTGTCCACAGCATTAGCAGACAACACCACACAGCATCCACCCCAACCTCCATGTCTCAGTGTTCACTGTCATTGTGCTGTCCACAGCATTAGCAGACAACACCACACAGCATCCACCCCTACCACTACTGCTGCTCCTACTCTTGCTGCTTCTATTAATGCTGCTGCTGCTAGTTGCTGCTGCTGCTGCTGCTACTACTGTTACTACTACTACTACTACTACTACTACTACTACTACTACTACTACTACTACTACTACTACTACTACTACTACTACTGCTGCTGCTGCTGCTGCTGCTGCTGCTGCTACTGCTGCTACTGCTACTGCTACTGCTACTGCTGCTGCTGCTGCTGCTCCTGCTGCTACTGCTGCTGCTGCTACAAATACTTCTGCTACTTGCACTACTACTACTACTGCTGCAGCTGCTATTGTTGTAGCTGTTGTTGTTGCTGCTGCTGCTGCTGTTGCTGCAAGTACTGGTCTTAATCCCTATAATGATCATCCCTGTACAAGCCCAGCAACACCTGACACATACCTCAGGGTTCGGAGCAACGTCCAACAGAACACAATAACTAACACCGGGTGAGGTGTGGACACTGATCATAGAGAGAGAGAAAAGACAGGTGAGGTGTGGACACTGATCATAGAGAGAGAAGACAGGTGAGGTGTGGACACTGATCAGAGAGAGAGAGAAAAAAAAGACAGGTGAGATGTGGACGCTGATCATAGAGAGAGAAGACAGGTGAGGTGTGGACACTGATCATAGAGAGAGAGAGAAAAAAGACAGGTGAGGTGTGGACACTGATCATAGAGAGAGAGAGAAAAAAGACAGGTGAGGTGTGGACACTGATCATAGAGAGAAAAGACAGGTGAGGTGTGGACACTGATCATAGAGAGAAAAGACAGGTGAGGTGTGAACACTGATCATAGAGAGAGAAAAGACAGGTGAGGTGTGAACACTGATCATAGAGAGAGAAGACAGGTGAGGTGTGGACACTGATCATAGAGAGAAAAGACAGGTGAGGTGTGGACACTGATCATAGAGAGAGAGAGAAAAGACAGGTGAGGTGTGGACACTGATCATAGAGAGAAAAGACAGGTGAGGTGTGGACACTGATCATAGAGAGAGAAAAAGACAGGTGAGGTGTGGACACTGATCATAGAGAGAGAGAAAAGACAGGTGAGGTGTGGATACTGATCATAGAGAGAGAGAAAAGACAGGTGAGGTGTGGACACTGATCATAGACAAGAGAGAGAAAAGACAGGTGAGGTGTGGACACTGATCATAGAGAGAAAGAAAAGACAGGTGAGGTGTAGACACTGATCATAGAGAGAGAAAAGACAGGTGAGGTGTGGACACTGATCATAGAGAGAGAAAGACAGGGAGTGGACACTGATCATAGAGAGAGAGAGAAAAGACAGGTGAGGTGTGACACTGATCATAGAGAGAGAGAAAGACAGGTGAGGTGTGGACACTGATCATAGAGAGAGAGAAAAGACAGGTGAGGTGTGGACACTGATCATAGAGAGAGAGAGAGAAAAGACAGGTGAGGTGTGGACACTGATCATAGAGAGAGAGAGAGAAAAGACAGGTGAGGTGTGAACACTGATCATAGAGAGAGAGAGAGAAAAGACAGGTGAGGTGTGGACACTGATCATAGAGAGAGAGAAAAGACAGGTGAGGTGTGGACACTGATCATAGAGAGAGAGAAAAGACAGGTGAGGTGTGACACTGATCATAGAGAGAGAGAGAGAAAAGACAGGTGAGGTGTGGACACTGATCATAGAGAGAGAGAGAGAGAAAAGACAGGTGAGGTGTGGACACTGATCATAGAGAGAGAGAAAAGACAGGTGAGGTGTGGACACTGATCATAGAGAGAGAAGAAAAGACAGGTGAGGTGTGGACACTGATCATAGAGAGAGAGAAAAGACAGGTGAGGTGTGGACACTGATCATAGAGAGAGAAAAGACAGGTGAGGTGTGGACACTGATCATAGAGAGAGAGAGAAAAGACAGGTGAGGTGTGGACACTGATCATAGAGAGAGAAAAGACAGGTGAGGTGTGGACACTGATCATAGAGAGAGAAAAGACAGGTGAGTGTGGACACTGATCATAGAGAGAGAGAGAAAAAAGACAGGTGAGGTGTGGACACTGATCATAGAGAGAGAGAGAAAAGACAGGTGAGGTGTGGACACTGATCATAGAGAGAAAGAAAAGACAGGTGAGGTGTGGACACTGATCATAGAGAGAGAGAGAAAAAAGACAGGTGAGGTGTGGACACTGATCATAAGAGAGAGAGAGAAAAGACAGGTGAGGTGTGGACACTGATCATAGAGAGAGAGAGAAAAGACAGGTGAGGTGTGGACACTGATCATAGAGAGAGAGAGAGAGAAAAGACAGGTGAGGTGTGGACACTGATCATGAGAGAGAGAGAAAAAGACAGGTGAGGTGTGGACACTGATCATAGAGAGGAGAGAGAAAAGACAGGTGAGGTTGTGGACACTGATCATAGAGAGAGGAGGAGATAGAGAAAAAGACAGGTGAGGTGTGGACACTGATCGAGTAGAGAGAGAGAAAAAGACAGGTGAGGTGTGGACACTGATCATAGAAGAGAGAGAGAGAGAGAGAGAAGAGTGAGGGTGTAGACACTGATCATGAGAGAGAGAGAAAAAAAGACAGGTGAGTGTGGACACTGATCAGAGATAGAGAGAAAAGACAGGTGAGGTGTGGACACTGATCATAGAGAGGAGAAAAGACAGGTGAGGTGTGGACACTGATCATAAGAGAGAGAGAGAAAAGACAGGTGAGGTGTGGACACTGATCATAGAGAGAGAGAGAAAAGACAGGTGAGGTGTGGACACTGATCATAGAGAGAGAGAGAAAAGACAGGTGAGGTGTGGACACTGATCATAGAGAGAGAGAGAGAAAAGAGAGAGATGAGGTGTGGACACGATCATAGAGAGAGAGAGAAAAGACAGGTGAGGTGTGGACACTGATCATAGAGGAGAGAAGAAAAGAAGGTGAGGTGTGGACACTGATCATAGAGAGAGAGAGAAAGAGACAGGTGAGGTGTGGACACTGATCATAGAGAGAGAAGACAGGTGAGGTGTGGACACTGATCATAGAGAGAGATAAAAGACAGGTGAGGTGTGGACACTGATCATAGAGAGAGATAAAAGACAGGTGAGGTGTGGACACTGATCATAGAGAGAGAAGACAGGTGAGTTGTGGACACTGATCATAGAGAGAAAAGACAGGTGAGGTGTGGACACTGATCATAGAGAGAGATAAAAGACAGGTGAGGTGTGGACACTGATCATAGAAAGAGAGAGATAAAAGACAGGTGAGGTGTGGACACTGATCATAGAGAGAGAAGACAGGTAGTGAGTGTGACACTGATCATAGGAGAGAAAAAGACAGGTGAGGTGTGGACACTGATCATAGAGAGAGAAGGAGGAGATAAAGACAGGTGAGGTGTGGACACTGATCATAGAGAGAGAGAGAAAAAGACAGTGAGGTGTGGACATGATCAAACGATGAGTGAGGAGAAAAAAGACAGGTGTGAGTGTGGACATGATCATAGAGAGAAGAAGACAGGTGAGGATGTGACAACTGACTCGAGAGAGAAAAGCAGGTGATGGTACAGTGAACACCTGCATCATATGCTATCGTAGAGGGAAAAGACTGGTAGGTTGGGGACACTCGGTCATCAGCCACGATGTGTAGAGAGAACGAGAGACACAAGCAGGAGGTGTGACACTGTCATGAGGAGGATGAGAGGAAACAGACAGGTGATGTGATGACATGTTCTTGAGTGAGGAAAGCAGGTGTAGTGTTGACACTGATCATAGAATGAGATGTTATAGAAGGTGAGGTGTGGTACTCCTGTATCTACAGAGAAGCAGTGAGGGATAGGTAATTATCTGCGTTTAGGACATGATTACAGTTGAGAAGGTGAGATTCTATCGATGAGGTAGAACTGTTATGTGCATGAAGTTCAGTGAGAAGGTTAAGTTATCATCCTGTTAAGTTACTTGGTTGAGACATACACTGAATCATTAGCTGTTAATGTAAAGAACTCTTTGGTTTGAGTACAAACTGTACTATGATTTTGTCAGTACAGAAAACTGACAGATTGAATGTCCTTAAGTTGAGAAGTGACGTAGTGTAGAAGGTTGCAGGTGATGTATACAGAGTGCAGACGTGCCGTAGCATTGTTATCGACGTCTAGGTTGATCATGCACTGCATCTGTCAGGACCTTGGACGGGCTGATATTAGCTCGGTCACGTCTCCAGCCGCCATCTGTGTAATACAACAGGCACCAGCATGGATCCTCACCTGGGTCATGAGGAGGGCATGATGTAGGCCTCACTAACCCATGACTTCATTCTGCATGAGTGTTGCTTGAGTTGAGGAAGGTGTAGTGTTATCTGTCTGTTTATGTACATAAATGTCGTTTCAGTTTAGGAAGGTGCAGTGTTATCTGTCTGTTTATGTACATGAATGTCGTTTGAGTTGAGGAAGGTGTAGTGTTATCTGTCTGTTTATGTACATGAATGTTTCAGTTGAGGAAGGTGTAGCGTTATCTGTCTGTTTATGTACATGAATGTTTCAGTTGAGGAAGGTGTAGCGTTATCTGTCTGTTTATGTACATGAATGTCTCAGTTGAGGAAGGTGTAGT
>CM054138.1:11205421-11290421 GCA_028751875.1 Rapana venosa | reverse complement strand
AACAGTCACAGTCAGTCAAGTGGGACACTGGGAGACGCTCATTAACGCTGTGGAAACAGTCACAGTCGTGGGACACTGGGAGACGCTCATTAACGCTGTGGAAACAGTCACAGTAAAGTGGGACACCGGGAGACGCTCATTCGTTCTTTGTTCTTTGGCTACAGCTCCGAGGCTCGCCAATGGTCAGATTTTGCGTGTGGGATCGTTTTTTTATCCACCAGGAAGGTAGCCGCATTCCGGTTTCGGGGATGCATGCTGGGTATGTTCGTGTTTTCGTAACCCACCGAGCGCTGACACGAATTTCGGGATCTTTACCATGCATGTTTAATCTTCTGCATGTGTATGTACACGAAGGAAATTTAGTCACTGGCAGGTCTGCACTTGAAGTTGACCTAGAAGATCGTAAAAATCCCCTCACAATTCGTCAGACGCTGCCGAGATTCCAACCTAGGACTTCATGGATTCACGTGGAACAGTCCTAACCAGTCGGCTAGAGGTCCACCTAAAGGGTAAAGTGATCCTGATGGAAGAAAGAAGGATGATAGATGCCAAAACAAGGTTGGGGAGTGAGGGGTGGAGGAGGCTGCAAAGTAGGAAGAGAATGAGGGGGGGGGGGGGGGGGGGGGGAGATGTTGAAGATCCCCTACTTGTGATCTGGAAGCGAGAAGTGTTGACGGGCCGCTCCTCAGTGCTGTACACACGCCAGTGTCTGTCGTCAGCATACTCCAGGTACACGTCATTCATGACGTCGCCGTAGGAGTAGGCGGGCAAGGTTGAAGGCAAGTTGACCTCACACTTGTTGACGTCCACATCATACGTCAGAACTGCCCCATGACGTAAGGAATGCAGGATGGCTTCAGGGGGCAGGTTGTGGCCTCCCTGCCCCTCACTGGCTGATCTGCAAACGATGGCATCGTGTGGTGGCCGCCTGCCTGGCCCCTGCCCTTCTTCTTCTTCTTCTTCTTCTTCTTCTTCTTCTTCTTCTTCTTCTTCTTCTTCTTCTTCTTCTTCTTCTTCTTCTTCTTCTTCTTCTTCTTCTCTCCTCCTCCTCCTCCTCCTCCTCCTCCTCTTCTTCTTCCTCTTCCTCTTCCTCTTCTTCTTTTTCTTCGTCAAACGCTCAGACAGCAACTATTGTTGTCTGTTATGAGAGAAAATATGTTGTGCTGCTGTTAAGCGCCTGACAAGTCAGGCCCAGTGCATCCGACTTCTGCGTGGGAGAGAATCGTTATCTTTTTAAGTCTTTCGGGGGCAAAAGGCAGAGAATGGACCAAGAAGGCAGGACATAGACAAGAACGAGGTGACAGGAAGAAAAGGAACAAGGCAGGAGCAGAGAGAGGATAGAAACAGAGGGAATTCCTTGCACAGAATTCCCAGAAGGCCAAGGAAGAGGGTGACAGCAGTGACTTCAGTTGTCAGGATGATGGCAGTCAGTGACTTCAATTGTCAGGAGGATGGCAGTCAGTGACTTCAGTTGTCAGGGTGATGGCAGTCAGTGACTTCAGTTGTCAGGATGATGGCAGTCAGTGACTTCAGTTGTCAGGAGGATGGCAGTCAGTGACTTCAGTTGTCAGGGGGATGGCAGTCAGTGACTTCAGTTGTCAGGGTGATGGCAGTCAGTGACTTCAGTTGTCAGGGTGATGGCAGTCAGTGACTTCAGTTGTCAGGGTGATGGCAGTCAGTGACTTCGGTTGTCAGGATGATGGCAGGGAACTCTGCCTCTCTCTCTCTCTGTACGTGTTCATCACAAGGGATGAACAACCCGGGATGCAGGACAGAGCTCCTAGCGGCAACAACTTCCTGCCATGAAAATCTGTGACAGAAAACCCCATTAGCCCCCCTCCCCCCCCCCCCCCCCCCCCCAAACTGAGAAAGTGACAGAAATGGTGACAGCTGTCAGCGTGACTGGTGGGCTTTAGTGATGTCAGTCTGTCATTCCCCCTGTAGCAGTTCAAGTAGAAAGCTTTATATTAACATTACTTAACGCAGTGGAAAGCTTTATGTTAACATTACTTATCGCAGTATAAAGCCTTATATTAACATTACTTAACGCAGTGGAAAGCTTTATGTTAACATTACTTATCGCAGTATAAAGCCTTATATTAACATTACTTAACGCAGTAGAAAGCCTTATATTAACATTACTTAACGCAGTAGAAAGCCTTATATTAACATTACTTAACGCAGTAGAAAGCCTTATATTAACATTACTTAACGCAGTAGAAAGCCTTATATTAACATTACTTAACGCAGTAGAAAGCCTTATATTAACATTACTTATCGCAGTAGAAAGCTTTATATTAACATTACTTAACGCAGTAGAAAGCCTTATATTAACATTACTTAACGCAGTAGAAAGCCTTATATTAACATTACTTATCGCAGTAGAAAGCTTTATATTAACATTACTTATCGCAGTAGAAAGCCTTATATTAACATTACTTATCGCAGTAGAAAGCCTTATATTAAAACTACGTATCACAGTAGAAAGTATTACATTTCGTATAGCAGTTTCTTGTATAAAGCATTATATCAACATCACCTATAGCAGTTGACGTATAAAACATTATATTAACATTCACTATAATATTATTATGAGTATAAAGCAAAATGTAAATATTAGCTATAGCAGTATAAACATTATATTAACATTACTATAGCATATTATGTATAAGCAATAATAGTTCATGTATAAAGTATTACATTAGCCTTAGCAGTATAAGACATTATATTAACATTACCTGTAGCAGGTAACGCATAAAGCATTATGTTAACATACCTATACCAGTTCATGTATAAAGTATTACATTAACATTATCTCTAGCAGTTCATGTATAAAGCATTACATTAACATTACCTGTAGCAGTTCATGTATAAAGCATTACATTAACATTACCTGTAGCAGTTCATGTATAAAACATTACAGTAACATTACCTGTAGCAGTTCATGTATAAAGCATTACAGTAACATTACCTGTAGCAGTTCATGTATAAAGCATTACAGTAACATTACCTGTAGCAGTTCATGTATAAAGCATTACATTAACATTACCTGTAGCAGTTCATGTATAAAGCATTACAGTAACATTACCTGTAGCAGTTTCACGTATAAAACTTTATATTAACATTACTTATATAAGTTCACCTACAAAGCATTCCATTAACATTACATCTAGCAGGTTCAAGTGTAGACCATTATATTAGCATTACCTATAGCAGTTCACGCAGAAAGCATTATACTAACATTACCTGTAGCAGTTTCAAGTGTAAAGCACTATGTTACACCTTTAACAAAGTTGTAGATAGTGCCCCAAATTGTGAATGTTTGTTGTTGTTGTTGTTGTTGCAATCGGAGAACCCGAACCAATCTTTTTTTTTAAACGACGGATGAGTAAGATTTATTTTTTTAGCAAAACTAGATTTTAAAAAGGAACCGATTAGAAAGTGTGTGTGTATGTGTGTATGTGTGTTGTGTGTGTGTGTGTGTGTGTGTGTGTGTGTGTGTGTGTGTGTGTGTGTGTGTGTGTGTGTGTGTGCGTGTGGAGCAGAAACTAGAAGTTCCTCTCGATTTTCTACTACTGCATTATTATTCAATATTCGTAGTTTTTTCAACACAAATAGCAAGCTTCGTTTACCTCGACTTGCCAGATCTTTACATGCAGTTGTGAAACTAAGCTGTGTGGAAACACAAATTCCTAAATATTTATATACATTAATCACAGGCATGACTTTCCATTGTACAACCATTTTCATGAGCAGCTAAATAACCAACTTTTCTGAATACAGCGATATTACTCTTATTCAGATTAACCTTAAGATCAAGTGTGTTGCAGCACTGCTTGAGCTATTTAACTGCTTTTGTAAGCCTACAACTGTTTCAGATAGCAGGATAACATCATCAGCAAGCAGAAGAATAAACAACACTGTGAAATCTTGGGAGAAAGTGGCACCATGTTTACCATTATTGATGATGTCTCTGGCTAACTCATTGATAAAAACAGAAAACAATAAGGGGCTACATACATCACCCTGTTTAACACCAGTGGTACAGTATATTATGTTAGTCACTTTAGTTTCACATCTTATTCTGCTTCTGACATTCTGATACATGGCTCTCAAACATCGTAATAATTTACCCTTCACACCATTTTTCAGGAGAATAGGCCACAACAAGTTCCTGTTAACAGAATCAAATGCTTTTTCAAAGTCAATAAATGCTACATAGAGCTTACGGTTATGAGCAAACTGTTTCTGTACAAACGCAAGCAGAGTAAACATATGATCTATAGTGGAGTATCCTCTCTTAAAACCAGCTTAGTCCTCACCTGTAATATTGTTTTTCATGACCCATTCCTGTAACCTATTGTTAATTAATGATAGTACTGTATATCTTAGGAGGCACCGTGGTCGAGTGGTTTGGGCGGTCAACTCGTGATCCAGAGGTCGCGGGTTCGATCCCCGCTCGGCTCGGTGTTGTGTCCTTGGGAAAGACACTTTACTCCTATTTTCCTCACTCCACCCAGGTGTACAAGTGGGTACCAGCTCTGCTGGGGAAGTATCTGGCGACAGACTAGCGTCCTGTCACAGGGGTGGTAAAAAATCATCAGTTCGCTTAACGCTACAGAAACCGGGATAAGCTCCGGCTCTATGGGCCTTCTGGCTCGAAAGAACATACTGTATATCTTACTACTTATGTCACTAAGAGAAATTCCCTGGTAGTTATTAGGGTTATCAACATCACCTTTTTTATGTAATGTTAGAATTATAGGTTCAGCCCAGTTATCTGGAAAAAAGACCATCATCAAAACTTTTGTTGATAATTTTAGAAGTAAAAGCACAATACTTTCACCTCCATATTTTAGCAATTCACCAATGATTTGAGAGTGTGTGAGTGAGTGAGTGAGTAGTTGGTTGGTTGGCTGGCTGGCTGGCTGGCTGGTTGGTGGTTGGCTGGCTGGTTGGTTGGTTGGTTGGCTGGCTGGCTGGTAATCTTTATTTCCAAGGGTTACATAATGAGTATTGACATATTTTTCTTTTTTCCGGCCCTTGCCCCGAGTAGGAACTACCGTTAATTATTTCAACTAATAATTTCAGATAAAAGTGAGAGAGATATATTTTTTTAATGTATTCTTTTATTTCGAGGATAATGGAATAAGCACTCATGTGCTTGTTTTCATCCAGTCCCCGTGTGTATGCAATTTTGTCAGTTTTGTCATCCGTTCCCACCAGCATACAATGGCCTACTCTTCCAAAAAGTGGAACGGGTTTTAACGTGTGTGCCAGATGTTCTGCGAGCGTTCGCACACGGGACCTCGATTTATAGTCTCATTCGAAAAACTTTTGGGGAGAGTAGAATGGGCACTGATGTTAACTCCAGAAGAAAAATTCTCTTGAACGACATTCGAACCCGGGTCAGCAGATCACGAATACATCACTGTAACCACCAGGCTATCCCGTCCCCGGGAGAGAGAGAGAGAGAGAGAGAGAGAGAGAGAGAGAGAGAGAGAGAGAGAGAGAGGAGAGAGAGAGAGAGAGAGAGAGAGAGAGAGAACTCTGAACTCTAAAATGATTTAATGTGCATTAGCCCTGGGCCACAATACGTTTGCTGGTCTTGGGATGAAACAATGGGTTCATTCATATCATTGGCACAGCAAATGCACAAAAGAGCAAAGATTTATGACTGATGAAAGTAGAAAAACACATACTATTCTAATTCATTATCATGACCCCCTATATCATGCATAATCAAATCAGAGAGAGAGAGAGAGAGAGAGAGAGAGAGAGAGTGTGTGTGTGTGTGTGTGTGTGTGTGTGTGTGTGTGTGTGTGTGTGTGTGTGTGTGTGTGTGTGTGTGTGTGTGTGTGTGTGTGTGTGTGTGTGTGTGTGTGTGTGTTGATATCAACAAAGAGGCCGGGAAATCTATCTAAGGCCTCAACAAAACTTATAAAAAGTGACAGTGCTCAAAATTATTATGAAAAAGAAAGGACCAGGCAGGGAGAGGGAAATTCCCGAGAGGCGTGTAACACACACACACACACACACACACACACCACACACACACACACACACACACACACACACACCACACACACACACACCACACACACACACAAACACACACACACACACACACACACACACACCACACACACACACACACACACACACACACACACACACTTATTCACAAACATACATATGGAATATTCTGCAGTTTCTACTTATAGTCGCAACAGTCTACCTCATACTTGTATCCTGAGGGATGAAAGGAATACGACCTAAGGTCCTTCTTCAAAATCACAAAAGTATAATAATTTATAATAATACGTGTTGTCTATTTTTGGTTAGGGCTTTTTCAAAATTCCCAAGTCTTTTCTAAATAGTAGGCGTTGTCTGTTTTGGGCTGAATCTAATTCCCCAAGTCTATTCTTAATAATCATCATCATCATCATTAGCCATTACACCCAGCGGTGTGTAGGGCAGCGATTCTTAATAATACGTGTTGTCTATTGTTGGCTGAATCTAATTCCCCAAGTCTATTCTTAATAATACGTGCTGCCTATTTTTGGCCGAATCTAATTTCCCCAAGTCTATTCTTAATAGTACGTGTTGTCTATTTTTGGCCGAATCTAATTCCCCAAGTCTATTCTTAATAATACGTGTTGTCTATTTTTGGCTGAATCTTCTTCAATTTCCCCAAGTCTGTTCTTAACAATACGTGTTGTCTATTATTATCATTTTTTAATTACGTTCTGATAATTTTGGTCCTGGTATGGTGATAGAACCTACGTGCTTTTGTTTGCTGAATTAAAGCTAGTTAGGGCCGGCTGTTTTCATATATAAAAAAAAAAAAAAAGACTCCTGCCAAACCTTTCCATTTGAAATATTACCTGTTTATTGTCGTTCTGGATATGTGAAACAAACATCACAAATAAATATTCACACAGCTATGAACAATGTCGGCCATGGTGGAGCAAAGTTCATCAGAAGTGAGGTTTGTCAAGGAAGGAAGGCTGCAGTTAGCCTTGCTTTGCTTTCTGACAGTAGGGCAAGACTGCTCTACTCTGTTTTGATAACGTACATTTTCCCCGTGGGGATACGGAGGAGGGGGAGTACTGTTTGTATAAATAGCATTCCCATCTTCTGGACTTTTTGTGCTAGGAATTCCCTCTTTCTATCCCTCTCTTTGTTTCTAACTTGTTCCTTTTCTTCTTGTCACCTCCTTCCTGTCTGTTTTCTGCCTTCTTGGTCCATTCTCCTGCGGTTTGTTTTTTTTCAGAAAGACTTAAAACATAACAATTCTCTCCCACGCCACGGATGCGCTGGGCCTGACTTGTCAGGCGCTTAACGGCAGCGCAACGCATTTTCGCTCATATGACAGACAACAATAGCTGCTGTCTGAGTGTTCAATGAAGAAGAAGATACAATAACGGGAAACGGCCGTTCACGGAGCAGTTAAACGTGTGGGGCAGCATTCATTCTTTGCAGCTGGACAATAAAAGGACACTTTCCTTCTGTTGTGTCAGGATCTGGCACAAGTTCAAAATAATGGGTTTGTCATTTTGTGGTCTCACACACACACACACACACACACACACACACACACACACACACACACACACACACACACACACACACACACACACACACACACACACACACACACACACACACACACAACACACACACACACACACACACACACACACATGTGTATATACGGTGGATCGGTGGTCTAGAGGTAACGCGCCTGTCTAGAAAGCGAAAAGTCCGGGTCTGAAGTGTGCGGCGGTTCGTACCCCGTTTGGACCGGAAATTTTTCCCCCATCCATTAGACCATGAGTGGTGGTCTGGGCGCTAGTCTTTCGGATGAGACGATAAACCGAGGTCCCGTGTGTTACACGTAATTATTTAGCGCACGTAAAAAAAAACCCACGGCAACAAGAGAGTTGTCCCTGGCAAAATTCTTAGAAAAAAGCCACTCTGATAGGGAAACAAATACAGCTGCAGAAAAAAAAAAAAAAAGAAGGGTGAAAGGGTGGCGCAGCGCTAAGTGGCGACGCGTTCTCCCGCTCTCCCCGGGGAGAGCAGCCCGAATTTCACGGAGAGAAATCTGCCATGACTTAAAGTGGTATGAAATAAAATCTGAGCGCTTTGATTTGTTGCTTTACAAGATTCAGCGCTATATAAATTCCATACATTATTATTATTATTATTATTATATATATATATTGTTCTTTGTTTTTGTTATACAGTTATGGACCTGATAACCAGAAAATACAGTGGACATGATTTTTTAAGGGTAGATACAGGGATATACACATTTCTGTACAAAATGAAATGTACTATAAATTGCATATACCACAAACAGCTTAATAAAAAAGAAACCTAAATAGATCTGACCAATATCAGATACTACTTGCTTTACAACGTGACAACACTGTAAAGCCAAACAGCTGAAATATACATGAAGCTACCCAGCTACTATCTGGAAGGTGGTGATAAATTTGATATCAAATGCAATAGGAATTACTTTTTAACATGACTTCATAACGTTGATATGTGTACACCGAATACAATGTTGGAGATACATGTAGGAAGGAGGTGCAGTGACTTCGGCCCGCCTTCTGGTTGTTAACTGGTGGTAGCATGCTCCAGAGATGCTGCCAGACTAGGACAGGCTTCATTTGAATAGATCGATTCTTGGTATGGGTCGCTGTTTTGTTCAATCTCGTGGATTCAAATGAAATTTTGATCTCAATTATTTTGTTGGAGCATACCCGTATAGGATTTTGAGCAGACATATTCCTTTATCTATAGATAACAAAGATAACTTCAGGTTTTGTATAACCAGAATCAACTAAACTGAGAGAGAGAATAACCTTGGATGACCTTTTTGTGTTATCGATCTGCAATCAGCTTCTCAACACAGCGATAACAGTGAACTGATGAACCCCAGTTGTTATTTGATGAACACAGGAAGTCGGTTATCACTTCAGCCGCCATGTTATCTATCTATCTATGGTTGTGGTCACTCCATCAGCTTTCACCCAAAGGGTTGACCTACAGCTCTTTACAACAACCAGTTAAGTATGGTGCGTCATTGGAGCCTAAAGATCTCAATGACGGATTGAACTGGCCAAGTTTATCTGACAGAAAAACCCACGTCCCAGAGAGACAGTTCCTAGATTCGACATCGTCTGTTCAACTGCTTTTAACCACGTCAATCCTACTGGAGCTGTCTTAGTGAACAGACATTGGACGTTAAATGAAATGCAGCAATACGAATTCGAATTAAAAAATGATTGCGCACGTGGGTGATGTGATGTGATGTGATGTGATGTGTGTGTATGTGTGTGTCGCGCGTGCACAAGATTTTCTGCGTGCATTCGCACACGGGGCTTTATTGTCTCCTCGAAAGGACTGAGAGGAGTGGGGTCGGTACTAGTGTTAACTCCCGGGCAAATCTTTCCTTAAACGATGGCCTTCGTGCTGGCTCGATCCCGGGGCCACCTGATGACCAGCACAACGCTCTAACCACCAGGACCCCAGTCACCCCCACCCCAACCGTGTTCTGTGTATGAACGCACCCACACACACACATCTTGCACAGACTAAGACCCATGCGTTTTCCATGGAAGAAAAAGAGACCAGCTATGCCCAGTGATGCAGCTGACATCAACATACCCAGCATGCAATGTACAGGCTAAGGCCGGTCTGAATGAAGACTGAACTCTGCTGTAGTTCCACTTGGACAAGGTCAGGCAATGACAAGAGTCACCTTGGACACTTCAGTTCACAATGATTTAATCCCATCAACTCTTTCGAGCTGTAGAGAAACAAAAGGTATACAATAAATGAATGAGGGGTATAAACACTGGTGCACAAAGGACAATCACTCCACATGGCTATACACTGTCAGGGCTGATACACCCTGCATGGATGGCAAATTAGTTATGTACTTTTAGAAAGTATACACTATCTAAAGTGACGTCTTGCGCGCACGTTAAAACCCGTTCCGATTTTCGGAAGAGTAGGCTATTGTGGGCCTATGCTGGTGGTAACGGATGACAAAATTTACAAAACTGCATACACACGTGGACTGGATGTTAAAAAAAAGCACATAAGTGATTATTCCATTACCATCGAAATAAAAGAGATATATATATATATATATATAGAGAGAGAGAGAGATAGATAGATAGATAGATAGATAGATAGATAGATAGATAGATAGATAGATAGATAGATAGATAGATAGATAGATAGATAGATAGATAGATAGATAGATAGATAGATAGAAAAAACAAAAGAGAACGAACAACATCATAAGAAAAATGGCAAAAGGGAGACAACTCACATGAGACAGAGAAGGAGAACAGCCGAGATGGCCTTCATGCTCCAGGTCTTCAGGTCTGGTGGAGGTGTCCGTTAGTCTGTCCCCACACTGCCGGATACCTAGGCTAGTTAGTGGTGTGTCCGTTAGTCTGTCCCCACACTGCTGGATACCTAGACTAGTTAGTGGTGTGTCCGTTAGTCTGTCCCCACACTGCCGGATACCTAGGCTAGTTAGTGGTGTGTCGGTGAGTCTGTCCCCACACTGCCGGATACCTAGGCTAGTTAGTGGTGTGTCCGTTAGTCTGTCCCCACACTGCTGGATACCTAGACTAGTTAGTGGTGTGTCCGTTAGTCTGTCCCCACACTGCTGGATACCTAGGCTAGTTAGTGGTGTGTCGGTGAGTCTGTCCCCACACTGCCGGATACCTAGGCTAGTGGTCACCTGTAGTGCTCTCTTGTCTGTCAGGCACCTCAGTGCAGGCTGTCTGATGGGTGATGCAGCGTGAAAAGTACACCACCTCATTATCAATGCCCCTGTCCCAGTTTGCAGGTATGCCCGGCTAGATGGCTGTTGTGCAGTGTGTGTGTGTGTTGTGGTGTGTGTGTGTGTGTGTGTGTGTGTTTGTGTTGTGTGGTATGTGCGTGTGTGTGGTGTGTGGTTGTGTGTGTGTGGTGGTGTGGCGTGCGTGTGTGTGTGTGTGTGTGTGTGTGTGTGTGTGTGTGTGTGTGTTTGTGTGTGTGTTGTGTGTGTGTGTGTGTTGTGTGTATGTGTGTATGTGTGTATGTGCGTGCGTGTGTGTGTGTGTGTGTGTGTGTGTGTGTGTGTGTGTGTGTAGGGGTGTGTGTGTGGTGTGTGTGTGTGTGTGTGTTGATTTTTTTAAAGTTATCTTGGAATGATCATACCAATTTAAAATGTAGCTTTCTTAATCTTGTGTCTTTGGAGATAATTATACATATCAATCTGCCTGTCAGTATTGTAACTGCCTTCATGGGATGATTAAAGTGTTTTGGACTTGACTTGACTATTTCTCCTTGGTAATTTTAACCCGCCAGTTTTGTTTCTCTGGTGAATAACTGTGGAGAAAATTCACACACACACACACAAATACACACACAGGGAACAGCCCCAGAGAAAATAGAATAATGATTCACACACACACACCACACACACACACACACACACACACACACACCACACACACACACACACACATACACACACAACACACACACACACGCACACACACACACACACACACACACACACACACACACACACACACACACACACACACAGGGAACAGCCGCTGTGAAAAAAATAGTTATTCACAACGCACACACACACACACACACACACACACACACACACACACACACACACACCACACACACACAGGGAACAGCCCGCTGTGAAAATAAAATAGTTATTCACACACGACACACACACACCACACACACACACACACACACACACACACACACACACACACACACACACACAGGGAACAGCCGTCGTGAAAATAAAATAATTGCTCACACACACGCGCGCGTGCGCGCACGCACGCACAAACACACACACAACACACACACACACACACACACACACACAGGGAACAGCCGTTGTGAAAATAAATAATTGTTCACACACGCGCGAGCGCACGCACGCACACACGCGCACAGGGAACAGCCTTCGAAAAATAAAAATTATTCACACACACACACACACACACACACACACACACACACACACACACACACACACACACACACACACACACACACAGGGAACAGCCGCTGTGAAAATAAATAGTTTTCACACACACACACACCACACACACACACACACACACACACACAGGGAACAGCCGTTGTGAAAATAAAATAATTGTTCACACACGTGCTCGCGCACGCATGCACGCACACACACGCACGCACAGGAACAGCCTTCGAGAAAATAAAACAATTATTCACACACACACACACACACACACCACACACACACACACACACACACACACACACACACAATCAAAAAAGAGAATATACTGATGTAAGCAAAGGAGCTAAGGCTCCCATTAGATGATCGTGCTGTTCGAAAATGTAATGTTATGTGGGGATTGTCTTCCTTCACCACAAGCGCCAAGCATACTAGCATGGGAACAGATGACAAAAAGTTACAAAATCGCAGCCACACAGGCACTGGATGCAAAACAAAAAACCCACACGAATGCTTATTCCATTGTCCTCGAAATAAAAGATAGAAAAAATTCATAAGTAACAGCGAGTATGCTCCAAGAATCAAGACCAAAACAAACTTCGGAAGTCAGAGTATGGCTACCTCTAATTATGGCCAGTTAACTGAAATAACAGTTAATGCACCAAACCTTTCCTCCAGTCAGTGACAGGGATTGCCAGGTGTAAGTTAGGAGACAAGAGTGTGTAACATGGCTGACCCCAGGAGTGCTTAAGCTGGGCAACAACAACAACAACAACAACAACAACAGTAAGAGCAGGTAGTTGAGTCCACGAAAAGGAGGGACACTGCCAGACTGCTGGTGACTGGCGGTGCTGGTGAATGAAGTAATCAGGGGAAGCAGGAGTGTTGGTCCTGTCTGTCTCACCTGTCTCCAGGCATGTCCACAACTGTGGTCCCCAGCTCTTGACCAAGCCTGCACTGCAGAGTCACAGAGGACAGAAGTTTATCTTACTGATTTTATGTATTTTACTTCTCTCTCATGAGTGCTTAATTCATTATCCTTGAAATAAAAAGTAACTAAAATAAACTCTCTCTGTCTTTGTCTCTGTCTGTCTGTCTGTCTCTGTCTGTCTCTCTCTCTCTCTCTCTCTCTCTCTCTCTCTCTCTCTCTCTCTCTCTCTCTCTCTTCTCTCTCTCTCTCTCTGTAGAGGGGGGGGGGGGGGGGGGGGGATTTAGACTATGCGCTCATTTGATTTATTTTTTTACATCCAGTCCATGAGTATGCAGTTTTGTCCATTTTGTCATCCGCTCCAACGGAGATGAATGGCCTACTCTTCCGAAAGGCGGAGCAGGTTTTAACATCTGCGCAACATGGTCTACCTGCGTGCGCACACGAGACCTCAGTTTATCATCTAATCCGAAGGACTTTTGGTGGAGTGGAGTCGGCAGTGGTGTTAACTCCAGGGGGAAGAAACAACAAGGTTAATTAACAAGCATCTGGGTGCTGGCTGGCTGGCTGGCTTGCACCTTGGCTCCAATCCGGACCCTCAGATGGGGAACCAATGGGCAACGCTCCAAACCACCAGGCCACCCAGTCCAAGTTATCAGGGCTTCACACTGACTGAGAGTTAGGCGTCACAAACACGCGTCACACACGCACACACACACACGCACGCACGCACGCACAAGTAATACAGTTTGTTATCGCCAGTGTATACCAATCCCCTCAATCGGTGTGACCCCTCACATCCACAGTAAATCCATTAGGGAAATCGGCTGGGGGGGGGGGGGGACCAAAAAAACCCACCGACACAAAAAAGAAAACCCACTGTGCATTACAGTGCCCTCAAACAAGACGTTGAAGCTTATCTCTTTTCCACACACACACACACACACTCGCGCGCGCGCGCGCGCATGCGTGCATGCGTGCGTGCGTGCGTGTGCATACATAAAAAGAGGAAGAGATGAAAAATAATCACGCACGCACACGCACACACACAGAGAGACTTTCCTACATTTTTTCTCAGAATGTTCTATCATAGATCTAAATAAGCGAGAGAACAATTTTTTTTATTTTTTATTTTTCAGAGGGAATAGATTAAGCATGACATTGCTTTTTTACATCAGCCTCGGGGAGAAAAAAAGAGAGAGAGAGAGGAGAGAGAGAGAGAGATGAGAGAGAGAGAGAGAGAGAGAGAGAGAGAGAGAGAGAGAGAGAGCATAGAGAGAGACATAGAGAGAGACAGAGACACTGACTGACAAATTCTTTTATGTCGAGGATAATGAATAAGCACCCGTGTGCTTTTTTTTACATCCAGTCCCTGCCCTTGGTGATTTATATGAAAATAAAATAAAATAAAGCCAATACCAATACACTCACACTCTAAACGGGAAAAATAAAATATCCCCACACACAAAAATCACCGAAAAAAGAGAGATAAAGAAAAAAGCAACAACAAATAATAATAATAAAAGAAAGCAAAACATAGCAAAACAAAAAACTACAGAAACAACCACAAACAAAAAATAGCAAAGAAACCAAGAGCAAAATAAAGCAGCAACAACAACAACAAGGGGGGAAGAGACAACGCATAATCCCCCTAAAAAACAACCAAACAAAACAAAACAACAAAAAGCCCTCCATTTATAAAGGAGAACAAACCAAGTAAATAGTATCATTTTGGCTAACAGAAAGAAACGTCAACAAATTCATTATATTTTTTAAGGGAAAGAAACAGCAATAGTAAACTAGACAAAAACAAATAGTATATAAGCAGACTTAGGAGATTATGCAAAAGCAATTTAAGTCCCCATGCACACGTACACGCACACGTACACACACACACGCGCGCGCGCGCGCGCGCGCGCGCGCACCATGCATCCATGCCAAAATCAAATCTTTATGAATATTATTTATAGTCATAGAAAAGGACATCTACACATTGAAATTAAGCTATGCATAATTGATACAATCAAAACAAGATATTGAAATAAAACATTCACTAAATCTCAAATACAGTCAACTTAGGCAATAATATTGAACTATTAAATCTGAATAAAGCATTCAACAGGATACAAACTGTAAACACTACAATTTAATCTATAAGCAAAACAATACAAGGAGAGAGAGAGAGAGAGAGAGAGAGAGAGAGAGAGAGAGAGAGAGAGAGAGAGAGAGAGAGAGAGAGAGAGAGAGAGAGAGAGAGTACACTGTACATTTTGAATCTATATGATACTGTATACAATTTTCAATTCATCAACACTATCACCATTAGCACTCCCTGTGATTTAACATTGTGCATGGTAAAATCATCCTAGAGTTATGATAGATACATAAAGAAGAAGGATAGTGGAAATTATTTCTAGAAGTCATTTGCAATAACACAATAGGGAGATACAAGTAAAACATTCACACTCATACAGAGAGAGAGAGAGAGAGAGAGAGAGAGAGAGAGAGAGAGAGAGAGGAGAGAGAGGGAGGAGAGAGAGAGAGGGATAATTTGGCATAAGGTAAGGGAGGATATATCTACTTTGTTTCCAACAGATCAACTGTGGTTTGTTATTTTTTGATGCATCAAGTGGATGGGAAAAAAAGACTTTTGAATATTGTTAATGATTGGTGTTGTCTAAATGAGTCAGGAAGGGAGTTCCACAGCACAGGGCCTGAGTAAAGTAAGCTAGATTTGAACAAATCTATTCTTGGGATTGGACACTCAGCTTTTCAGTATTTCTGGAATGATTCATCGAGAATTTGTCTTTTAAGGATGAGGGAACAGTTCCTGTCATTATCTTATTTATTTATTTATTCTTTTATATCCAGGATAATGGAATAAGCACTCATGTCCTTATTTACATCCAGTCCCCGTGTGTATGCGGTTTTGTAAATTTTGTCATCTGTTTTCAGGGCACACAATGGCCTACTCTTCCGAAAAACGGAGCAGGATTTAACGTGCGCAAGATGTTCTGCATGCGTTCGAACACGGGGCTTCGGGTTATAGTCTCATCCGAAGGACATTAAACATCATGAGGCCTTTGTTAAATCTTAGTCTTTGGTGTAGGGGATGAATATTTAACTGAGGATAATCCACTTCTAGTAACTTTGTCTTCTTCAGAAGGACCAGTTTAAGAGTACGTTTATACAGACTTAATAATGGTTTCATAGTGTTTGCACTAGCAGAATCCCACAGGATTGAAGTGTAATCTACTGAAGATTGTATATAAGCTTGAAAGAATAGTTTTCTTGAATGAAAGCCAAGAACATGTTTTATTTTAGTCCATTGGTATACTCTTTGAGAGTTGTATGTGCATAGATCGGATATGTGATGGTACCAGCTGAGATTTTCATCAATTGTTACTCCTAGAACTTTGTGGTGAGAGGTTGAAAGAGAGAGAGAGAGAGAGAGAGAGAGAGAGAGAGAGAGAGAGAGGAGAGAGAGAGAGAGGAGAGAGAGAGGAGAGAATGATAATGACAAATTCTTTCCATGTGCTTTTTTACATCCAGTCCCCACCCTTAGGGATATATTATGATAATAAAATAAAATAAAGCCCATACCAATACACTCACACAGTATAGGGGAAAATATCTATACAAAAGCCCCCACAAAACTCAAAGAAGAGAGAGAGAGAGAGAGAGAGAGAGGAGAGAGAGAGAGAGAGAGAGAGAGAGAGAGAGAGAGAGAGAGAGAGAGAGAGAGAGAGAGAGAGAGAGAGAGATCAAATTCTTTTTATTTCGAGGATAATGAATAAGCAGGCATGTCCCTTTTTTACATCCAGTCTTAGGGATACACCATACAGTAATTTTTTTAAATATTTTTGATAATCGCAGTACACATACACTCACATAGAACAAAAATAACAACAAATAAGGAGAGAGAGAGAGAGAGAGAGAGAGAGAGAGAGAGAGAGAGAGAGAGAGAGAGAGAGAGAGAGAGAGAGGAGAGAGAGAGAAGAGAGATTTTTTAAAATTTATTCTTTTATATTGAGGATAATGGAATAAGCACTAAAGGATTTTTTACATCCAGTTCCCGTGTGTATGGGGTTTTGGAAATTTTGTCATCCGTTCCCACCAGCACACAATGGCCTAATCTCGGAACAGGGTTTAACGTGTGCCAAGATGATCTGCGTGCGTTCGCACAAGGGGCCTCGGTTTATAGTCTCATCCAAAGGAAAGACAATGACAATGACAATGACAAATTCTTTTATTTCGAGGATAATGAATAAGCACCCATGTGCTTTTTTACATCCAGTCCCCGCCCTTAAGGATATATATGATAATAAAATAAAATAAAGCCCATAGCAATACACTTACACAGTATACCAAAAAATATCTACACAAAATCCCCACAAAAATCACTGAAGAGAGAGAGAAGAAAAAAAAAGCAACAAGTAAGAAAGAAACAGAACAGAAAACACCGAAACAACCCAAAAAATAGCAAGAACCAAGAGCAAAACAAAAACGGCAACAACAACAAGGGGAGAAGGGACAACCGAATAGTCCCCCCTCAAAAAAAACAACAACCCCAAACCCAAACCAAAACAGAACCAAACAAAGCAAAACCTCCATAAAATAAAGGACAAACCACATAAATAGTTTCATTTTGGCTAACAGAAAGAAACGTCAAAAATTCTTAGAGAGAGGAGAGAGAGAGAGAGAGAGAGAGAGAGAGAGAGAGAGAGAGAGAGAGAGAGAGAGATATTCCTTTATTTTGAGGATAATGAATAAGCACCCATGTGCTTTTTTACATCCAGTCCCCGCCCTGAAGGATATATATGATAATAAAATAAAACAAAGCCCATAGCAATACACTTACACAGTATAGGAAAAAATATCTACACAAAAATCCCAAAAAAATCACCAAGACAGAGAGAGAGAAAAAAAAAGTAGCAACAAGTAAGAAAGAAAGCAGAACAGAAAACACAGAAACAACCGAAAAAATAGCAAGAACCAAGAGCAAAACAAAAGCGGCAACAACAACAAGGGGAGAAGGGACAACCGAATAGTCCCCCCTCAAAAAGCAACAACAAAACAACCCCAAACCCAAACCAAAACAGAACCAAACAAAGCAAAACCTCCATAAAATAAAGGAGAACAAACCACATAAATAGTTTCATTTTGGCTAACAGAAAGAAACGTCAAAAATTCTTTGTGCTTTTATGGGAGGCAACAGCAATAGTAAACTACATGAAACAAATATTGTATAAGCAATTTGCATCCCAATGCCCACACACACACACACACACACACACACACACACACACACACACCATGCATCAATGCCAACATCAAATCTTTATGAATATCATGTATAGTCATAGAGAAGGACATCTGCACTTTGGAATTAGCTATACATAATTGATACACTCAAAACAAGATATCAAAATAAAACATTCACTGAATCTCAAATACAGTCAACTTACACAGTAGAACTGAAATATTAAAGCTGAATAAAGCATTCAACAGGATACTAATTATAAATACGACAATTAAATCTATAAGCAAACAATAAAAGGAGAGAGAGAGGGGGAGAGGAGAGGAGAGGAGTGAGGAGAGAGAGAGGGAGAGAGAGAGGAGGAGGAGAGAGAGAGAGTAAGAGAGAGGCTTTGTACATTTTGAATCCATATGATATTGAACATAGTTTTCAAATTCATCAACACTATCACCATTAGCACTCACACTGTGATTTGACATTGTAAATGTTGGATCGTCCTAGAGTCATAAAGAGTAGGATGTTGAAGAATCATTTATAGAAGTCATTTTTCATAACACAATAGCGATATACAATTAAACATTCACACTTATCACACAGATAGGGGGGGGGGGGGAGACAATGACAATGACAATGACAAATTCTTTTATTTCGAGGATAATGAATAAGCACACATGTGCTTTTTTACATCCAGTCCCCGCCCGTTAGGGATACATCTAATAATAATAACCAATACTTATACGTCTCACAATAAAAACAAGGGGAAATAACCCTTTAAATCCCCCAAAACAGCCCCCCCCCCCCCTACCCCCCCCCCCCCCCCCCCAAAGCAAGAAAATAAAAGAAAACCATAAAAATACCCCACCCCACCCCCAGAAAACCTTAACCAAAACAAACAAACAAATAAAAGAGAAGGAAAAACCAAGCCACGAGAGAGAGAGAGAGAGAGAGGAGGAGAGAGAGGAGGAGAGAAGGAGAGGGAGAGAGAGGAGAGTGAGAGAGAGAGAGGATAATTTGGTATAATGTAAGGGAGGATATATTTACTTTGTTTCCAACAGATCAATTGTGGATTTTTTTATGCATCAAGTGGATGAAAAAAGGACTTTTGAAGATTGCTAACATTGGTGTTGTCTAAATGAGTCAGGAAGGGAGTTCCACAGCACAGGGCCTGAGTAGAGTAAGCTAGATTTGAACAAATCTATTCTTGGGATTGGGCACTCAGCTTTTCAGTATTTCTAGAATGATGCATAGGGAACTTGTCTTTTAAGGATGAGGGAACAGTTCCTGTCATTATCTTAAACATCATGATGCCTTTGTTAAATCTTAGTCTTTGGTGTAGGGGAAGAATATTTCACTGAGTATAATCCACTTCTAGTAAGGTAGTCTTCTTCAGAAGGACCAGTTTAAGAGCACGTTTATACAGACTTAATAATGGTTTCATAGTGTTTGCACTAGCAGAATCCCACAGGGTTGAAGCATAATCTATTGAGGATTGTATATAAGCTTGAAAGAATAGTTTTCTTGAATGAAAGTCAAGAAAATGTTTGATTTTAGTCAATTGGTATACTCTTTGAGACATGTATTTGCACAGATGGGATATGTGATGGTACCAGCTGAGATTTTCATAAATTGTTACTTTTAAAACTTTGTGGTGAGAGGCTTGTTCTATTGTTTCCATTTTAATATGGATTGGAGAAAATTTATGAGATAGATTTTGTCACTTTTGTCTGGTAGTGATAAGCATGCATTTTGTTTTTTGGGGGTGTGTAGACATGTGATTTAGTTCAGTCCATTTGACAAAATCATCAGTGCTTTTTGCAATGTCTTTGCAAGAGAGTTAATGTCAGTATGGCTTGTATGTATGGTGTGTCGTCAGCAAAAAGTTCGCATTTAGATTTGATATGGAGAGGGAAGTCATTTATGTATAATGAAAAGAGAATTGGTCCTAAGATGGATCCCTGTGGTACTCCATAATGAATGGGTTTTAGTGTGGATGTGGACGTAGCTATTGAAACACATTGTTGCCTGTTTGTAAGATAAGAAGCAAGAAGTTCAAGAGTATTTGTAGAGAGATTATATAAGTCTAGCTTTTTAATGAGAAGTCTTCGGTCAATTGTATCAAATTTATTGTCATTAATGTTTGACAGCCAATTGTCTACACGAGAGAGAGAGAGAGAGAGAGATGAATTGACGTGGGAGGGGGAACCAAGTTTGCCCACCACCGACAAGAAAAAAAAGAGGTCAAGGCTGACAGAGCCAGACCTTAGCCCTTTCAGTAGGCTTACCACGGCCACGCGCGTGTACCCAGTTAGGCCTAGCCTAGCTTAGATTGCGTTCATTGAGGGCGCGTGCCTACATATTACGATCTTTAGGCCGGGCCTGGTGTTGGAGTGAGTGTGGCCAGCAGATCTAGCCTAGCCCGCAGGGAGCTGTGTACAGGTGCAGGCCCAGTGCTGCTGAACCTGACCTGCAGTTTGTCAACCACACGGCCTTACCTCTGCAGCTGATCGATTGAAGAAGTTGGTGTCTCTTGCACACCCCATTTTATTTTTGTTGTCATACAGGTTGGTTGGTGACCCCTCTCTCTCTCTCTCTCTCCATTATCCTCGATATTAAAGAATAGCATAAAAAAATTTAAAAATTTAAAGCTCCCGTTATTGTCATTGATATCAGTTTCCACATTGATTTCATTTTGTTGATGCCAAATTGTAATTGACAATTAAATTATCAGTTTTCATTTTGCTGATAGCACACATATGTGTATCACTGTATACTCTCTGCTGATAACACACACACACACACACACACACACACATTCTCTCTCCCATCTCTCTCTCTCTCTCTCTCTCTCTCTCTCACTCTCTCTCTCTCACCTTTTATTGTCTTGCTTATAGTTATGGTGTATCCTGATGTAGGATTCATATTTTATATTTTCAATACTTATTGGACTTGTCGTCTGTACTTAAGTTTTAACGAGTGCCCTATTTCCATATCTTATTGTTATGTGTAACAAGTATATGTAGCATTTGAGGATGTGTAGATGTTTATCTTTATGACTTATTAAGTTTGGTTGTTATTCTTCTTGGTTTTGTTGTTGTTGTTTCTGTTTCTCTTTTTTTTTCTTCTTTTCTTCTTTTGTTGGTTTGGTTTTTCTTTCTCTTTTGTTTGTTTGTTTTGGTTATGGTTTTTTCTCTGGGGGGGTGGGGGGTAGTGGGGGGTGTTTTTAGGGTTTTCTTTTATTAGTTTGCTGCTTTGGGGGGGGGGGTTGTTGGGGGGGGGGGGGTCTTTTTTGAAAAGGGTTATTTCCCCATGTTTCTACTGTGAGACTGTGTAAGTGTTGGGTTATTATTAAGATGTATCCCTACAGGTAGGGACTGGATGTAAAAAGCACATGAGTGCTTATTCATTATCCTCGAAATAAAAGAATTTGTCATTGTCATTGTCATTGTCACTCTAATTGTCCCACTTTCACATAGTGACTCACTCTTCACCTCCTATACATGTTTAGATTTTAAATTATTTTTTGTGTTTGTATGCTCCTTTCCTTGTTAGTTGATTGTTGTTTTAAATCTCCATCTTGAGACTAATAATGTTTTCATGTTACTTGATCTGGTGGATACAGGAGTTAGTCTTATTCATTTTTCTTTTAAATCTTATTCTATTTAATTTCTTATTTTCATCCTTTCATTAATACAGGTCTGTTAAATGTGAATTCATGTCTATGAATGAGACTCTCTCTCTCTCTCTCTCTCTCTCTCTCTCTCTCTCTCTCTCTCTCTCTCTCTCTCTCTCTCTCTCTCTCTCTCTCTCTCACTCTCTCTCTCTCACCTTTTATTGTCTTGCTTATAGTTATGGTGTATCCTGATGTAGGATTCATATTTTATATTTTCAATACTTATTGGACTTGTCGTCTGTACTTAAGTTTTAACGAGTGCCCTATTTCCATATCTTATTGTTATGTGTAACAAGTATATGTAGCATTTGAGGATGTGTAGATGTTTATCTTTATGACTTATTAAGTTTGGTTGTTATTCTTCTTGGTTTTGTTGTTGTTGTTTCTGTTTCTCTTTTTTTTTCTTCTTTTCTTCTTTTGTTGGTTTGGTTTTTCTTTCTCTTTTGTTTGTTTGTTTTGGTTATGGTTTTTTCTCTGGGGGGGTGGGGGTAGTGGGGGGTGTTTTTAGGGTTTTCTTTTATTAGTTTGCTGCTTTGGGGGGGGGGGGGGGGTTGTTGGGGGGGGGGTCTTTTTTGAAAAGGGTTATTTCCCCATGTTTCTACTGTGAGACTGTGTAAGTGTTGGGTTATTATTAAGATGTATCCCTACAGGTGGGGACTGGATGTAAAAAAGCACATGAGTGCTTATTCATTATCCTCGAAATAAAAGAATTTGTCATTGTCATTGTCATTGTCACTCTAATTTGTCCCACTTTCACATAGTGACTCACTCTTCACCCTCCTATACATGTTTAGATTTTAACATTATTTTTTGTGTTTGTATGCTCCTTTCCTTGTTAGTTGATGTTGTTTTAAATCTCCATCTTGAGACTAATAATGTTTTCATGTTACTTGATCTGGTGGATACAGGAGTTAGTCTTATTTCATTTTTCTTTTAAATCTTATTCTATTTAATTTCTTATTTTCATCCTTTCATTAATACAGGTCTGTTAAATGTGAATTCATGTCTATGAATGAGACTCTCTCTCTCTCTCTCTCTCTCTCTCTCTCTCTCTCTTCCCTCTCTCTCTCTCTCTCTCTCTCTCTCCCCAAAAATGAGTGTTGATGGTGATCATGTACTGTATTGAGAATTATATATTTGATATTATCTCTGAAACACACACACACTCTCTGTCTCTCTGTCTCTCTGTCTCTTCTCTTCTCTGTCTCTCTCTCTCTCTCTCTCTCTCTCTCTCTCTCTCTCTCTTTATTTCATTATCATGACATATAATTTGAAACGAGTATAATCTAAAATGAGTGTTGATGGGATCGCATACTGTTTTGGGAATTATATATTGGATATTATCTCTGAAATACACACACACTCTCTGTCTCTCTGTCTCTGTCTCTCTCTCTCACCTTTTATCTTCTTGCTTATAGTTATAGTATATTCTGATGAAGGATTCATATATTTTCAATACTTTATTGGACTTGCCTCTGTACTTAAGTTTTAATGAGTGCCCTATTCCAATATCTTATAATTATGTGTAACAAGTATGTGTGCCATTTGACAATGTGTAGATGTTTATCTTTATGACTTATTAAGTTTGGTTGTGTTATTTTTCTTGGCTCTGTTGTTGTTCTTGTTCTTGTTCTTGTTGTTTGTCTGGTTTTTCTCTTTTTTATCATCTTTTGTTGGTTTGGTTTTTCCTTCTCTTTTGTTTGTTTGTTTGTTTTGGTTAGGGTTTTTTTTGGGGGGGTGGGGGTGGGGGGGTATTTTTAGGGTTTTCTTTTATTTGCTTGCTTTGTGGGGGGGGGGGGGGGTTGTTGGGGGGGAGCTGTTTTGAAAAGGGTTATTTCCCCTTGTTTTTATTGTGAGACTATATAAGTATTGGGTTATTATTATTAAGATGTATCCCTAACGGGCGGGGACTGGATGTAAAAAAGCACATGTGTGCTTATTCATTATCCTCGAAATAAAAGAATTTGTCATTGTCATTGTCATTGTCTCTCTCTCTCTCTCTCTCTCTCTCTCTCTCTCTCTCTCTCTCTCTCTCTCTCTCTCTCTCTCTCTCACCATTTATCATTTTGCTTATAGTTATAGTGTGTCCTGATAAAGGATTCATACCTTATATTTTTAATACTGTATTGGGCTTGTCGGCTGTACTTAAGTTTTAATGAATGCCCTATTTCATTATCTTATTGTTATATGTAACAAGTATGTGTACCATTTGACAATGTGTAGATGTTTATTTTTATGACTTATTAAGTTTGGTTTTTGTTATTTTTCTTGGTTTTGTTGTTATTCTTCTTCTTGTTGTTTGTTTTTCTCTTTTTTTCTTCTTTTTATTGGTTTGCTTTTTCTTTTTCTTTTGTTTGTTTGTTTGTTTTGGTCAGGGTTTTTTTGGGGGGTGGGGGATGTCTTTAGGGGGTTTTCTTTTATTTGTTTGTTTTTTGTTGTTGGGGTGTGTGGGGTGTGTTTTTTTTGGGGGGGAGGGGTTGAAAAGGATTATTTCCCTTTGTTTCTACTGTGTGAGAGCATAAGTATTGGGTTATTATTAAGATGTATCCCTACGGGTGGGGACTGGATGTAAAAAAGCATGAGTGCTTATTCATTATCCTCAAAATAAAAAAGAATTTGTCATTTCTCTCTCTCTCTCTCTCTCTCTCTCTCTCTCTCTCTCTCTCTCGCTCGCTCTCTCTTCCCCCTATCTCTCTGTGTCTCTGTCTCTCCCCCAGTAGAATAAGCCCTTTTGTGTTATGCCATATCATTATACAGTACACTCATATTTAAAATATATTCTCCTCGTAGCATGTAGCCAATTTGTCTGCGTGTGTTTGTGGGGGGTTTTTTATTCATAAAAAAATTATCATGTGCTTTTTTTAGATCCAGTCCCTGTGTGTATGCAGCTTTGTGAATTTTGTCATCTGTTCCCACCGGCACACAATGGCCTACTCTTCCAGAAAGCAGAACAAGTTTTAACGTGTGTGCAAGATGCTTTGCGCATGTTTGCACATGGGACCTCAGTTTATAGTCTCATCCAAAGGATGAGTGAGTGTGTGTGTTTGTGTGTGCGTTCATTGAGGGCGCATGCATGCTTGCACATGCATATATATATATGTAAATCATTATGCCATTATTTTCCCTCAACACACACACACACACACACACACACATGCATGCACGCACGCACACACACACACACACACACACACCACACACACACCTTCAGATTTAAAAACAAACAAAAAAAAGCTGGTAAGCTGTTATACTATGGTGTGGCGTTGATACCCCAAATCTCATGTTTTACTTAGTCTGTGGATAACCTTGGCTGAAAGCAGATGATAATCATGCATGTGTGTGTGCTGTGGCTCTTTCCTTGCCCAGAGAGGAAGAACAAACCTGACTTGGGTTTGCTTTGCACCTGCCTCAGTGTCTGTGAGCGAGGCTTGAACATGGCTGTCAGACTGTCTGTACATCACTACATGTATATCAGTGGCAAAGTCAACAAGATAAAGAGAGTATTTCTTCTTCTTCTTCTTCTTCTTCTGGTGGATCGGTGTCTAGAGGTAACGCGCCTGTCTAGAAAGCGAAAAGTCCGGGTCTGAAGTGTGCGGCGGTTCGTACCCCGTTTGGACCGGAAACTTTTCCCCCATCCATTAGACCATGAGTGGTGGTCTGGGCGCTAGTCTTTCGGATGAGACGATAAACCGAGGTCCCGTGTGTTACACGTAATTATTTAGCACACGTAAAAGAACCCACGGCAACAAGAGAGTTGTCCCTGGCAAAATTCTTAGAAAAAAGCCACTCTGATAGGGAAACAAATACAGTTGCAGACATGAAAAAAAAAAAAAGGGTGGCGCTGCACCTGTGGCGACGCGCTCTCCCCGGGGAGAGCAGCCCGAATTTCACGGAGAGAAATCTGCCGTGACTTAAAGTGGTATGAAATGAAATCTGAGCGCTTTGATTTGTTGCTTTACAAGATTCAGCGCTATATAAATTCCATACATTATTATTATTATTATTATTCTGCTTCTTCTGCTGCTTATTCTGCTTCTTCTTCTTCTTCTTCTTCTTCTAATAATAATAATAATAATAATAATAATAATATATGGAATTTATAGAGCGCTATATCTTGCAATTACAAACCAGAGCGCTTCCATTCAATCTGCTCCCACACAAACAACCAACAATGATTAACAATATTCTAACAAATTCAAATGTACACACACACACACACACACACACACACACACAAACACACCACCACACACACACACACACACACACACACACAGGTTGTACATTTCAGCAGGGTGTTGGAATTTTGGCTTTCAAAGGCAGGGACAGACATGAGATGAAACAAGAGGGAAAAATCTTAGGTTTGAAATAGGTATGTTTTGAGGCTGGATTTAAAGCTGTCGTAAGTAGGCTTTTCACGAAGGGAGAGAGGGAGGTCATTCCAGATTGATGGACCAGAAATAGAGAAAGAGCGACGGCCAACAGTGGATTGGTTGAATCTAGGTATTCGTAAGCACAAGGTATCTGCAATAGAGCGGAGGGAACGAGAAGGAGTGTACAGGTGAAGACATTCACAGAGGTAGGAGGGTGCTGTTTTGTGGAGACATTTGTAACAGAGGGTACTGATCTTGTACTTTACTCTCTGTGGCACAGGCAACCAGTGGAGAGATTGCAGGAGTGGAGTAATATGCTCAGATTTGTTCTTTTTGAGGACTAATCGAGCTGCAGAGTTTTGTATGCGTTGAAGGGAGTGGATAGATGATGCTGGCAGACCAGCCAAAAGAGAATTACAATAGTCCAGACGTGAAAGAATAAGAGATGTGACAAGTTTGGATGTTGCATCAGTGGACAGGTACTTTCGGATTGCACTTAAACGTCGTAATTGATAGTAGCAGGATGGCAGGTCTGGGTGATGAACTTTTGCATAGAGAGTGTGTTGTCAATAACAACACCTAGATACTTAACTGCACTGGATAGCGGAACTGATGTACTGCCAAATTCTATTGAATCTATTGTGATGGAAGAGAGTTTGTGTTTGGTCCCTATAATCATGGCTTTGGTTTTATCTGCATTTAGCTGTAACTTGTTTTGTATCATCCAGTTTTGAATGTCCTGAAGGTAAAGTGACATATTTGTCAAGAGAGAAAGCAGATTTTCAGGAGTGTCACTGCTTTGAATCTGAGAGTCATCAGCGTAGAAATGATGGTTGATCTGGTGACGGTTTATTATGTATGAGAGTGGAACAGTGTAGAGAGTAAAACAGGACGGGGCCCAGAACTGATCCCTGTGGGACTCCACATTCTAGTTTTACAGGAATTGATTGAATTTTGTTTACTGAGACTGTCTGGAATCGATCAGTGAGGTATGAACTAAACCAGGTAAGGGCTGTGCCAGTAACACCGAACGTTTTTTGGAGACCGGAGAGAAGGATAGAGTGATCTATAGTGTCAAATGCTTCAGATAAGTCGAGAAGAGTGAGAAGAGAGATTTTCCCTGAGTCAGAAGCGTTTAGAAGTGTGTTTAACGTATGGACTAGGGTGGTTTCAGTGCTGTGGTTGACGCTATAGGCAGACTGAAATGCGGGAAGGAGACTATTTGAATGAAGATGGCTGTTGAGTTCTTCTTCTTCTTCTTCTTCTTCTTCTTCTCTGAGCATTCAGCCTTGCTGTTGTTGTCTGTCATAGAAGTCAAAATGTGCTGCGCTGCTGTTCAGCACCTAACAAGTCCGGCCAAGCACATCTGACTTTTGGCATGGGAGGGAATTGTTATATGTTAAGTCTTTGAACTGGGAAAAAAGGCATGATAATGGACCAAGAAAATAGACGAGATGGAGGTGACAGGAAAGAAAGAAACAAGGCAGAAACAAAGAGAGGGATAGAAAAGAGGGAATTCCTAGCACGACTTTGCAGGTGGGGATGCTGTTTATACTGACAGGCCCCTGATGCCCTCACAGAGGATTCTCCTCTTTTGATACAAAGTTTCTGCAACTTCTGACAGCAAGCTTTATCAGTCAGTGGCCTGAAGGCTGCAGTTTAAAGCCATGCTATATGTATACCCGGCTAGACTAGTTACACACCTTGAGGGGACAGTTCTGGTTGAAGTGGCTTTTGGATAATGGACAGTTCTGGTTGAAGTGGCTTTTGGATAATGGACAGTTCTGGTTGAAGTGGCTTTTGGATAGTGGACAGTTCTGGTTGAAGTGGCTTTTGGATAGTGGACAGTTCTGGTTGAAGTGGCTTTTGGATAGTGGACAGTTCTGGTTGAAGTGGCTTTTGGATAGTGGACAGTTCTGGTTGAAGTGGCTTTTGGATTGTGGACAGTTCTGGTTGAAGTAGCTTTTGGATAATGGACAGTTCTGGTTGAAGTGGCTTTTGGATAATGGACAGTTCTGGTTGAAGTGGCTTTTGGATAGTGGAAAGTTCTGGTTGAAGTGGCTTTTGGATAATGGAAAGTTCTAGTTGAAGTAGCTTTTGGATAATGGACAGTTCTGGTTGAAGTGGCTTTTGGATAATGGACAGTTCTGGTTGAAGTGGCTTTTGGATAATGGACAGTTCTGGTTGAAGTGGCTTTTGGATAATGGACAGTTCTGGTTGAAGTAGCTTTTGGATAATGGACAGTTCTGGTTGAAGTGGCTTTTGGATAATGGACAGTTCTGGTTGAAGTGGCTTTTGGATAGTGGACAGTTCTGGTTGAAGTGGCTTTTGGATATTGATTGTGTTCTTCCCTCTTTCTCGGCTAGAGCTTTGAGGTTGAGGTTTTTGCCCGCCACCACCATCAAGGTGACGGCAATCCAACTTCAGGGACAGTGTCTTGGAAACGTGACCAGTGTGCAGCTTGTACATACATCCTGCTCATGTCTCTCCCCTGCAGGCAATGGCCTTGACCCACAGGGCAGGGAGCAGACTGCGGTGTCTGTGGCCCAGAGTGAGGCAGCTGACCTCTTCACCTCTGACCTCTGACTCTGTCAGCATCAAGTCACGAAGCTTGCATCAAGGATTGTGTCATGGTAATTTTCTTATTTATTTATTTTGTATATATTGTTTTATCTATGTAGCTGTATGAGTATTTTAGTGTTTATGAATTGTTCAGATCCATCATCTATCAGATATAGACCTGTCAGTCTGAAATGTTGCAGCTGCGTTAGAGTGTGGGGGAAGGTGTTAAAGTCTGTTTGTCAGTGGTGCCGCCAACACCTCACACAAGTAGGCCTGGTGAACTCATTCATAGTCATGAGACAAAACCCACCATCACTGCCACAGCCCTGTCTTCATCCCTGGTCTAGCGGCAAAGCACCTGCCTAGAAAGGGAGATGATTTTGGTGGAATCATTCCCCGTTTCTTCCAAAACTGTTTCCCCATCTACTAGACCCTGAATTGTTGTCTGGGTGCTAGTCTTTGGGATGAGGCGATAAACCAAGATTCCATGTGCAGCTTGTATTCAGCGCACTTAAGAGAACACAGGGCAAAAAAAAAAGTCATCCCTGGCATATTCTGTAGAAAAAAGCCACTCTGGTGGGAAAGAAATACGCATGCAAACAGAAGAATTAAAAAAAAGAGACAGGTGGCATTGCTTTAGTCACATTAGCGGTGATGTGTTCTCCATGGAGAGAGCAGTCTGAATGTCATGCACAGATGTCTGCCATGAATGAGAGTGTTCAGTTCAGTTCTGGTCAACTTCAAATCAATTATGTAAAAAAAAGAAGAAAAGAAAGTAAGCTAACTTCAGCGGTATATTATGTGTGTCTTCAATTTCAATTTTACGTCTGTTCACTTAAGTGAAGTATATTATGTTGTGTGACTATGGTGTGCTGAAACAGAGGAGCTCTAGGGGAGAGTGGAGGGGTTCAGAACAAACGTGTGTGTGTGTGTGTGTGTGTGTGTATATATATATTTCTCTATATCTCTAAAATATCTATTTTATATATATATTATATATATTATCTATCTATATATCTATATATATATATATATATATATATTGCCACCAGAGGGATCGCTCTCCATTCTGCCTGCTATCAACAAAAACTGATTTAGAAATGTTGTTTTCATTCGAATCTTTTTCGGTTTTTTCATCGGCTAGAGCTTTGAGGTTCACTAATGGTGAGACTGTTGCATGTGTGACTGCTTTATGGCCGCCATTAAGGTAGCCACATTTCAGCTTCAGGGATAATGTCTCAATATGACAGGAGTGTGCATACTTTTTTTCCCCAATATATTTCTTGTCATCCATTCTTACCAGCATGAATGGCCGACACTTTTAAAAGGTAGAACGGGTTTTAACACTTACACAAGATGTTCTGTGTACGTTTGCACACAGGGCCTCAGTTTGTACTCATACAAAGGACTTTCAGAGGAGTTGAGTCATCAATGATGTGAACTCCAGGAGATAAAAATCCTCTTGATCAGGAATCCTAATGGTAGATTGATCCCAGACTGTCAAATCACAAGCACAATGTTCTAATCATTGGCTACCCCCTCCCCCCCACCCCCCTCCATATCCACATAATTGGTACGTGGGGAGGAAGAGGGGCCAGTAGAAGAATCATAGCAGACGTATAGAGTAATATAGATGTCTGTTCACCCTACCTAGGGGAGTGGAATATCATGAAGAAATTGTGTGTGTGTGTGCATGTGTGTGTGTGTGTGTGTTGTGTGTGTGGGGCGCGTGTGTTGTGCGCGCGTGTGTGTGTTGTGTGTGTGTGTGCGCGTGGTGTGTGTGTGTTGTGTGTGTGTGTGTGTGTGTGTGTGTGTGTGTGTGTGTGTGTGTGTGTGTGTGTGTGTGTGGTGCGTGTGTTCCTCAACTGGAACTCTCAGGTTCATCAATGGTCAGATTTTGTGTATGTGACCGTTTTTGCCCACCATGAAGGTAGCTGCATTCTGACTGTGGGCGGGGACTTTGATATGTTTGCTTTACAAGATTCAGCGCTATGTATGTACCATACACTAGTAGTAGTAGTAGTGGTAGTGGTAGTAGTAGTAGTAGTAGTAGTGGTAGTAGTAGTGGTATTAGTAGTGGTAGTAGTAGTAGTAGTAGCAGTAGTAGTAGCAGTAGTAGTAGTAGTAGCAGTAGTAGTGGTAGTAGTGGTAGTAGTAGTAGTAGTGTAGTGTAGTAGTAGTAGTGTAGTAGTAGTAGTAGTTGATGTAGTAGTAGTAGTAGTAATAGTGTTAGTAGTAGTAGTAGTGGTGGTAGTAGTAGTAGTAGTAGTAGTAATGTAGTAGTAGTAGTAGTAGTAGTAGTAGTAGCAGTAGTAGTAGTAGTAGTGGAAGTAGTAGTAGTTGGTAGTAGTAGTAGTAGTCGGTAGTAATAGTGGTAGTAGTAGTGGTGGTAGTGGTAGTAGTAGTAGTAGTAGTGGTTAGTAGTAGTAGTGGTAGTAGTGTGGTAGTGGTAGTGGAAGTAGTAGCAGTAGTAGTGTATAGTAGTAGTAGTAGTAGTAGTAGTAGCACTAGTAGTAGTAGTGGTAGTATGTAGTGGTAGTGGTAGTAGTAGTAGTAGTGTGGTAGGGGTAGAGTAGCAGTAGTAGTAGAGTAGTAGTAGTAGTAGTAGTAGTTAGAAGTAGTGGTAGTAGTAGTAGTGGTAGTAGTAGTAGTAGTGTAGTGTAGTAGTAGTAGTAGCAGTTAGTGTAGTGTAGTGGGTGGTAGTGGTAGTGGTAGTAGTAGTTAGTGTAGTAGTAGTAGTGGTAGTAGTAGTAGTAGTGTTGTGGTAGTGGTTAGTAGTAGAAGTAGTAGTAGTGTAGTGTAGTAGTAGTGGTAGTAGTAGTAGTAGAAGTAGTAGTAGTAGTAGTAGTAGTTAGTGGTAGTAGTAGTAGAAGTTTTAGTAGTAGTAGTAGTGGTAGTAGTGGTTAGTAGTAGTTGGTAGTAGTAGTGGTAGTAGTTAGTGGTAGTAGTAGTGTGGTAGTAGTAGTGGTAGTAGTAGTAGTAGTAGTAGTAGTACTAGTAGTAGTAGTAGTAGTAGTAGTAGTGGTGTAGTAGTGGTAGTGGTAGTAGTAGTGGGTGGTAGTAGTAGTAGTGAAGTAGAGGGTAGTGGTAGTGGTAGTAGTAGCAGTAGATAGTGGTAGTAGTAGTAGTGTAGTAGTGTAGTTAGTAGTAGTAGTAGTGGAAGTTAGTAGCAGTAGTAGTAGTAGTGGAAGTAGTTAATAGTGGTAGTAGTAGTAGTAGTAGTGTAGTAGTAGCAGTAGTAGTGGAAGTAGTAGTAGTAGTAGTAGTACTAGTAGTAGTAGTAGTAGTAGTGGAAGTAGTAATAGTGTTAGTAGTAGTAGTAGTAGTAGTACTAGTAGTAGTAGTAGTAGTGTTGATGTAGTATGTAGTAGTTATTTAATAGTGGTGTAGTAGTAGTAGTAGTAGTAGCAGTAGTAGCTGTAGTATTTGGTAGTAGTAGTAGTAGCAGTAGTAGTAGTAGTAGTAGTAGTAGTTGATGTAGTAGTAGCAGTAGTAATAGTGGTAGTTAGTAGTAGCAGTAGTAGTAGTAGTAGTAGTAGTAGTAGTAGTAGTAGTAGTAGTAGTAGTAGTGTAGTTAGCAGCAGCAGTAGTAGTAGTAGTAGCAGTAGTAGTAGTAGTAGTAGTAGTAGTAGTAGTAATAGTGGTTAGTAGTAGTAGTAGTAGTAGTGGTGGTAGTAGTAGTAGTAGTAGTAGTAGTAGTAGTAGTAGTAGTAGTAGTAGTAGTAGTAGTAGTACTAGTACTACATGGACTAGTGATTTATGCAGAAAGAGGCGTGTGGTTGTTTCAGGGGGAGGGGGGGGAGGTGTGATCCACAGCAGAGGTGTCTGTTTCCACCCAGCCCTGTTGGCTGCCTCCTCTGCCGCCCCGGCTGCCAGCAAAAAGGCTGTAAGTATGTGGTCTGTGAATGTCGGTTGGCCTGTTTTGCTCTGCTGTGTTGTATTTGTGTTGTGTTGTGTTGTTATATGGCTAACACTGTAACAGTCACTCTCACTGCAGATTTGTGTGTATGAAGTGTGGACTGTTGTGCTGTGTTATTTTATGGTGTGTGTGTGTGTTGTGTGTCTGTCTGTGTGTACATGTGTGTGTGTGTGTGTATGTGCTTGTGTGTTTGTGTGTGTTTGTGTGTGTGGGGGGGTATATGTATAAAACATATCAGTACAAGTTCTGCATATTGATAAGTGATCCTCACATGTATGTGTACCTCAACTTTTCCCCATCCACTAGACCTTGAGTGGTGGTCTGGGTGCTAGTCTTTTTGATGAGATAATAAACTGAAGTCCAACGTGCAGCACACATTCAGCACACGTAAAAGAACTTATAGCACCAAGACAATTGCCGTTGGCAAAATTCTGTGGGAAAAAGCCACTCTTGTAGGATGACAGGTGCACATACAGACAGGAACTTTTTTAAAATGGGCGACGCTGCTCTTGTGGCGACATGCTCTGCCCAGGGAGAGTAGCTCGAGTTTCACACACTGAAGTCTTCCCTGACTGACAGTAGTATACAACACTGCCCCTGTGGGGATGCTGGGCCTGTCAGTATAAACAGCATCCCCGCCTTCTGGAAAATCAGTGTCAGGAGCTCCCTCTTTTCTATCCCTCTCTTTGTTGCTGCCTTGTTCCTTTTCTTCCTGTCACCTCCTTCTTGTCTGTTGTTTTCTGCCTGTTTTGTCCACCCTCTGGCCTGTTTTCCCAGAAAGACTTGACAGATGACACTTTTCTCTCACACTGGAGTTGGATGTTCTGGACCAGACTTGACAGGTGTAGGCGCAGTGCATTTTTGCTCCTGGGATCAACATGAATGGTAGCAGGATCAAAAAGAGCTTGCCAGCTAAAAGGAACACTTGGATAAGGACTCCAAACATACGGCTTGGTAATCAGTTGCTGAGTGCAATGATGATATACACAACGGCATTTGCACTGAGTTGGGTTAATCCAGAAGCTGGGAAACTGTTCAAAGCTTCAGTACTGGGAGCCATTGTCCGGCACTGGATCCAAGCCAGAGTTAGTATGCAGGGTTGTCAGACTTAACAGCTTTGTAACTAACGCGTTGGAAGATAAGAATACTAGGTTCAGTCCGAGATCAGATAATGCGCTACGTTGACATATCTGGTCTTCCTGGACATGGACCGGACTGCCCAGAATTTGGAAGGAGTAAAGGCAGTGGAAGTAGTTTTGAGACGCGTTTGGCATCTCCAAATGACCAGTAAGCAACGAAAGTTTGCATACCAATCCAGCAAACATTGGACCCTATGGAACCTTCTAAGACGTGAAAAAGCGAAATTAAGTGGAAGTTCAAGATGTATCAAGATCCAAGGAATTAAAAGACAGGTTTGCAAGAGCACTAGTCCAAGGAGAAGGAAGAATGTAAGGCAGGACAAGGAAGAGCTGGGAGGATAACATCAGTGAATGGACAGGCCTAGAACTCAACAAAACCCTAAGAAAGGCAGAACAGAGAGAGGAATGGAGGGAACTGGTTGTTGAGTCTTTGAGGGTGCCCCCACGGTCGTCAGACTCCGGGACAGATAGATAGATAGATAGATAGACAGACAACACTAGTTGCTGTCTGAGCGTTCAATGAAGAAGTATACAGTACAACACAATACAAGACGGTGCAGAATAAGGAAAGCATATTGATCATCGGCTCATGCTGACAGATGTGTGTGTGTGTGTGTGTGAGTGTGTGTGTGTGTGTGCATGTGTGTGTGTGTGTGTGTGTGTGTGTGTGTGTGTGTGTGTGTGTGTGTGTGTGTGTGTGTGTGTGTGTGTGTGTGTGTGTGTGCAGGACAAGCCCCTGAGGTCAGAGGGTCAGGCCCGGGATGTGGAAATCCTCAGCAAAGGAAAACTGCTGGCTGTCACCTGGCAGGACGGACAGGTGTCCAAGTAAGTTATTGACAGGTGCCCAAGTAAGTTATTGACAGGTGTCCAAGTAAGTTATTGACAGGTGTCCAAGTAAGTTATTGACAGGTGTCCAAGTAAGTTATTGACAGGTGTCCAAGTAAGTTATTGACAGGTGTCCAAGTAAGTTATTGACAGGTGTCCAAGGAAGTTATTGACAGGTGTCCAAGTATGTTATTGACAGGTGTCAAGTAAGTTATTGACAGGTGCCCAAGTAAGTTATTGACAGGAGGGACAGGTGTCCAAGTAAGTTATTGACAGGTGTCCAAGTAAGTTATTGGTAGGTGTCAAGTAAGTTATTGGCAGGTGTCAAGTAAGTTATTGGTAGGTGTCAAGTAAGTTATTGGCAGGTGTCAAGTAAGTTATTGGCAGGTGTCAAGTAAGTTATTGGCAGGTGTCAAGTAAGTTATTGGCAGGTGTCAAGTAAGTTATTGGCAGGTGTCAAGTAAGTTATTGGCAGGTGTCAAGTAAGTTATTGGTAGGTGTCAAGTAAGTTATTGGCAGGAGGGACAGGTGTCCTAGTAAGTTAGTAGCAATATGGACAGATGTTCAAATAAGTTTATTATTGTATTGTGAAATGATTGTTGTATGATGTTACCTGGCAGTCTCCAAAGGCTGTGGCTATTGTGCAGTACAAAACAGTGTTGTGTATTATTGTATTTTTTATGGTGTTATCTCACAGTTTTCACAGACTGCCCATGTTATGCAGTACAAAACAGTGTTGTTGTTTTTTTTATTGTATTGTTTTATGGTGTTATCTGACACTTTTAACAGTCTGCAGTTGTTATGCAGTACAAAACAGTGTTGTGTTTTTTTTATTGTATTTTTTTATGGTGTTATCTCACAGTTTTCACAGACTGCCCATGTTATGCAGTACAAAACAGTGTTGTTGTTTTTTTATTGTATTGTTTTATGGTGTTATCTGACACTTTTAACAGTCTGCTGTTGTTATGCAGTACAAAACAGTGTTGTTGTTGTTTTATTGCATTGTTATGTGTCTTTTTTTTTTCGTTCCTCAGATACAGCTCCGGGGATCACACATGGTGACATTTTGCATATGCGACCATTTTTGCCACCATAAAGATAGTCACATTCCAACTTGGGGGATGTACGCTGGGAATGTTCGTGTTTCCGTGACCCATCAAACGCTGACATGAACTATGGTATCCTTAACATGCATATTAATTTTGATCTTCTGCATGTGGGTATACACGAAGTGAATTAAGGCACTGGCAGGTCTGCACTTGATGTTGACCTGGGTAAAAGTCCCCACCCTTCACTCACCAGACACCACTGTCAAGATTCGAACCCAGGACTTCATGGACCCACGAGATTGAAGTCAGATGGGTCCTACCCACTCAGCTGTGTCCTCTGTCGTGTTGTTATGTGATTGTTACATGGTGTGTGGTGACAGTATTGTGACATTGTGTGTGGTGACAGTAGTGTTACATGGTGTATGGTGACAGTAGTGTGACAGGATTGTTACGTGGTGTGTGGTGACAGTATTGTTTCATTGTGTGTGGTGACAGTATTGTTTCATTGTGTATGGTGACAGTAGTGTTACATGGTGTGTGGTGACAGGGTTGTTACATGGTGTGTGGTGACAGGATTGTTACACGGTGTGTGGTGACAGGATTGTTACATGGTGTGTGGTTACATGTGGTTGTTACATGGTGTGTGGTGACAGTAGTGTTACATGGTGTGTGGTGACAGGATTGTTACATGGTGTGTGGTGACAGGATTGTTACATGGTGTGTGGTGACAGGATTGTTACATCGTGTGTGGTGACAGGATTGTTACATGGTGTGTGGTGACAGGATTGTTACATCGTGTGTGGTGACAGGATTGTTACATGGTGTGTGGTGACAGGATTGTTACATGGTGTGTGGTGACAGGATTGTTACATGGTGTGTGGTGACAGGGTTGTTATGGTGTGTGGTGACAGGGTTGTTACATGGTGTATGGTGACAGTATTGTGACAGGATTGTTACGTGGTGTGTGGTGACAGTATTGTTACATGGTGTGTGGTGACAGGATTGTTACATGGTGTGTGGTGACAGTATTGTTACATGGTGTGTGGTGACAGGATTGTTACATGATGTGTGGTGACAGGATTGTTACATGGTGTGTGGTGACAGGATTGTTACATGGTGTGTGGTGACAGTATTGTTACATGGTGTGTGGTGACAGTATTGTTACATGGTGTGTGGTGACAATATTGTTACATGGTGTGTGGTGACAATATTGTTACATGGTGTGTGGTGACAGTATTGTTACATGGTGTGTGGTGACAGTATTGTTACATGGTGTGTGGTGACAGTATTGTTACATGTGTGGTGACGGATTGTTCTGGTGTGTGGTGACAGGATTGTTACATGGTGTGTGGTGACAGGATTGTTACATGGTGTGTGGTGACAGGGTTGTTACATGGTGTGTGGTGACAGGATTGTTACATGGTGTGTGGTGACAGTATTGTTACATGGTGTGTGGTGACAGTATTGTTACATGGTGTGTGGTGACAGGATTGTTACATGGTGTGTGGTGACAGGATTGTTACATGGTGTGTGGTGACAGTATTGTTACATGGTGTGTGGTGACAGTATTGTTACATGGTGTGTGGTGACAGGATTGTTACATGGTGTGTGGTGACAGGATTGTTACATGGTGTGTGGTGACAGGATTGTTACATGGTGTGTGGTGACAGGGTTGTTACATGGTGTGTGGTGACAGTATTGTTACATGGTGTGTGGTGACAGTAGTGTTACATGGTGTGTGGTGGCTGTTTGTTACATGGTGTGTGGTGACAGGATTGTTACACGGTGTGTGGTGACAGGATTGTTACATGGTGTGTGGTGACAGGATTGTTACATGGTGTGTGGTGACAGGATTGTTACATGGTGTGTGGTGACAGGATTGTTACATGGTGTGTGGTGACAGTAGTGTTACGTGGTGTGTGGTGACAGTAGTGTTACGTGGTGTGTGTGGTGACAGTGTTGTTACTGGTGTGTGGTGGCGTTTGTTACATGGTTGTGTGGTGACAGTATTGTTACGTGGTGTGTGGTGACAGGATTGTTACATGGTGTGTGGTGACAGGATTGTTACATGGTGTGTGGTGACAGTAGTGTTTACATGGTGTGTGGTGACAGGGTTGTTACATGGTGTGTGGTGACAGGGTTGTTACATGGTGTGTGGTGACAGTATTGTTACATGGTGTGTGGTGACAGTATTGTGACAGTAGTGTTACATGGTGTGTGGTGACAGTATTGTTACATGGTGTGTGGTGACAGTATTGTTACAGTGTGTGTTGTGACAGGATTGTTACATGGTGTGTGGTGACAGTATTGTTACATGGTGTGTGGTGACAGGGTTGTTACATGGTGTGTGGTGACAGGATTGTTACATGGTGTGTGGTGACAGTATTGTCACATGGTGTGTGGTGACAGGATTGTTACATGGTGTGTGGTGACAGTAGTGTTACATGGTGTGTGGTGACAGTTTGTTACATGGTGTGTGGTGACAGTATTGTTACATGGTGTGTGGTGACAGGATTGTTACATGGTGTGTGGTGACAGTATTGTTACATGGTGTGTGGTGACAGGGTTGTTACATGGTGTGTGGTGACAGTAGTGTTACATGGTGTGTGGTGACAGTAGTGTTACATGGTGTGTGGTGACAGGATTGTTACATGGTGTGTGGTGACAGGATTGTTACATGGTGTGTGGTGACAGTATTGTTACATGGTGTGTGGTGACAGGATTGTTACATGGTGTGTGGTGACAGTATTGTTACGTTGTGTGTGGTGACAGGGTTGTTACATGGTGTGTGGTGACAGTGTTGTTACATGGTGTGTGGTGACAGTATTGTTACAGTGTGTGTGGTGACAGGATTGTTACATGGTGTGTGGTGACAGGATTGTTACATGGTGTGTGGTGACAGGATTGTTACATGGTGTGTGGTGACAGGGTTGTTACATGGTGTGTGGTGACAGGATTGTTACATGGTGTGTGGTGACAGGGTTGTTACATGGTGTGTGGTGACAGGATTGTTACATGGTGTGTGGTGACAGGATTGTTACGTTGTGTGTGGTGACAGGATTGTTACATGGTGTGTGGTGACAGGGTTGTTACATGGTGTGTGGTGACAGGATTGTTACATGGTGTGTGGTGACAGAATTGTTCCATGGTGTGTGGTGACAGGATTGTTGTGTGGTGACAGTATTGTTACATGGTGTGTGGTGACAGTATTGTTACATGGTGTGTGGTGACAGGATTGTTACATGGTGTGTGGTGACAGAATTGTTCCATGGTGTGTGGTGACAGGATTGTTGTGTGGTGACAGTATTGTTACATGGTGTGTGGTGGCAGTATTACATGGTGTGTGGTGGCAGTTTCCACAGCCTGTGGCTGCGGTACAGCTGTCACTGTGACCAGTGTCTGGAGGTGAACACGGGGCAGAGGCTGTACCTCTGTGAACACCTGGACCCTGAAGTCACCCTGAAATCTGTGCACAAAGAAGGTCTGTGTGTGTGTGTGTAGGGGGGAGGGGGTTATGGTGTGTGTGTAGGGGGGAGGGTGTGTTGAGGGGGTACATGTGTGTGTGGGTGTGTGTGTGGGGGGGGAGGGGGGGGAGGGGTTGTTGTTAGGAAGTGAAAAACATTGAAAGAAAATATCCGCCTTATATTTGAATGGAAGATATCGATTTATTGTTTTATTTTTGGAAATCTGTTGCATTGATATCGTTTTTTTCTCTATGCTTTATTTGTATATCTTTCCAGCATGCCATAGCTCTTTCATTTTGATTGCATGCATAAAGCACACACAAACACGCACACACACACAATCTCTCTCTCTCATACACGCGCGCGCACGCACGCACGCGCACACACACACACACAGAGCATATATTTCAAGAACTTTAAAGGGCAGTAAGAAAAATACAGGTCACCCCGCTGTAAGTAGGCACCTGGCCTCTTTAGGGGGGACCTCACCTCACCTCATCCCACCTCACCTCACCTCACCTCACCTCACCTCATCCCACCTCACCTCACCTCACCTCACCTCACCTCATCCCACCTCACCTCACCTCACCTCACCTCACCTCACCCCACCCCACCTCACCTCACCTCATCTCACCTCACCTCACCTGTCCCATAGTCCCTTGGACCGTGCGGGCACTAATGAACATTTTGCAACCACCTTCCGGAATCCACTCTCCACAGTCCTCTGCTTAGGGTCAGGGAAGGTAAAAGTGGGGAAGGAAAGGAGATGGGCGCCGCCCTCACTATGCTGGCCCCTAGAGAAGTGAGGTCTCTGACATCTCCAGTGACGGCCTAGGGTATGGGACAGCTTGGCGTGTTTGAAGAAACAGCAGGTGCTGCTGCCTGTGCGCCAGGGTATGGGACAGCTTGGCGTGTTTGAAGAAACAGCAGGTGCTCCTGCCTGTGTGCCTCAGGGTATGGGACAGCTTGGCGTGTTGAAGAAACAGCAGGTGCTCCTGCCTGTGCGCCAGGGTATGGGACAGCTTGGCGTGTTTGAAGAAACAGCAGGTGCTGCTGCCTGTGTGCCGTCAGGGAACGACGTGCTGCTGGAGTTTGGGGGGCGGGGCGGCCACCAGGGTCGCGTGCCCCTGGCCTTCCTGCAGCAGTACGACTACTCCAGCGCCGCGCTGCTGAGAAAGAAGGCCAGCGTGGAGGTCAGCACCTTTGCCAAGGTGTGTGGGGGTGTCGTTGTTGTTGTTGTTGTCGTTGTTGTTGTCATTGTTGTTGTTGTCTTCGATTGTACGTCTGTTACTCTCAGTGATATTAGTCGAGGTGTTGTTGTTGTCGTTGTTGTTGTCGTTGTTGTTGTCATTGTCATTGTTGTCGTTGTTGTTGTCATTGTTGTGTTGTTGTTGTCTTCGATTCTATGTCTGTTCACTCTCAGTGATATTAGACGAAGGTGTTGTTGTCGTTGTTGTTGTCGTTGTTGTTGTTGTCATTGTTGTTGTCTTCGATTCTATGTCTGTTCTCTCTCAGTGATATTAGACGAGGAAAGAAAATGTATAAGGGGTGTGTGAGAATTGAAGTGGTGGTGGTGGTAAGGTAAAGGAGTCCCATAACCTATAAGGTTGTAGGGGAGCGAGGCGTCAGAGACCTCACTTCTCTAGGGGCCAGCATATTGAGGGCGGCGCCCATCTCCTCTCCCTCGCTGCTTTACCTTCCCTGACCCTAAAAGAGGGCAGGTACCCATTTACAGTTGGGTGAACTGAGGGAACTGTACTGAAGCCAAGGCGCACAAACGGTCACCCATCCAAGTGGTAACCACGCTCGACGCTGCTTAACTTGGCTGGGGGAAAGCGAGTGCTCCGACCACTGAGCTATCCCGTCCCCATGTGGTGGTGGTGGTGGAGGTCCTTCTGAAAAATGCAAGGGGGGGGGGGGGGGGGGGGGGGGGGGGGGGGGAAGTAGTTTAATCATGAAAAGAAACCGTGCAAAGCAAAAGATACCATAAAAAATACCGAAACAAAAACATAAAAAGTGATTAACGTTAATGAAACAATAACAAATGTCCTATAGGACTATGCCAGAGACCTTTTGCAATATCAAATGCCAAATTCAAATTATTGTGTGTGTTGTATGTGTGTGTGTGTGTGTTGTATGTGTGTATGTGTGTTGTTGTGTGTGTGTGTGTTGTTGTGTGTTGTATGTATGTGTGTGTGTGCTGTATGTGTGTGTTGTATGTGTGTTGTATGTATGTGTGTGTGTGTGTGTGTTGTATGTGTGTTGTATGTGTGTTGTATGTGTGTGTTGTATGTGTGTGAGTGTGTGTGTGTGTTGTATGTGTGTTGTATGTGTGTGTGTGTGTGTTGTATGTGTGTGTGTGTGTTGTGACTTGTGTGAGAGTGGATGGAGTGTTGCACTGGTGACCTGAGGTGAAGCAAGTCTCTGCTTGGCTCTGTGCTGGACTGTCTGTGTGAAGGAGTTTTCCTGCAAGAGAGCGCTGGTGCTGTCTGCCCCTCATCCCCCCCCCTCCTCTCCCTTCAAAGTCCTTCAGATGAGACAGTAAACCTGGCCTGAGGTGTGAAGGCACACACAACATGATGCATACCCCCCCCACCTCCCCACACTCACACACACACCACCACCTTCACCACACAAACACAAATACACACACACCACACTTCATCACATCACACCCCACATACACACATACACCCACTCACACAACATCACATCACACTCACACACACACACACCAACACCAACACCACACAAACACTCGCACCACATCACGCCACTCCACACCACACACAGACACACACACACACATTCACACACAAATGTGAAAAAAAAGCAAATGCATTTCTTATTCAATGTACCATCTGGAAATAAAATTTGACTTGACTTGACAACACCACACCACACACACACCAACCACATGCACACACACACACACACACACATACACACACACCACACACACTCACACACACAAACACAACACAACACAGCACAACACAACACAGCACAGCACAACACATACACACACACATACACCCCACACAACACCACACACACACACACCACACCACACACACACCACACCACACACCTCTTTACAGAGCCATCTTTTTTCGTCGAAGAGTTGACCAGTGGTATGTATGACATGAACATACCCAGCATGCAGGCTGTGTCTGAATCAAGAATAAAAAACTGTATTGCCATTAAGTCAGAACAAGACTTATTTGACACCAAACATAATAAACATAGACAACATTTCCTAAAAGATGTAGATTCTTAGATTTATGTATTTTCTCTATGCTCTGGCTCTTCTGGAAAAAGAATCATGCTCATATTTGATCATGTCTAACAAATAGTCCTCGTTGTTGAATAACTTACTCACATTCTCATTGCTATTCATGACATTTATTTGGTTATTTGTAACATTAGATAAAACATTCTTTCTTAGATCGTCATATCATTTACAATCATCAAGCAAGTGATACTTGGCTTTTGTTTTGTTACACTACTTACATTTTCTGTTTTCTCTCCGCATATTTGTATACCTCCCTTGCTCTAACATTAATTCATGGGAGTTGGTGTGAAATCTACTGAATATGTGCCTATAATTTTCATTCCTGCATATCAATAGATATGGCTCCAATCTATAATCATGAAATAGAGATGTAAAAATGTTACTTAGAAAATAACCTTTTTTGTTGATTCTAAAACACAGTACAGTTCTTCAAGGGTTTTTTTTATAGCGTAGCGTAGTCTTTTGATATTCAAAGTATTGTGATTGTTCCACACATGTTTAAATCCATTCTTATAGATTATTGTTTTGATTATATAAATCCAAAGATTTGTTTAGTTATTTTGATGCATTTCATTATATAACCATTTTAAATAACTATTTTCTTTTGAGTCTGCTATGTGAATCCAAAAATGGATTAAATGATTAATAACTTTCAACATTACTGGGTATCTGCCTAAGTCTCCTAAGACAGGTAAGGCCATTGTTTTTTGGTGAACTCCTAATATCTGTGTAACTGCCCCCAGGCACCCTAGGCTGGAGGACAGACTGGATGTTTTGTGGATGTGAAGACAGGGGGGGGAAAAATCATGGGTGGCGCTGCTCTTGTGGCGACGCGCTCTTCCTAGGGAGAGCAGCAGAGAAATCTGTCGTGACTTAAAGTGTTATGTCATGTGTAGTGCTTTTGTGCTGTATTCTGCTACACACTAACTGCCCCTCCTCCCTTTCCCTCATCGATATATATATGTCTGTGGCTGAAGAGTGTTTGTTGTTTTTGCTTTGTTCTGTTGTGTGTTGTTGTTTTTGCTTTGTTCTGTTGTGTTGTTTTTGCTTTGTTCTGTTGTGTGTTGTTGTTTTTGCTTTGTTCTGTTGTGTGTTGTTGTTTTTTGCTCTGTTTGTTTGTTGTCTGTTTGAGCGCTTTGATTTGTTGCTTTACAAGATTCAGCGCTATATAAATTCCATACATTATTATTATTATATTATTTATATAGTTAGTGTAACTAGATACTTAGAGGGATTGTTGGTGCTGGATCGGCATACTGTGTTAATCTATGATAATGACTTTGCTACGGCTGAAAATGATGATAAACATGATGGTGATGATGATGATGATGATGATGATGATTGTTGGATCATTTGAATAAACTGATGAAAGTAATGATGACAATGATGATGATGATGATGATGATGACAGCGATGATGATGATGACAGCGATGATGATGATGATCGCCAGATCATTTCTGATTGTGTCTGCCCTCCTGCTGATGAAAATGATGGTGATGATGATCATCCATCATCATCATCATCATGATCATCATCAGATCATTTCCCACTGTCAGCTTTCTGCTCTAATAGGAGGTGCCTGAGCTGACCTTTGAAGAGGTGACCCAGAAAGAGGATGGACTGTACAGGTCAGTGTACAGGTCAATGGGTCATGTACAGGTCAATGGGTCAGTGTAAAGGTCAATGGGTCATGTACAGGTCAATGGGTCAGTGTAAAGGTCAATGGGTCAGTGTAGTAGTCAATGGGTCAGTGTACAGATCAATGGGTCAGTGTACATTGTGAAAGTCAATGGGTCTGTGTACATTGTGAAGGTCAATGGGCCAGTGTACATTATGAAGTTCAGTGGGTCAGTGTACATTGTGAAGGTCAGTGTACATTATGAAGGTCAATGGGCCAGTGTACATTATGAAGTTCAGTGGGTCAGTGTACATTGTGAAGGTCAGTGTACATTGTGAAGGTCAATGGGTCAGTGTGCATTGTGAAGTTCAGTGGGTCAGTGTACATTGTAAAGGTCAATGGGTCAGTGTATATTGTGAAGGTCAATGGGTCAGTGTACATTGTGAAGGTCAATGGGTCAGTGTATATTGTAAAGGTCAGTGGGTCAGTGTATATTGTAAAGGTCAATGGGTCAGTGTTAGTCCTTCAGAAAGACTAGAAGCTGAGGCCCTGTGTGTGAACACATGCAGAATATTTTGAACACATGTTAAAACCTGTTCTGCTTTCCAGAAGAGTAGGCCATCATGTGCCGGTGGAAACAGGTGATAAAATTTACAAAACTGCAAGCACACATGGATTGGATGTAAATAAGCACATGACTGCAAATTCCATTTTCCTGGAAATAAAATGAATACATAAATAAACAAATAAATAAATAGATGAATAAAATTAAATAAATAAATAAATGAATGAATGAATGAATGATTTTTTTTTAAAGTGTACAGTCGGTAGGATTGGATGACAAAATAATGTGAACAGGCACGCACGCTGGTGCCGTGTTTAGCCACCATGCCCAAAGTCAGAGAGTGGCTGCCTTGGGGTGGGTCAGCAGTCTCTGCACAAAACGTCGCCATTGCTGAACCTTGCGGCTTTGCTGAGGAACAAGGAAAACCCATCTGTAGTGGGCAGTGTGTGTGTGTGTGTGTGTGTGCGTGTGTGTGTGTGTGGTGTGTGTGTGTCTTTATTTATTCATTTTATTCTCATCTTTTATTTCAAGGATAACGGAATAAGCACACATGTGCTTTTGTTGCATCCAGTCCCTGTGTGTATGCAGTTTTGTAAATTTTGTCATCCGTGTGTGTTTGTGCGTGTGTTTATTTATTCATTTTATTCTAATCTTTTATTTCTTTTATTTCAAGGTTAATGGAATAAGCACACATGTGCTTTTGTTGCATCCAGTCCCTGTGTGTATGCAGTTTTGTAAATTTTGTGATATGTTTCCTCTGGCACCAATGACCTACCTACTCTTCTGATAAATGGTACAGGTTTTAACATGTGCGCAAGATGTTCTCTGTGTGTGTGTGAGTGTGTGTTTGTGCCCGCTTATCCGCATGTGTGTGTGTTTGTGTACGTGTGTGTGTTTATTTATTTATTTATTTTATTCTTTTATTTTGAGGATAATGGAATAAGCGTACATGTGCTTTTGTTGCATCCAGTCCCTGTGTGTATGCAGATTTTGTAATTTTGTCATCGTGTGTGTGTGTGTGTGTGTGTGTGTGTGTTGTGTGTGTGTGTGTGTGTGTGTGTGTGTGTGTTGTGTGTGTTGTGTGTGTGTGTGTGTTGTGTGTGTTGTGATGAGAAGATGCCAACAGGTGTCCTTGCTTCCCCTCTGTACTTTAACTTCCATAACACTTTCCTGGTTTCTTAACGCGAGTGTGAACAGACGTTAAATTGAAGACAACAACAACTACATACTGACTGCCTTTGTGTGTGTGTGTGTGTGTCTGAGTGTGTGTGTGTGCTGTGTGTTATGTGTGTTGTGGTGTGTCTGTTTTGTGGTGTTGTGGGGGGAGGGTCTGTTTGTGTGTGTGTGTAGGTGTTGTCTTGTGTGTGTGTCTTGTGTGTGTGTGTGTGTTGTGTGTGTGTTGTGTGTGTGTGTCTGTCTTGTGTGTGTGTGTGTGTTGTCAGTGTGTGTTGTCTCTGTCTGTGTGTCTATGTGTGTGTGTCTAATGTCTGTGTGTGTTAGTTGTCTAATGTGCTGTTTGTCTATGTGTGTGTGTGTGTGTGTCTATGTCTATGTGTGTGTCTATGTCTATGTGTGTGTCTATGTGTGTGTCTATGTGTGTGTGTCTATGTGTGTGTGTCTATGTGTGTGTGTCTATGTCTGTGTGTGTCTATGTCTGTGTCTATGTCTGTGTGTCTATGTCTGTGTGTCTATGTCTGTGTGTCTATGTGTGTGTCTTTCTATGTCTATGTGTGTGTCTATGTGTGTGTCTATGTCTATGTGTGTGTGTGTGTGTGTCTATGTCTATGTGTCTGTCTATGTCTATGTGTGTGTCTGTGTCTATGTGTGTGTCTATGTCTGTGTCTATGTCTATGTGTGTCTCTGTCTATGTCTGTGTCTATGTGTGTGTCTATGTCTATATGTGTCTATGTCTGTGTCTATGTGTGTGTCTATGTGTGTGTCTATGTGTGTGTGTGTCTATGTCTGTGTCTATGTCTATGTGTGTGTCTATGTCTATATGTGTCTGTGTCTATGTCTGTGTGTCTATGTCTGTCTATGTCTGTGTCTATGTCTGTCTGTGTCTATGTCTGTCTGTGTCTATGTGTGTGTCTATGTCTATATGTATGTCTGTGTCTATGTCTGTGTCTATGTCTATGTCTGTGTCTATGTGTCTATATCTATGTCTATATCTATGTCTATATCTATGTCTATGTCTATATATATCTATGACTATGTCTGTGTCTGTATGTCTATGTCTGTGTGTCTGTATGTCTATGTCTGTGTCTGTATGTCTATGTCTATGTGTCTATGTCTGTGTGTCTATGTCTATGTGTCTATGTCTGTGTGTCTATGTCTGTGTCTATGTCTGTGTCTATGTCTGTGTCTATGTCTATGTGTGTGTCTATGTCTGTGTCTATGTCTGTGTCTATGTCTTTGTCTGTGTCTATGTCTGTGTCTTTGTCTGTGTCTATGTCTATGTCTGTGTCTATGTCTATGTCTATGTCTGTGGACAGATGGCTGAAGAAGCTGGCCGACTACGGCTTCTGCGTGGTGAAGGGGGTGCCCACAGATGACGAGTTCAAGGTCATCAAGGTCAGTTGTCTCCCCCTCCTTCCTCCCTCTCCAAAACTGACCAGTTTGGGTAGCATGAAATGATAGTAAACCATCATCATCATTATCATCATCATCATCATTATCATCATCATCATCATCATCATTACCACCACCCACCAAAAGGCCTGACCAGTCTTGTATTGATGACCACCTGTGCTTCTGTCTGAACCGTGCTGTCAGTGAATATAAGGACAACAGGCACACACACACAAAAGCGCACACACATGCACACACACACACACATATATACAGGAAATAAATAGGAAAAGCAGTTGTGTGTTACACGTAATTATTTAGCGCACGTAAAAAAAACCACGGCAACAAGAGAGTTGTCCCTGGCAAAACTCTTAGAAAAAAGCCACTCTGATAGGGAAACAAATACAGCTGCAGAAAAAAAAAAAAAAAAAAAAAGGGTGAAAGGGTGGCGCAGCGCTAAGTGGCGACGCGTTCTCCCGCTCTCCCCGGGGAGAGCAGCCCGAATTTCACGGAGAGAAATCTGCCGTGACTTAAAGTGGTATGAAATAAAATCTGAGCGCTTTGATTTGTTGCTTTACAAGATTCAGCGCTATATAAATTCCATACATTATTATTATTATTATTATTATTATTATTAATGATATTATGATAAATCATGTTCAGAAGCTGTAAACCTTGATCACATCATTAACGATGTCTTTTGGGGTTTCACACCAAACTCTAGCTGCCTGAAAAAACCAGCATGGTGGTCAGAACACCACAGACAGCTGAACACCTGATTTTGAACAGTCAGGACTGTGCAGAGGCGGAGAGAGGTCAGCCCTGTGTGGAGTTGCAGGGTCAGTGCCACAGTTAGCTCTGGGGTGGATGGGTGGATGGGGGTGGAGGAGGAAGAAGGGCTGGAGGGGGCAGTGTTGGGGTGTGGTGTGGACAGACAGACAGACAGACAGACAGACAGAGTATTGGAGACAGGGTAGAGGTGAGGGAGGAGAGGAGGAATGATGATGTGGACATAGATGATGAAGTGAGGAGAGGATGATGACAGCACAGGTGTGTGTCTGTGTATCTCTGTGTGTCTGTGCGTGTGTGTCAAGTAAAAACAACAACACTTTTGTGTGTCTGTGTGTGGTCAGATGGCAGAAATGATGGGCCCAATCCAGGACACCATCTATGATGATGTGAGTATGTATGCTTCTCTTTATGCTTCTCTTTAATCACACACATGTGTGTGTGCGTGTGTGTGTGTGTGTTATGTATGCATGTATGTCTGTGTATGTATTTGTGTGTGTGTTATGTGTGTATATATTTGTGTGTGTGTTATGTATACATGTATGTGTGTATGTATTTGTGTGTGTGTGTTATGTATGCATGTGTGTGTATGTATTTGTGTGTGTGTTATGTATGCATGTGTGTGTGTGCTTGTGCATGCCAGCTTGTGCATATGTGTGTTCTGTTTGTTATATTTGATTTTTTTTTTTTTCACTTTAAATGATGTGTGTGCATGTGTGGGCATGTTTGTATGTGGGATAGCCTGGTGGTTAGAACATTGCGCAGGCAATCCGACGACCTGGGTTCAATTCCCGTTCAAGGGGGTATTTTCCCCTGGAGTTAACATCAGTGCAGACGCGACTGAGCTAATACTGTCGTTAGTAGGGGGCTTAGTAGGTGGTGTCCTGCGTATGTTAGCTCAGAACAGGCACCACTGAACACCACCAAAGTGACCCAGCAGCAGTGCAGGGCCCCTCTGGCTGGTGGCCCCACGGCGGCCTGATAGTGATGGGCTCCCTGTGGACTTCCGACCCTGAGGATGAGACATAACAAATCTGGGTATGGTTGTGGCGGGGAGATTTGAATGAGCGGCGTGGGAACAGTAGGACGGGGGTTGTCAGAAGATGAGGCAGCAAAAACAAAAAAAAACCAAACAAAAAAACCATCAGTGCAGACTCCACTCTCCCCAAAAGTCTTTAGGATGAGACTATAAATCGAGGCCCCGTGTGCAAACACACACAGAACATCTTGCGCACATGTTAAATCCTGTTCCGCTGTTCGTAAGAGTAGGCCATTGTGTGCTGGTGGGAACAGATGACAGAATTTACAAAACCGCAAACACATGGGGACTGGATGTAAAAAAGCACATAAGTGCTTATTCCATTATCCTTGATATAAAGAAGTAAAAAAAAATTTTTAATAAATAAAATGTATGCATGTATATGTGAGTGTGTGTATGTGTGCATACCAGCTTGTGCATATGTGTCTTCTGTTTGTGATATTTAATTTTTGTTCATTCACTTTAAGTGATGTGTGTGTGCATGCATGTGTGTGTGTGTGTGTGTGTGTGTATGCATATGTGTGGATGTGCGTTTGCGCATGCAGGTTTTTGACGTGCATGTGTCCGACCATCAGCTGACCAACGTTGCGTACTCTGCTGACGGACTGGTGTACCACCAGGACCTCCTGTACTACGAGTCCCCTCCTGGCATCCAGTTCCTCCACACCCTGAGGTCAGCATCCTGCTTCTTTTTCTTCTGCTTCTGCTTCTGCTTCTGCTTCTTCTCTGTTTCTTCTTCTTCTTTTTCTTCTTCTTCTTTCTTCTTCTTCTTCTTCTGCTTCTTCTTCTTCTTCTTCTTCTTCTTTTTTCTTCTTCTTCTTCTTCTGCTTCTGCTTCTTCTTCTTCTTCTTCTTCTTCTTCTGCTTCTACTTCTGCTTCTTCTTCTGCTTCTTCTTCTTCTTCTTCTTTTTCTTCTTTCTTCTTCTTTCTTCTTCTTCTCTCTTCTTCTTTCTTTTTCTTTCTCTTCTTCTTCTTTTTTCTTCTTCTTCTTCTTCTTCTTCTTCTCTTCTGCTCTTCTTCTTCTTTCTTCTTCTTCTCTCTTCTTCTTCTTCCTCCTCCTCTTCTCCTTCAAATGCTCAGACAGCAGCTATTGTTATCATGTCATTTGAGGAAACCTGTATTGCGCTGCCTTTAAGCGCCTGACAAGTCAGGCCCAGGGTATTGGACTTTGGCATGGAAGAGAACTGTTGTATTTCAAGTCTTTCTGGAAAAAAAGGCAGCGGCAGAATGGACCAAGAAGGCAGAAAACAGACCAGGAGGAGGGGTGACAGGAAGAAAAGGAACAAACAAAGAAAGGGATAGAAAAGAGGGAATTCCTAGCACAGAGATTCTAGAAGGTGGGGATGCTGTTAATACTGACAGGCCCCTGACATCCCCTGGGGAGAGGGGGGGGGGGGGACTGAGGTCAGTGCTGTACTTCCTGGGTCAGTTATGTGTACACAGCGATGTACTGCATGGGTCAGTTATGTGTACACAGTGATGTACTGCATGTGTCAGTTATGTGTACACAGTGATGTACTGCATGGGTCAGTTATGTGTACACGGTGATGTACTACATGGGTCAGTTATCTGTACACAGTGATGTACTGCATGGGTCAGTTATCTGTACACGGTGATGTACTGCATGTGTCAGTTATGTGTACACGGTGATGTACTGCATGGGTCAGTTATGTGTACACAGTGATGGTCTTCCTGGGTCAGTTATGTGTACACAGTGCTGTACTTCCTGGGTATGTGTACACACTGACGTCAGGTGAGCAGTGTACTGCATGCACACCTCATGCACACAGCCTGTGTGCAGGGGAAGCCTGATGAGGGAGGTGCCCACCTCCCCTCCCCCACTACCCTCCCTTTTCTTTCCCTGTCCTCACAGAGAGCAGCCAACACTGACAGCTGACACCTTTCTGCAGCCCTGCTATAGCCCCTGTGGTTGGCAGAGCTGGGAACATCACCGTTCAGTGCAAAAATGTCATGCTGATTGATGTTGACTGTCCACGCTGATATAACATGTTGGTTTTTTTAAAGAAAATATTTCTCAAAGTTGTCATGCATCTGCCTTAACGCTGGGTGAAAATGGCTGCATATGCAACATCTCTCGCCATGTGTGAAGCTAGAAGCTGGAGCTGAGGAACAAAAGAAGAGAGAGAAAAAGGAAATCATGTCACAGCCGGTCATGTTTTCTGTCAACAGTATAAGTACAATAATAATAATAATAATAATTATGATAATAAATGGAATTTATATAGCGCTATTTTGTAAAAAAAACTATTAATTGTGACTTGTTGCATGTGTGAGAGTAGGATGAATGCAAGCACTTTGATTTGTTTTTGCAAGATATGGCGCTATACAAATTCCATTTATTGTTATTATTATTATTATGATTATTATTATATCTTGCAAAAAGAAATCAAAGCGCTTGCATTCAACACACGCATACATACAACCAATAACAATTGACAGAGTTAACAAATTCAAATGAACATACACACACCTTTTATATACCTTTACACGCACAAAATCTGGATTTAAACCTTTTAAACAATTATTTTTCCAACAAAACCTACTATCAAGGTTTTTAAAAAAAAATTATTAAGGCCACTTTCTAGTAATGGGATTTTAACAGATATTATCATGGATACTTACTATTAACGGATTTTAGTTTCCTTATTTTCCTTGTTTGGTATTGTGATGAAGAGAAGCAGAAGACATGTAGGTTATGTTGCTGTGGGGTGTGTTGTGGTGTGGTGTGGGTGTGGTGTGGTTGGTGGTTGTGGTGTGGTTGTGTGTGTGTGGTGTGGTGTGGTGTGTGCTGTGTGGGTGGTGGGTGTGGTGTGTTGGTTGGTGGTGTGTGTGTGGTTGGTGGTGTGTGGTGTGGTGTGTGCTGTTTGTGGTGTGTGGTGTGGTGTGTGTGCTGTGTGTGTGTGGTGTGGTGTGGTGTGTGTGTGTGCTGTGTGGTGTGTGTGTGTGTGTGGTGTGGTGTGTGTGTTTGTGTGTGCTGTGTGTTGGGTGGTTGTGGGTGTGGTGTGTGGTGTGTGTGGTGTGTGTGTGTGTGTGTGTTGGTGTGTGTGGGTGTGTGGTGGTGTTGTGTGCTGTGTGCTGTACTGTGTGGTGTGGTGTGTGTGTGTGGTGGTGTGGTTGTGTGGTGTGTGTGTGTGTGGCTGTGGTGTGTGCTGTTTGTGGTGTGTGTGTGTGTGTGGTGGTGTGTGGTGTGTTGTGGTGTGTGTGTTGTGGTGTGTGTGTGGTGGTGTGTGTGGTGTGTGTGTGTGGTGTGTGTGGTGTTGGTGTGTGGTGTGGTGTGTGTGGTGTGTGTGGTGTGTGTGCTGTGTGCGTGTGCTGTGGTGTGTGTTGTGTGGTGTGGTGTGTGTGGTGTGTGTGTGTGTGTGGTGTGGTGTGTGCTGTTTGTGGTGTGGTTTGCTGTGTGCTGTGGTGTGGTGTGTGGTGGTGAGGTGTGCTGTGGTGAGCTGTGCTGTGTGGCATGGTGTGGTGTGGCATGGTGTGGTGTGGTGTGGTGTTGATGTGGCATGGTGTGGTGCTGTGTGGTGTGGCATGGTGTGGTGCTGTGTGGCATGGTGTGGTGCTGTGTGGTGTGGCATGGTGTGGTGCTGTGTGGCATGGTGTGGTGCTGTGTGGCATGGTGTGGTGCTGTGTGGCATGGTGTGGTGCTGTGTGGCATGGTGTGGCATGGTGTGGTGTGGTGTGGTCAGGTTTGACGACTGTGTGGAGGGCGGGGAAAGCCTGATCGTGGACGTGTTCAAAGTGGCCAAGGAGTTCCGGCAGTCCAGCCCTGCTGACTTTGAGGCTCTGGCCACCATCCCCGCCACCTTCCAGAAAATCCACTATGGCAGGTATGGCCATGGCTGTCACAACTGATGTGTTGGTGTTGTCGTTGTCGTTGTCGCTGTCGTTATTATTGGTATTGTTGCTGTTGTTGATGATGTGGTCATGAAGAAGAACCATACCCAATACCTGCCTGTGTGCTTTTTTTTAAAAATCTTTTTTTTTTTTAAATTGTTGCCTGTGTGCTTCCCCATGCAAGCAGGTCAGCTGCAGGAGGTGATGTATAATCATCCTGTGAACCTGGCACAGCTTCTGCCTGTAACCAGCCTACAGTCATAGCAATGAGCTGAAGGTTACCATGTGTGTCATGAAAATCCCATGTGTGTGCCTCCGTGAGTGTGTGTGCATGTGTGTGTGCGTGCATGTGTGTGTGCGTGTAAGTCCAGTAAATGTATATATGGAAATGCAATTATAATAGATAGAAGGGGTGGGATTGGGGGGGAGATCTGTAAATCAAATCAATCAACAAAATCTCTTATTTTAGATATGAGAAACATTTTGGTGGTTCTTTACATCCAGTCTTATCAGGGATAATAGTTGTGAAAGAAAACACACACACTCTCTCACTCATCTCTCTCTCTCTCCCCTCTCTCTCTCTCCTCTCTCTCTCCTCTTCTCTCTCTCTCTCTCTCTCTCTCTCTCCACACACACACACACACACACACTTACCAACCAACAAACAAACAAACCCAAACTGCAAACAACAAACAAAATAGAAAACAGACAAAAGCAAACCAAACAGAAAAAGCAAACAAACAGCTCCCTTCAAGAAACAAATCCCCCCCCCTTACAAAAAACAAGCAACCCCCCCCCCCCCCAACCCCTCCCTTCAAAAAACAACACCCTTCCCTTCAAAAAACAAACACCCCCCTCCCTTAAAAAAACAAACCCCCCTCCCTTCAAAAAACAACACCCTTTCCCCTTCAAAAAAACAACACCCTCCCTTCAAAAACACCCTTTCAAAAAAAACAAACCCTTCCCCTTCAAAAAAACAACACCCTTTCCCCTTCAAAAAAACAACACCCCCTCCCTTCAAAAAAACAACACCCTTTCCCCTTCAAAAAAAACAGACACTTCCCTTCACCCCTCCTTCAAAAAAACAGACACCCTTTCCCTTTAAAAAAAACAAATCCCTTCCCCTTCATAAAAACAAACCCTTCCCAACAACCCCCCCCCTTTCATTTAAAAAGCATCCCCCCCCCCCTCCCCTTCAAAAAATAAATAAACCACACACAAAAAACCACCATACCCAAAGTAGATGGAGGTGGATGTGAATGTGTGCAGATCTGTTCCTGTCCACTTGACCTTCAGCCGACCTCTCATCACCTTGAACCCTGAGAAGCAGGTATGGGAGGGGGGGGGGGGGGGGGGGGGATGTTGAAAAGGCAGAAGCAGGGAATGGGTCAGTCAGCTGAATGGTGGCTGTGTCAGGAAAGGGGCAGTAACTCTTTGACTGCTGTCCTGGAGAACTGACCTCATCAGACAGTGACTTCCCCTGTGGGGATGCCAGGGGCTTAGCGGTATAAACAGCATCCCCACCTTCTGGAAATTCTACGCTAGGAACTCCCTCTTTTCTCTCCCTCTCTTTGTTTCTTCCTTCTTGCTTTGCTTTTTGTCGCCTCCTTCTTGTCTATTTTCTGCCTTCTTGGTCCATTCTCCTGCCTTTTTCCCCCCAGAAAGACGTAAAGGATAACAGTTCTCTCCCACCACCGAAGTTGGATGTGCTGGGCCTGACTTGTCAGAGACTTTACAGCTGCATGACGCATTTTCGCTCATATGACAGACAACAGTATTTTTGTCAGAGCATTCGACAGTGAAGAGACGAAGAAAACAGTAGCTGGAGACAGTGCAGGGAGGGTGACAGCCGTCACCACTGTGTCGGTTCTGAATCAATGACAATGACAATGACAATGACAAAGGTTTATTGTGATAAGCAAGATGCCCATTCACAAGGGGACAGTGGGAGGGGGGCTGGGCACAAAACATATATCTTATACCGAGAACTCAATTGATTACAGCCCAAATCGTCATCATGGCATGGATTCCATAACATGGTTATAGGACAGATTAAAACTCAATTTTTCCCCCATAAATTTTGCAAAGAGCAATGGGAAAGAGGAGGCGTTTCCACGAAACTGCAAAATTTTAAATCAACATCTTAAGACAAACTGGTCTGGAACAAGAAAACTAGGTCACAATGTCTCTTCTTCCCCTTTTTTCATGGCTTGTGCAACTTTGTGTAACAAGCACGTGATAAACTTGTGACAATTCAGGTGGCATGTAGCGTACAACTCACTCTCGCTCTCACACGCACGCACGCACACACAGACACATATACACCCTCCTCACATAATACACACACGCGCATATACTCATCCACACATGCACAAACACACTCAAATATACACACACACACACACAGCAGAGAGAAGCAGGACCCGATAGTCTGAGGTGGCAACCTGTAGTTGTCATGTGTGTAAACTGGTGCGTCCAGCTCTTGGCTGCCTCTCACTAGGGGCATGTGGTTTCATGTGTGATCAAAATAGAATTAAAAAATAAACACACAAACAAGGGAAGGGTGGCACGAGTAAAAGATAGAAAGGACAGAGAGAACAATCAGTGTACAGCTGTTGACTCTGTGGTATGTCAGAGAAATTCCCTGAACTGCTAAAGGGCACAGGACAAAACAACATAGGAAGGAAAATGGTGGATTGCAAATGTTGAATATATTTGTTGATATGTCAGCAGATTGTAGTGGTCTGGAAGCAGATGATGTATGATCTTTGTGTTGGCGTGTCAACATATTGTAATTCTTTGTGTTGGCATGTCAACAGATTGTAGTTTTTTGTGTTGACCTGTCAACAGATTACTTTGGCGTGTCAACAGATTGTAGTTCTTTGTTTTCATGTATCAACAGATTGTAGTTCTTTGTGCTGACACATCTACAGATTGCAGTTCTTTGTGTTGGTGTCAACAGATTGTAGTTCTTTGTTTTCATGTATCAACAGATTGTAGTTCTTTGTGTTGACGCATCTACAGATTGCAGTTCTTTGTGTTGGTGTCAACAGATTGTAGTTCTTTGTTTTCATGTATCAACAGATTGTAGTTCTTTGTGTTGATGTATCAACAGATTGTAGTTCTTTGTGTTGGTGTCAAAGATTGTACTTTGTGTTGATGTATCAACAGATTGCATTTCTTTGTGTTGATGTCAACAGATTGTAGTTCTTTGTGTTGACGCATCTACAGATTGCCTTTCTTTGTGTTGATGTATCTACAGATTGTGGTTCTTTGTGTTGATGTATCTACAGATTGTGGTTCTTTGTGTGTGGCATGTCAACAGATTGTAGCTCTTTGTGTTTGCATGTCAACAGATTGTAGTTCTTTGTGTTGACGTGTCAACAAATTGTAGTTCTTTGTGTTGATGTGTCAACAGATTGTAGTTCTTTGTGTTGATGTGTCAACATATTGTAGTTCTTTGTGTTGGTGTGTCAACAGATTGTAGTTCTTTGTGTTGACGTGTCAACATATTGTAGTTCTTTGTGTTGACGTGTCAACATATTGTAGTTCTTTGTGTTGACGTGTCAACAGATTGTAGCTCTTTGTGTTGACGTGTCAACAGATAGTAGTTATTTGTGTTGACGTGTCAACAGATAGTAGTTCTTTGTGTTGATGTGTTAACAAATTGTTGTGTTGACGTGTCAACAGATTGTGGGAGTGTTCTGGGAGCCAGCCCATGAAGGGCCTATTGAGGTGCCTGAGGTGAGTGCTAATTTGCATAATTTATGTAGATTGGTGAGCGTGCAGTTGATTGAAATGCAGAGGTGAACATTAATTTGCATAGCCTATTATATGGAGATTATCATGTGCACAGTTGATTGAAACCCCAGACAACCACTAATTAGCAAGATGTATGGAGGTCATTGTAATTACAGACAACTGACGAATAAAAGGCACACAAGCTTTACCATGATGCATTCTGTTGCGTAACAGGGTGTCGTTTCCAAAGCCGAGTTCTCTGGTTCATGCCAGTGGTGTTCCACAGAGGCTGAGCCCAGTGGTTCAGACTGTTCAGCTTCAGTCACAGGGTCCATGAAGTCGTGGGTTCAAATCTTAGTGATGTCTGGTGCACGGCAGTCGTTTTCCCCCATTTTCTGCTGCACTTAGACGCTGGAACTTGACCCCTGATGTGCTATTCTTAGCTCTGGCACCGACCATATGCACTGGTCCAGTTTGACGCCACTGTTTCAGCGGGAGAAAGTGGCCACACGGATTTTTATTTCCAACTTTTAAGCGCTTTTTGATACGTTTGTCATTTTCTTCAGCGCTACATTTAGGTGCATTCATTTATTTCATTTATTTCATTTATACCACTTTAAGTCACGAGATTTCTCTGCGTGAAATTCAGGCTGCTCTCCCCGGGGAGAGCACGTCGCCACAAGAGCAGCGCCACCCTTTTTTTTTTTTTTTGGTCTGCAACTGTATTTCTTTCCCTATCAGAGTGGCTTTTTTCTAAGAATTTTGCCAGGGACAACTCTCTTGTTGCCGTGGGTTCTTTTACGTGCGCTGCATAATTTTCTGTAACACACGGGACCTCGGTTTATCGTCTCATCTGAAAGACTAGCGCCCAGACCACCACTCATGGTCTAATGGATGGGGGAAAAGTTTCGGGCCCAGATGGGATACAAACCACGTACACTTCCGACCCGGACTTTTCACTTTCTAGACAGGCGCGTTACCTCTAGACCACCGATCCACGATTCAGTGCAGTGTTCTCTTGTTGTTGTGGAGACGTGAATTTGAACAAGTAAAACACTTTTGTGTTGGCGTTATAAACCAAAATAACAGATAGATTGGATGTTCTCACCAGATAGCTCTTCTTTGTTTAGTATTGAGAGTGATAATTTCTGTGCTAGTGACGTAAATTGATAGCAATTTTCCTCCTGAAATTGTTTATGTTTCACTTTGGCAAAGTCAGGTATGTAATGTTAATGTTTGATTTGTTAAGCTGAATCAACTTTTGTTGTATTTAGGATATGTGTTCATCAGGTTTGAAGGGCTCAAATTTGGGTAAAATCTTGTCTATTTGCTGGCTTAATCTAGCCTAGGCTTAGTGCCTGTGTGTGTTAAGAGGATAGGCAGGCAGCACGCACGCACGCAGCGGGCTTGTCTCCTGTAGGCCTAGCCCAGCCCAGATCTGTAGCCTTAGGCTTAGGCCTGCCGCACGAGCATGTGTACGTGCTACTTGGCTTGAGATGCTGTGAGGAAGGGGAAGGGGAGGGGTGAAGAAATGGGAGGGGTGTGGGGGTAAAAAGGTCGGGGCGCCCTTATTTTAGCACTCTGCCTGAACCTTTGACTGAGCGCTGCTGTATAGGTGCGCTGTGGGTGAATTAAGGGTGGGGACTTTTACCAGCTCTCAGGTCAACTTCAAGCGCAGACCTGCCAGTGCCTTTTTTCTCTGTGTGTATGTATACAAGCAAGAGATCAGATATGCATGTTAAAGATCCTGCAGTTCATGTCGGTGTTCAGTGGGTTACAGAAACACAAACATGCCCGGCATACATCCCTGAAGATGGAATGTGGCTACCTTCATGGTGGGAAAAAACACTTGCATACGCAAAACCTCACCGTTTGGTGAATCTCGGAGATGTAACTGAGGAACAAACAAAATGTCTGTTAATGTGAAGGTGTGTGTGGTGTTGAAGTGGTGATGTGTGTGTTTATGTGATGGGATATGATGATGTGGTGATTGTTACAGCATCGTATAAAAGCTTTCTATAGAGCTCACATTACCTTTGATGTGATGTATAGGTTGATGTGGTAATTGATGTGGTGATGTGTGCGCATTGATGTGGTGATGTGTGCGCATTGATGTGGTGATGTGTGCGCATTGATGTGGTGATGTGTGCGCATTGATGTGGTGATGTGTGCGCATTGATGTGGTGATGTGTGTGCATGGATGTAGTGATTGTTGCGGCACATTGCAGTTGATATATGTTTGTTGATGTGATGATGTGGTGATGATGTGGTGATTGTTACAGCACCAGGTAAAAGCTTTCTACAGAGAGCACATTGCCTTTGATATGATATACATGTTGATGTGATGATGTGTGGTGATGATGTGGTGGTGATGATGTGGTGTTGTTGATGTGGTGTTGTTGATGTGGTGTTGTTGATGTGGTGTTGTTGATGTGGTGATGATGTGGTGATTGTTACAGCACCAGGTAGAAGCTTTCTACAGAGCGCACATTGCCTTTGATATGATATACATGTTGATGTGATGATGTGTGGTGGTGATGATGTGGTGGTGATGTGATGATGTGTGGTGATGATGTGGTGTTTGTTGCAGCACCAGGTAGAAGCTTTCTACAGAGCGCACATTGCCTTTGATATGATATACATGTTGATGTGATGATGTGTGGTGGTGATGATGTGGTGTTGATGTGGTGATGATGTGGTGATTGTTGCAGCACCAGGTAGAAGCTTTCTACAGAGCGCACATTGCCTTTGCCCAGGCAGTGAAGAACGCCCCCACCCAGGTCAGTCTCACCATCTGCATGATGATCATGAAACAGTCAGTGTGACCATGATCATGATGATAATGAAACAGTCAGTGTGACCATGATCATGATGATAATGAAACAGTGTGACTGTGATTATGATGATCATGAAACAGTCAGTGTGACCGTGATCATGATGACAATGAAACAGTCAGTGTGACTGTGATCGTGATGACAATGAAACAGTCAGTGTGACCGTGATCATGATGGTCATGAAACAGTCAGTGTGATCATGATGGTCATGAAACAGTCAGTGTGATCATGATGGTCATGAAACAGTCGGTGTGATCATGATGATCATGAAACAGTCAGTGTGACTGTGATCATGATGATAATGGAACAGTCAGTGTGACCATGATCATGATGATAATGAAACAGTCAGTGTGACTGTGATCATGATGATCATGAAACAGTCAGTGTGACCGTGATCATGATGATCATGGAACAGTCAGTGTGACCGTGATCGTGATGATAATGAAACAGACAGTGTGACCATGATCATGATGACAATGAAACAGTGTGACCATGATCATGATGATAATGAAACACTCAGTGTGACTGTGATCATTATGATAATGAAACAGTCGGTGTGACTGTCATCACGATGATAATGAAACAGTGTGACCGTGATCATGATGATAATGAAACAGTCAGTGTGACCATGATCATGGGGTTTGAGGGTTTTTTGTTCCTAGGCTAAAGTGCAGAGGTCCACCAACGGTGAGATTTTGCGTATGCAGCCATTTTTACCCTCCATTAAGGTAGCCGCATTCCGATGTGGAAGCTGATGGCTAAACTGACACCAGTGTGCATGGTTGATTTGAATGTTGTCATCCGTTCTTACAGCTGCACAATGGCCTACTGTTTTGAAAGGCAGAACGGGTTTTAACATGTGCGCAAGACGTTCTGCATGCATTCACACATGAGACCTTGGTTTATAGCCCCATTTGAAGGATTTTGGGGGCACTGATGTTAACTCCAGGGAAAAAGCACAGACCCTGCTGGTGTGTGTGCGTGTGCAGTGTAAAGATCTCTGTAGTTGTGTTGTTGATGTGTGTGCAGTGTAAAGATCACTGTAGTTGTGTTGTTGATGTGTGTGCAGTGTAAAGATCACTATAGTTGTGTTGTTGATGTGTTGTTGATGTGTGTGCAGTGTAAAGATCACTAGTTGTGTTGTTGATGTGTGTGCAGTGTAAAGATCTCTGTAGTTGTGTTGTTGATGTGTGTGCAGTGTAAAGATCACTATAGTTGTGTTGTTGATGTGTGTGCAGTGTAAAGATCTCTGTAGTTGTGTTGTTGATGTGTTGTTGATGTGTGTGCAGTGTAAAGATCACTAGTTGTGTTGTTGATGTGTGTGCAGTGTAAAGATCACTATAGTTGTGTTGTTGATGTGTGTGCAGTGTAAAGATCTCTGTAGTTGTGTTGTTGATGTGTGTGCAGTGTAAAGATAGCTGTAGTTGTGGTGTTGTTGCGCATGCAATGTAAAGATCACTATAGTTGTGTTGTTGATGTGTGTGCAGTGTAAAGATCACTGTAGTTGTGTTGTTGATGTGTGTGCAGTGTAAAGATCACTGTAGTTGTGTTGTTGATGTGTGTGCAGTGTAAAGATCTCTGTATTTGTGTTGTTGATATGTGTGCAGTGTAAAGATAGCTGTAGTTTTGTTGATGTGTGTGCAGTGTAAAGATCACTGTAGTTGTGTTGTTGATGTGTGTGCAGTGTAAAGATCACTGTAGTTGTGTTATTGTTGTTGATGTGTGTGCAGTGTAAAGATCACTGTAGTTGTGTTATTGTTGTTGATGTGTGTGCAGTGTAAAGATCACTGTAGTTGTGTTATTGTTGTTGATGTGTGTGCAGTGTAAAGATCACTGTAGTTGTGTTATTGTTGTTGTTGTGTGTGCAGTGTAAAGATCACTGTAGTTGTGTTATATGTTGTTGTGTGTGCAGTGTAAAGATCACTGTAGTTGTGTTGTGGGTGTGTGTGCAGATCACTGTAGCAGTATTATTGTTGTTGTTGTGTGTGCTGTGTTAAGATCCCTGTAGTTGTGTTGTATTATTGTTGTTGTTGTGTGTGCTGTGTTAACATGACTGTAGTTGTATTATTGTTGTTGTTGTTGTTGTGTGTGCAGTTTGAATGGCGTATGGAGGAGGGGGACCTGCTCTCGTTCAACAACCGCCGCGTCTGTCACTCCAGGAACGGCTTCGTCATGAACGGGGGCACGAGGCACCTCAAGGTAGGTCTCCACCTCACCTGGGGAGCAGAGGGGTAGTCCTGTCTCCACCTCACCTGGGGAGCAGAGGGGTAGTCCTGTCTCCACCCTCACCAGGGGGGCAGAGGTAGTCCTGTCTCCACCCTCACCTGGGGGGGGGAGAGGGGTAGTCCTGTCTCCACCCTCACCTGGGGGGCAGAGGGGTAGTCCTGCCTCCACCTCACCTGGGGGGCAGAGGGGTAGTCCTGCCTCCACCTCACCTGGGGGGCAGAGGGGTAGTCCTGCCTCCACCTCACCTGGGGGCAGAGGGGTAGTCCTGCCTCCACCCCACCTGGGGGGCAGAGGGGTAGTCCTGTCTCCACCTCACCTGGGGGGGGGGAGAGGGGTAGTCCTGTCTCCACCCTCACCTGGGGGGGGGAGAGGGGTAGTCCTGTCTCCCCCCTCACCTGGGGGGCAGAGGGGTAGTCCTGTCTCCACCCTCACCTGGGGGGCAGAGGGGTAGTCCTGTCTCCACCCTCACCTGGGGGGCAGAGGGGTAGTCCTGTCTCCACCCTCACCTGGGGGGCAGAGGGGTAGTCCTGTCTCCACCCTCACCTGGGGGGGGAGAGGGGTAGTCCTGTCTCCACCCTCACCTGGGGGGCAGAGGGGTAGTCCACCCCTCACTGTTAACAGAGGATGGGAGAGGGGTAGTCCACCCCTCACTGTTAACAGGGGTAGTCCACCCCTCACTGTTAACAGGGGTAGTCCACCCCTCACTGTAAACAGGGGTAGTCCACCCCTCACTGTCAACAGGGGTAGTCCACCCCTCACTGTAAACAGGGGGTGGAGAGGGGTAGTCCACCCCTCACTGTTAACAGGGGTAGTCCACCCCTCACTGTTAACAGGGGGTGGAGAGGGGTAGTCCACCCCTCACTGTAAACAGGGGGTGGAGAGGGGTAGTCCACCCCTCACTGTAAACAGGGTGGAGAGGGGTAGTCCACCCCTCACTGTTAACAGGGGGTGGAGAGGGGTAGTCCACCCCTCACTGTTAACAGGGGTAGTCCACCCCTCACTGTAAACAGGGGGTGGAGAGGGGTAGTCCACCCCTCACTGTTAACAGGGGGTGGAGAGGGGTAGTCCACCCCTCACTGTTAACAGGGGTAGTCCACCCCTCACTGTAAACAGGGTGGAGAGGGGTAGTCCACCCCTCACTGTAAACAGGGTGGAGAGGGGTAGTCCACCCCTCACTGTTAACAGGGTGGAGAGGGGTAGTCCACCCCTCACTGTAAACAGGGTGGAGAGGGGTAGTCCACCCCTCACTGTAAACAGGGTGGAGAGGGGTAGTCCACCCCTCACTGTAAACAGGGTGGAGAGGGCTAGTCCACCCCTCACTGTAAACAGGGTGGAGAGGGCTAGTCCACCCCTCACTGTCAACAGGGGTAGTCCACCCCTCACTGTCAACAGGGGGTGGAGAGGGGTAGTCCACCCCACACTGTTAACAGGGGTAGTCCACCCCTCACTGTAAACAGGGGTAGTCCACCCCTCACTGTTAACAGGGGGTGGAGAGGGGTAGTCCACCCCACACTGTTAACAGGGGTAGTCCACCCCTCACTGTAAACAGGGGTAGTCCACCCCTCACTGTTAACAGGGGGTGGAGAGGGGTAGTCCACCCCACACTGTTAACAGGGGTAGTCCACCCCTCACTGTAAACAGGGGTAGTCCACCCCTCACTGTTAACAGGGGGTGGAGAGGGGTAGTCCACCCCTCACTGTCAACAGGGGGTGGAGAGGGGTAGTCCACCCCTCACTGTTAACAGGGTGGAGAGGGGTAGTCCACCCCTCACTGTCAACAGGGGGTGGAGAGGGGTAGTCCACCCCTCACTGTTAACAGGGTGGAGAGGGGTAGTCCACCCCTCACTATTAACAGGGTGGAGAGGGGTAGTCCACCCCTCACTGTTAACAGGGTGGAGAGGGGTAGTCCACCCCTCACTGTTAACAGGGTGGAGAGGGGTAGTCCACCCCTCACTGTTAACAGGGTGGAGAGGGGTAGTCCACCCCTCACTGTTAACAGGGTGGAGAGGGGTAGTCCACCCCTCACTGTTAACAGGGTGGAGAGGGGTAGTCCACCCCTCACTGTTAACAGGGGTAGTCCACCCCTCACTGTCAACAGGGGGTGGAGAGGGGTAGTCCACCCCTCACTGTTAACAGGGGTAGTCCACCCCTCACTGTCAACAGAGGTTGGAGAGGGGTAGTCCACCCCTCACTGTCAACAGTGGGTGCAGAGGGGTAGTCCACCCCTCACTGTCAACAGGGGGTGGAGAGGGGTAGTCCACCCCTCACTGGGGAGCTCTCTTCCTGCAGCACTGCCCCTGTGTGTGTCGTGATGTCAGGGACCACGGCAGCCACAACAGATGTTGGCAGTGGCTAGAGAGAGATACGAGGGCAACACTGACGTGTGTCAGTTTCTTCTCTTTTTGGGGGGATGTTTTTGTTCCTTAGCCAGAGCTCCAAGCTTCACCAGTGAGGAGATTGTGTGAGGAGCTGCACTTGGATTGTGTAGGAGCTGCACTTGCATTGTGTGTAGGAGCTGCACTCAAGATTTTGTGTGGGAGCTGCACTCGGATTGTGTGTAGGAGCTGCACTCGGATTGTGTAGGAGCTGCACTTGCATTGTGTGTAGGAGCTGCACTCAGATTTTGTGTAGGAGCTGCACTCAGATTTTGTGTAGGAGCTGCACTCAAGATTTTGTGTAGGAGCTGCACTTGCATTGTGTGTAGGAGCTGCACTCAGATTTTGTGTAGGAGCTGCACTCAAGATTTTGTGTAGGAGCTGCACTCAAGATTTTGTGTAGGAGCTGCACTCGGATTGTGTGTAGGAGCTGCACTCAAGATTTTGTGTAGGAGCTGCACTTGCATTGTGTGTAGGAGCTGCACTCAGATTTTGTGTAGGAGCTGCACTCAAGATTTTGTGTAGGAGCTGCACTCAGCTTGTGCGTAGGAGCTGCACTCAAGATTTTGTGTAGGAGCTGCACTCAGATTGTGTGTAGGAACTGCACTCAAGATTTTGTGTAGGAGCTGCACTCGGATTGTGTAGGAGCTGCACTTGCATTGTGTGTAGGAGCTGCACTCACATTTTATGTAGGAGCTGCACTCGGATTTTGAGGATGGTGTCTAAACCTGACCGCTGTGTGCATGCACTTTGTGAATTTCATTGTATCCGTTCCTTCCAGTACTTGCAGGGACGATATTATTTCACCTTCTCTCTTCTTCTTCTTAAAGTTTCTTTTTTTTCTCCTATAAAATCTTATTCCTGATTTTGTTTTTCCTTCACATCATGATCTGTTGACAAGGTGAAAAAATAACTTTCACATGCTGTGATCTGTTGACAAGGTGAAAAAATAACTTTCACATGCTGTGACCTGTTGACAAGGTTGAAAAATAACTTTCACATGCTGTGACCTGTTGACAAGGTTAAAAAATAACTTTCACATGCTGTGACCTGTTGACAAGGTTAAAAAATAACTTTCACATGCTGTGACCTGTTGACAAGGTTGAAAATAAACCTTCCCCACCCTGATCTGTTGACAAGGTTGAAAAGTAACGTTCACACACTGTGGTCTGTTGACTAGATGAATAATGCCACATTTTTGGAAAGTGCTTTTGAATAGAGTCATCTGTGTGTGTGTGTGCGCGCGCGCGCGTGTGTGTGTGTCTGTGTATCTGTGTCTGTGTCTGTTTTTGTGTATGAGTGCTGTGATCTAGCATTTTTGCATGTATGGGTGTGCATGAATGAATATACACATTTATGCGTGCATGCACACAGGAGCATGTGTGCCTGCTGATGTAATGCGTTGGATGTCTTGAGAGGTTAGTAATACAGATGTCCATCATGAAACACACTTCCATACAACGCAGACGCCATTTTGTATTCCAAGACTGGAAGTGCCAGTCGTTTTTAGCCTTTTAGTAGCAAATGTAAACACTACAGCGGACGCATGCCTGTGTGTTGTTGCAGGGCTGCTATGTGAACATAGACCACTTCAACCAGTGCATGTTTAAAATCTGACGCATGTCTGTGTGTTGTTGTTGCAGGGCTGCTATGTGAACATAGACCACTTCAACCTGTGCATGTTTAAAATCTGACGCATGCCTGTGTGGTGTTGCAGGGCTGCTATGTGAACATAGACCACTTCAACCAGTGCATGTTTAAAATCTTACGCATGCCTGTGTGCTGTTGTTGCAGGGCTGCTATGTGAACATAGACCACTTCAACCAGTGCATGTTTAAAATCTGACGCATGCCTGTGTGCTGTTGTTGCAGGGCTGCTATGTGAACATAGACCACTTCAACCAGTGCATGTTTAAAATCTGACGCATGCCTGTGTGTTGTTGTTGCAGGGCTGCTATGTGAACATAGACCACTTCAACCAGTGCATGTTTAAAATCTGACGCATGCCTGTGTGTTGTTGTTGCAGGGCTGCTATGTGAACATAGACCACTTCAACCAGTGCATGTTTAAAATCTGACGCATGCCTGTGTGCTGTTGTTGCAGGGCTGCTATGTGAACATAGACCACTTCAACCAGTGCATGTTTAAAATCTGACGCATGCCTGTGTGCTGTTGTTGCAGGGCTGCTATGTGAACATAGACCACTTCAACCAGTGCATGTTTAAAATCTGACGCATGCCTGTGTGCTGTTGTTGCAGGGCTGCTATGTGAACATAGACCACTTCAACCAGTGCATGTTTAAAATCTGACGCATGCCTGTGTGCTGTTGTTGCAGGGCTGCTATGTGAACATAGACCACTTCAACCAGTGCATGTTTAAAATCTGACGCATGCCTGTGTGCTGTTGTTGCAGGGCTGCTATGTGAACATAGACCACTTCAACCAGTGCATGTTTAAAATCTGACGCATGCCTGTGTGTTGTTGTTGCAGGGCTGCTATGTGAACATAGACCACTTCAACAGTGCATGTTTAAAATCTGACGCATGCCTGTGTGTTGTTGTTGCAGGGCTGCTATGTGAACATAGACCACTTCAACCAGTGCATGTTTAAAATCTGACGCATGCCTGTGTGTTGTTGTTGCAGGGCTGCTATGTGAACATAGACCACTTCAACCAGTGCATGTTTAAAATCTGACGCATGCCTGTGTGTTGTTGTTGCAGGGCTGCTATGTGAACATAGACCACTTCAACCAGTGCATGTTTAAAATCTGACGCATGCCTGTGTGTTGTTGTTGCAGGGCTGCTATGTGAACATAGACCACTTCAACCAGTGCATGTTTAAAATCTGACGCATGCCTGTGTGTTGTTGTTGCAGGGCTGCTATGTGAACATAGACCACTTCAACCAGTGCATGTTTAAAATCTGACGCATGCCTGTGTGTTGTTGTTGCAGGGCTGCTATGTGAACATAGACCACTTCAACCAGTGCATGTTTAAAATCTGACGCATGCCTGTGTGTTGTTGTTGCAGGGCTGCTATGTGAACATAGACCACTTCAACCAGTGCATGTTTAAAATCTGACGCATGCCTGTGTGCTGTTGTTGCAGGGCTGCTATGTGAACATAGACCACTTCAACCAGTGCATGTTTAAAATCTGACGCATGCCTGTGTGCTGTTGTTGCAGGGCTGCTATGTGAACATAGACCACTTCAACCAGTGCATGTTTAAAATCTGACGCATGCCTGTGTGTTGTTGTTGCAGGGCTGCTATGTGAACATAGACCACTTCAACCAGTGCATGTTTAAAATCTGACGCATGCCTGTGTGTTGTTGTTGCAGGGCTGCTATGTGAACATAGACCACTTCAACCAGTGCATGTTTAAAATCTGACGCATGCCTGTGTGTTGTTGTTGCAGGGCTGCTATGTGAACATAGACCACTTCAACCAGTGCATGTTTAAAATCTGACGCATGCCTGTGTGTTGTTGTTGCAGGGCTGCTATGTGAACATAGACCACTTCAACCAGTGCATGTTTAAAATCTGACGCATGCCTGTGTGTTGTTGTTGCAGGGCTGCTATGTGAACATAGACCACTTCAACCAGTGCATGTTTAAAATCTGACGCATGCCTGTGTGCTGTTGTTGCAGGGCTGCTATGTGAACATAGACCACTTCAACCAGTGCATGTTTAAAATCTGACGCATGCCTGTGTGTTGTTGTTGCAGGGCTGCTATGTGAACATAGACCACTTCAACCAGTGCATGTTTAAAATCTGACGCATGCCTGTGTGTTGTTGTTGCAGGGCTGCTATGTGAACATAGACCACTTCAACCAGTGCATGTTTAAAATCTGACGCATGTCCTGTGTGCTGTTGTTGCAGGGCTGCTATGTGAACATAGACCACTTCAACCAGTGCATGTTTAAAATCTGACGCATGCCTGTGTGCTGTTGTTGCAGGGCTGCTATGTGAACATAGACCACTTCAACCAGTGCATGTTTAAAATCTGACGCATGCCTGTGTGTTGTTGCAGGGCTGCTATGTGAACATAGACCACTTCAACCAGTGCATGTTTAAAATCTGACGCATGCCTGTGTGTTGTGTTGCAGGGCTGCTATGTGAACATAGACCACTTCAACCAGTGCATGTTTAAAATCTGACGCATGCCTGTGTGCTGTTGTTGCAGGGCTGCTATGTGAACATAGACCACTTCAACCAGTGCATGTTTAAAATCTGACGCATGCCTGTGTGTTGTTGTTGCAGGGCTGCTATGTGAACATAGACCACTTCAACCAGTGCATGTTTAAAATCTGACGCATGCCTGTGTGGTGTTGTTGCAGGGCTGCTATGTGAACATAGACCACTTCAACCAGTGCATGTTTAAAATCTGACGCATGCCTGTGTGCTGTTGTTGCAGGGCTGCTATGTGAACATAGACCACTTCAACCAGTGCATGTTTAAAATCTGACGCATGCCTGTGTGCTGTTGTTGCAGGGCTGCTATGTGAACATAGACCACTTCAACCAGTGCATGTTTAAAATCTGACGCATGCCTGTGTGTTGTTGCAGGGCTGCTATGTGAACATAGACCACTTCAACCAGTGCATGTTTAAAATCTGACGCATGCCTGTGTGCTGTTGTTGCAGGGCTGCTATGTGAACATAGACCACTTCAACCAGTGCATGTTTAAAATCTGACGCATGCCTGTGTGCTGTTGTTGCAGGGCTGCTATGTGAACATAGACCACTTCAACCAGTGCATGTTTAAAATCTGACGCATGCCTGTGTGTTGTTGTTGCAGGGCTGCTATGTGAACATAGACCACTTCAACCAGTGCATGTTTAAAATCTGACGCATGCCTGTGTGTTGTTGTTGCAGGGCTGCTATGTGAACATAGACCACTTCAACCAGTGCATGTTTAAAATCTGACGCATGCCTGTGTGTTGTTGTTGCAGGGCTGCTATGTGAACATAGACCACTTCAACCAGTGCATGTTTAAAATATGACGCATGCCTGTGTGTTGTTGTTGCAGGGCTGCTATGTGAACATAGACCACTTCAACCAGTGCATGTTTAAAATATGACGCATGCCTGTGTGTTGTTGTTGCAGGGCTGCTATGTGAACATAGACCACTTCAACCAGTGCATGTTTAAAATATGACGCATGCCTGTGTGTTGTTGCAGGGCTGCTATGTGAACATAGACCACTTCAACCAGTGCATGTTTAAAATATGACGCATGCCTGTGTGTTGTTGTTGCAGGGCTGCTATGTGAACATAGACCACTTCAACCAGTGCATGTTTAAAATCTGACGCATGCCTGTGTGTTGTTGTTGCAGGGCTGCTATGTGAACATAGACCACTTCAACCAGTGCATGTTTAAAATATGACGCATGCCTGTGTGTTGTTGTTGCAGGGCTGCTATGTGAACATAGACCACTTCAACCAGTGCATGTTTAAAATATGACGCATGCCTGTGTGTTGTTGTTGCAGGGCTGCTATGTGAACATAGACCACTTCAACCAGTGCATGTTTAAAATCTGACGCATGCCTGTGTGTTGTTGTTGCAGGGCTGCTATGTGAACATAGACCACTTCAACCAGTGCATGTTTAAAATCTGACGCATGCCTGTGTGCTGTTGTTGCAGGGCTGCTATGTGAACATAGACCACTTCAAGAGTCGTCTGGTGGTGCTGTCCCACAAGTTCAACAACGGCAACTTCACCCAGCGAGTGGGCAACCAGTGCATGTTTTAAATCAACCAGTGCATGTTTTAAATCAACCAGTGCATGTTTTAAATCAACCAGTGCATGTTTTAAATCAACCAGTGCATGTTTTAAATCAACCAGTGCATGTTTTAAATCAGCCAGCTCTGACTTCAACCAGTGCATGTTTTAAATCAACCAGTGCATGTTTTAAATCAACCAGCTCTGACAGCAACCAGCGCATGTTTTAAATCAACCAGCTCTGACAGCAACCAGCACATGTTTTAAATCAACCAGCGCTGACTGCAACCAGTCAACACTTTTTCTGGTAGAGGGAGAGAAAGAAAAAGGACTTTGGTGTGATTTATCTGTAAAAACAAGAAAAAAGTATATATATATATATATATATATATATATATATACATACACATATAAGTAGGTACATAGATATCGATAGATGGCTAGATCGATCGATCGATTGATCGATAGATAGATAGATAGATAGATAGATAGATATCCAGCTGCATGATGGTTTAGTCATGTAAGCCTCATTGTTTTGATAAGAGATTGTTGAGCACCATTAATTTTGATGTTATCATGTTGTGTGTGTATATATATATATATACCCAGGTCTTTCATAAGCAGTGCTTGAGCAAAGAATTCACACCATGGCTTTTCCCCTCATCTGGCCATTGGTTTTATTTATTTTACTTTTTATGTTATTCTTTTATTCTAAAGATAATGGAATAAGCATGCATGTACTTTTTTTCATACAGTTCCCGTGTATATGCAGTTTTGTAAATTTTGTCATCCGTTTTCACCGGTACTCAATGGCCTACTCTTCCGAAAAGTAGAACGGGTTTTAACGTGTGCGCAAGATGTTCTGCATGTGTTTGCACATGGGACCTCGATTTATAGTCTCATCTGAAGGACTTTTGGGGAGAGTGGAGTTGGCACTGATGTTAACTCCAGAGGTTGAAATCATCAGCATTAGAAATGTAGACTTCTGATATGTGTTAGGACTTTTCATTGTGATAATACTACGGCTACTGTTTAGTAATGGTAGCAATGGTTATTTGTATTTTAAAATCTTATCAGGAACAAATCTTTTGTGCACTTACTTTTTTTCTACAGTTTTTATTTTTTGGAAAGAAAGCGAATAAACAGAGGCCCCATTCAGAGTAGCTTTGATTTCATTCGCTTATTCAGGCTGGCTGAGGTGGAGTAAAGTGTTGAGAATGAACGTAGTTCATTGTGACTTGGTGCACACTCTGTGGGGGTGTTGCTCTCTCTCTCTCTCTCTCTCTCTCTTTTCTCTCTCTCTCTCTCTCTCTCTCTGTCTTCGCCTGCCTGTATCTCTCTCTCTCTCTCTCTCTCTCTCTCTCTCTTTTTCTGTCTGCCTGCCTGCCTCTCTCTCTCTCTCTCTCTCTCTCTCTCTTATGATAGTCCCTAATCAGGGCAAGGGCCGGATGAAAAAAAGTATGCATATGCTTATTCTGTTACCCTTGAAAAATAAAGATTCATTCATTCTCTCCCTGTCTTCCCCCCCCCCCCCCCCTCTCCCCAACACACACACCACAAGTCTAAAAGAGCCCTCAGAGCTGCCCAGTGAAGAGCAGATCAAGCAGAAGATTCCAGCACCTCACAGAGACTTCCTCCAGCATGACTTGCTGGTGACATGCTCATCTTCTCAGTCTCAGTGCAGACTCCGCTCTCCCCAAAAGTCTTTCGGATGAGACTATAAACTGAGGTCCCATATGCGAAAGCACGGAGAACTTATTGCACACACTGTAAAACTCGTTCCTTTTTTCAGAAGAGTAGGCCATTGTGAGCTGGTGGGAAGAGATGACAAGATTTACACAATTGCATACACACAGGGACTGAATTTTTTTTTTAAAAAAGCATGTGAGTGCTTATTCCATTATCCTCAAAATAAAAGAATAAAATAAAGAAATAAAAATAAAATTCTCTTACACACAATCCATCCTCTATTTCCTGGGTCAGTGGTCAAGAGTTAACACACCTGCCTAGAATGCGAGAATTGTGGGTTTGATCCCCTTTAAAACTGAAACTTTCCCCCAACCACCAGACCTTAAGTGGTGGTCTGTGTGCTAGTCTTTTGGGATGAGACAATAAACCAAGGTCCCTTGTGCAACAAGTATTCAGCACATATAAAAGAAACCATGGCAACAAGATAACTGTCCCTGGCAAACTTCTGCAGGAAAAAAGCCACCCTGGTAGGGAAATAAATACACATGCAGACAGGACAAGAAAAACAATAAGGGTGGCACTGCTCTTGTCGCGATAATGCTGCCCCCATGGAGTGCAGCTCGAATTTCTGGGGGAAAAAAATCTGCTGTGACTTAAAGTGGTATACGATGCAAGACAACATAATGCAACACAATGTAGTGCAGTAAACTACAATGCAATACCTCAGTTTGTTGCCTACCCCCCACATACACACACACCCCCTCCCATGAAGGAAAAGTCTGTCTTTTTGGAAAAGACAGCAGAAAGACACAAACCAAAGCAGCAGGAAAGGGAAAAATTATAATTATCATGCACTGAAGGGAAATGTTCACACCAAAACCATGCAGACAGCAATGTTCTTTATTAGGTAAACATTTTCACTTTGGCAATGCGTTCTCCCTGGGAAGAGCAGCCCAATTTTCATACTGAAAACTCTCCCATGAATGCAAATTGTATCTAATACAATGCTGAGCAAAATGATACAGCAATACAATACAAAACAATACAGTGCAGCAAGACAATATGATACAGTAAAATATGCAGAACAATTACAATTCAGATGGTGCAGATCTGGGCAGGGGAGGTAAGTGACTGACACAACAGCAAATGACCTGTAGTTGTTTGCCCTTCAGTGGCTCATCATGTACACACTGTGACTATGCAGCTGCCTGGAGTGCTGTGGGTCTGCCCGGTGGGATGTTTTCTGTGCCTCAGCTAGAACTCCAAGGTTACCATAATTATGGTGAGATTGTGTGCATGCGACAGTGTTTGCCCACCATGAAGATAGCCACACTCCAACTTCAGGGATGTATGCTGGGGATGTTCTTGCTTCCATAACCCACCGAAGGCTGACATGAACGACGGGATCTTTAATGTGCATGTTTGAGTTTCTGCATGTGTATATATACGCAAAGAGAATTGAGGCATTGGCAGGTCTGCACTTGAAGTTGACCTGGGAGATGGTAAAAGTCCCCAGCCTTTATTTATGAAACGTGGCCGAGATTCAAACCCACGACTTCATGGACCCATAGGACTGAAGTAGAACGTCCTAACCACTCGGCTATAGCGTCCTTATAGCAGGAAGAAAACCATAGTACACACATTGGCATTCTTTTTTTAAAAGTTAATAGCATGAAGTTCTTTTCATATGACAACAAGAGAAATGCCAACAACAATTTTTAAAAAACCCACCTTTTTTATTTATTTATTTATTCTTTTATATTGAGGATAATGGAATAAGCAAGCATGTGCTTTTATACATCCAGTCCCCGTGTGTATGCGTTTTGTAAATTCTGTCATCTGTTCCCACCGGCACACAGTGGCCTACTCTTATGAAAAGCGGATCAGGATGTAAGGTGTGTGCACGATGTTTTGCATGCGTTCACACACGGGACCTCGGTTTATGGTCTCATCCCAAGGACTATTTGACAAAACATAGCAAGCAAACAAAAGGTGAGGGGGGGGGGGATTTTTTTTAAAAAGCAAGTGAAAAAAGCCACATTTCAGTGAACAGCTACCACTGCCAGCTTGAAGCTAGCTGAGTTGATTGTAAGACATGGTCAGATGTTAATTAAAGCAGATAGTAATGATGATGACGATGATGGGTTCTTGCCTTGCTGAAGTGGTTTGTGGGTCAAAGCGTAAGGCTACTTGTCTTCAAAATAGTTAGCCTAGATGACCATTCTACAAAGCTGTGGGACTGGCCAGCAGTTTCCCAGTTTACCCCTTTCTTGCCCTCCCTCAATAGTTTCTTGAAGAACTATTTGAGTGAGGTCATTGGATATTGTTATGTAGACCCGTCAACTAAAGTAAGTTTGTTTTGCCCCCTAACCAACGTGAACATGTGTTTGTATCCACCAGTCGTGTTCAGCAGGTTTGGTGTTCTTCCTCATCGGTGATTCGCTCTGCTGTTTAGCACCTAGCAACAAGACCTCCTAATTGATTGGCTCATTTCCAAATGGTCACTGCATTCATAAATAATGTATCTAAATGAACTGCAATCAGGAAAAGTCACCGAATTGTCACTGCATTTAAAAAGAATGTATCCAAATTAATTGCAATCAGAAAGATTTTTTTTTTAATTACTAAATGCAATATCCATATTTCTGTATGCCTGTGAATCATGGACCCTGACTGCAGATTTGGAGAGAAGAGTACAGGCGGTGGAGATGAGATGCTTTCGGAGACTCCTTGGCATCTCCTACAAAGACCACATAAGCAACGAAAGCGTGCATAACAGAATCCAGCAAACCATTGGACCCTATGAGAACCTTCTAACGATCCTGAAAAAGCGTAAACTTAAATGGCATGGGCATGTCACAAGATCCAAAGGACTTGCAAAGACAGTTTTACAAGGCACTGTCCAAGGAGGAAGAAGAAGAGGCAGACCAAGGAAGAGCTGGGAGGATAACATCAGCTGAGTGGACAGGCCTAGAACTCAACAAAACCCTGAGAAAGGCAAAACAGAGAGAGGAATGGAGGGAACTGGTTGTTGAGTCTTTGAGGGTGCCCCCACGGTCGTCAGACTACGGGACAGATAGATAGATAGATAGATAGAAATGCAATCAGAAAAAGTTACCTAAAGACAGAGATGGCAGACCATACACAAGGGGGGGGGGGGGGGGGGGGGGGGGGAGCGTTGCAGGATGAGACAACATCAGTGAACTGACTCAGACACCAGGGCCTCAAACAGGATATTTCAAAGAACTCGCCAACAAGACCCAACCTGGTCTAGTATTAACATGGCTCTGATGCATGTGTATGTATGCAAGTGTGGGTGTGGGTGTGTGTACACTCACGTGCACATGCAGAAGGTGTGTCCAACACTTATGTACGAGTGATTTTATTTTATAATCATATATTTCCCTAAGGGCGGGGACTGGATGTAAAAAAGCACATGGGTGCTTATTCATTATCCCCGAAATAAAAGAATTTGTCATTGTCATAGTGTATTATAACACCTTGGAATAGAGTCCAACACATCATGACAACTATTGGAACACCGAAAAATCGATCAAATCAAATAAAAAAAATATTCACAAGTGAAGATCAAGCAGGTGATGGGAAGATGATTTCATTAGGATAAAATTAACAGACAAAAGAAGCAAAGCTAGGCAGTTCGAGCTTAAAATGAGACAGACAGCAATTTTTACTAAAATGAAGGTAATAAACAGTGACAACATTTGTTATGGTGAAAAAGAAACCACCAGCCACCATTTGGAAGAGTGGGATTTCTTTTTTCTCAAAGAAAACCACAGTTTGTGACAGATCATCATTTAATGTTGACTGGGTTTGTTTGGGCATATAAAAACACTGATGATGTGACAGATTGTCATTTAGTGTTTGGGGGGGGGCGGGGGCGAATATTTTCAGTTATATCTATTATGCTCTGCCAGATTGTTTTTTGGCAAAATAAGAAAGCCATAGATCACGATATCTCTGTCATTGAGGGCAATAACTCTAACATCATCGTCTGAAAAGTGAAATGCTACCCTTTGCCAATAATCACACCCACGTGAGTTGCTGAGTGAGATAGGTGGTTCAGAGTTCAATGTTCAAGGCATGGGTGAGTGTTTTGAACTTCTGAGATGTAACCCCCACCTCCCTGTTGTGTGCTGTTGCTTACGTGCTTTCCTAATAAACTGATCGGAACTGTGTTTTTTTGCAGCACTCTCTCTCTCTTCTCTCTCTCTCTCTCTCTCTCTCTCTCTCTCAGTACTAACTGATATGCTAACACAACAGTTCTCTTGCCTCATGTACGCCAGTAAATTTCTGTTCAAGGAATAGTCACAGCATGCCACCTTGATCATATAATCAATGAATTAACCATTGTGTTATGGCTTTGAAATGTATACTATTGGTTAATAACTTAAAAAAAATATATATATATAATATAAAAAATTATCAATAAGAATTATTTAGTAACTATGTTAAGTTGTGTCATTTTGTGTTTATTAGGTACTAATTTGATGCTATCATTTTTCCTTTGTCATAAATAAAGAGCCTACTACGTTAGACTGTTTTGAGGTAAATTTTGATAGACTTTTATATGTCCCTTGTATGTTATATTTTGTTTTATTGATATCATTATTACTGTATACTATGGTAGCAATATTTAATGATAATATTGCTTGTGTAGGTGCTGTCAAAGATAACATATTATCTAAATAATCATAACATTCAAAAATGTACTCTCTGGCTCTGCCTATCTGTCTGTTGCTCTCACCCCCCCCCCCCCCCCCCACCCCCCACCCCTCCTTCCCTCTCTCCCTCCCCACCATTCTTCTTAAGCAATTCTGTTGTTATGAAATTTATAAATTGCATTGACTGTTATTGTTCTAAATCATGCAATGTTTAATTTCTATATACAAGTATGCATTTTACTCAATTGGAATTGTTAAATTGTTTTATCTTAATTGTTAGACATATTTTTGTATGCAGATGTTCTTAGCAGACTACATCTTAGCTTGTTTATCATTGATAGCTGTATCTTAAGGTGAGAGAGGTTTGTGTGGGTGTTTTGTTACATGCCACTTATCTAGATGATCACACAACCTGGAAATCTCTCTCTCTCTCTCTCTCTCTGGTATTCCTCTTATATATGAAATGTATTATTTTATATAAATGTTTGGTTTATACATTTTATAGTGATTTACTTTATCATCGTCCAAAAAGCATACAGTATTGCTCTCCATCTTCAATCAATATACCGCGCCTCTTGGAAATGTACTGAGTGAGTTTAAATTGATTTGCCTAACTTCGAATTGTTGTATTGATGCTGTTGTTGGCGGGGCTGTTAAAAACTGGTTTATATCAGGCTCCTTGATATTTTGTAACTTAACTTGATATCTTTATTGATAGTATTTTTGGGTTTTGGTGAGGATGCTTTAACAGAATTTGATATCTGGCTTATTTTTATGTTGATGCAACCTGGAAATGCTCTCTCTCTCTCTCTCTCTCTCTCTCTCTCTCTCTCTCTCTCTCTCTCTCTCTCTCTCCTTCTCTTGTGGTGGGGGGTGTTTTTAGGGTTCTCTTTTATTTGTTTGCTTGGGGGGGGGGGGGGGGGTGTTTTGAAAAGGTTATTTCCCTTTGTTTCTAGTGTGAGACTGTAATAAGTGTTGGGTTATTATTAAGATGTATCCCTACAGGCGGGGACTGGATGTAAAAAAGCACATGAGTGCTTATTCATTATCCTCGAAATAAAAGAATTTGTCATTGTCATTGTCTCTCTCTCTCTTGCTTCTTGCTGTCTCCCCTCTATTTTACTTTATCCATATTACCTAATTATAATCAGTGTATCAGTTTTCATGTTAATGTTTGATTTATTTGAGAATTATATTTTTATCACTATGATATCAGCATATATATCACTTTTCTCAAAAAAAATTATGTATCTCTTGAAATTAATGCTCAAGTCAGTTAGGGATTATGTAATGTAATTTTTTTAAAACTCATGTTGTCGTTGTAGTAAGATTTTTACCTGTTTTGTTGATAGTCCCTAATCAGGGCAAGGGCCGGATGAAAAAAAGTATGCGCATGCTTATTCTGTTACCCTTGAAAAATAAAGATTCATTCATTCATTCATTTTCTCTCTCTCTCTCTCTCTCTCTCTCTCTCTCTTCTCTCTCTCTCTCTCTCTCTCTCTCTCTCTCTCTCTCTCGTTTGAAATCACAGAGATGATAAACTAAAGCATTCAGTTTTTGTATAATTTGTAAGGTTATCATAGTCGTGGTCCAGCAGTCTAACTATCCTCAGCTCCCTGATTCCGTTGATTTTCTCCAAAGAGTTAATGATTCATCATAGGCTATGATAAAACTGGCGGTATGGCTGTGAGAAATGAAGCCACTGCAGTTGTAATTATAGTATAACTAAAACTGTGACAAGTCTACAGTGTCAGTAGTTTGCTGTTGGTCTAGGACAAATCTTGCAGCTTTTATCAGGATCTTCAGCTTGTTATGTGGTGATTGTAAAATACATTGACTGAGTCAGTGAGTGGTACACTTCATGAAAGAACCATATTCTTGTATACCATTTTACTTCGTTGTTCAGCTTGAGTTAATGTGAGAATTATAAATTATGGCACTGACATACTGGATGATAGAAGTAAAGAAATATGTATACACATGTATAATGACAATGACATTGACAATGACAAATTCTTTTATTTAGAGGATAATGAATAAGCACCCATGTGCTTTTTTACATCCAGTCCCCACCCTTAGGGATATATGTATATATATACAAGAGAGAGGGAGAGAGACACAGAGAGAGAGAGGGTGTGTGTGTGTTGGGGTGGAATTGAACCTAAGACTGTTCGAGTTTTTTGTCCACCTGCTGTATACATGTAATTATCGTATGTATACATGTATGTTTGTATACATGTATGTATGTATACATGTATGTTTTATGTATGTATGTATGTATACATGCATGTATGTATGTATGTATCATTGTATGTCTCTATGTATTGTATGTATGTATACCAGTTCTTTGGTCTTGTTGGCATACACCTTCAGTTCCAGTACTTTTTGTTGTGAAACAAATGATCAAGTTTCACTGCTTCTCAAACCCTCCGTTTAGTTTCCCAGCCAAAGTTCATGACCAGCAGCTGGCAGGGCGTGGATATAAATAAACAGGGCAAAAGGAAAGGCAGCACTAGCCGCTTGCAGCTGTAGCCGTGTTCAGCCGTAAATTACCCTTGTGTCTTTCACACATCCTCTTGCACAGTGAATTGTTTAAAAATGACAAGCAAAGCACTCTTTAAAAATGAGCTTTAAACGAGCTTTCTTTTGACTCCAAAACTCCTTGTACTTTCTTTCATACTGGTTGATGTGACAGCATTCAAACAGACATGAAGATAAACAGAGAGGTGCAGGAAGAAACACAATCACAAAAAAAACAGACATTTCTAACTCTCTCTCTAAAAAAGCATATATTTTTTATATAATAAAACAATGAACATAGAGAAAACATTGAATATGTCTGCTGCAGACTAACCTTTTTGGGGGCGTTTACATTCAACCTGTTGGCAGAACGGGGCCATAAATAAACACACGTAAGCGGCTACCAGCTAGCGCGCGGGCCAGCGCCGTGAGAGGCAGGTGATGGAGAGTGTGGGGAGAGATCTTGCCGCAGCCATTAGTGTCACTTTCTGACTTCTCTATAAACACTCTGCTGTCAGGCGGTTACAGCACGTACACAGTCTACTGTTTATCAGCATTTTAGGCGGTATCCTTGCTACAGCTGAAGGTTTGTTCATGAACCAATTCCAGTACAGCTCATAATTATAACCCCGAGAACACAGTAGAAAACAAATGTCTTGTCAGTATCCTATACTGTCCATCAAGCCAAGATACCTCACAAATGGCTCAAGTTTTTTATTTCACTGATGTTTCTGATACTATTCAAAAAAGCATTTCTGATCCTGTTAAGAAATTGTTGTGATCAAATGTTTATCTACTTTATCAGTCCTGTGTTGTGTAAAAAAAAACAAACAAATTGCACACAGGCCTACACTTTGACATCAAAGCAGCAACACCCAAAAAAATAGCGAAAAGAAAAACACACAACACACAAAACGGATGACAAAATTTACAAAACTGCATAACACGGGAACTAATTTTTAAAAAAGCACACGAGTGCTTATTTCCATTAAACCTTGAAATAAAAGAATAAGCAAAATAAATAAACACACACACATGAAACGCAACGTGCACACACACACACACAATACACACATAAGCAGACAAACATACAACACACACACACACACAAAATGGCATAAATACCAAAAGTACGCGCGCACGCACACTCATACACGCGCGCGTGTGCACACCACACACACATGTAACTACAAGAAGATGCGCACGGCCACATGTGCTTGAGAAAACTAACAACTTGAAACTGACACACAGCCAGGAAGCACCGGCACATGTAGGTGCGTGGCCGATCAACACAAACACACACACACACACACAAACACACACACACACACACACACACACAACACACACACACACACACGTTCACACATGCATACACGGGCACATACGCATAAAACGCAAAGCACCCACGTGTGCGCGAACACACACCACGCGCAAACGCACGCGCGCGCGCCCACGCACACTCACATCCCCGCACACACACACACACAATAACACACACACACAAAACACACACACACACACATGCATGCAGGGACGCACACACACACAACAACACACACACACACACCTCACACAAAGTAGATCTCTCCCCTCCCTCCCCTCTCTCTCTCTCTCCTCCCCCCCCCCTCTCTCTCTCTCTCTCTCTCTCTCTCCTCCCCCCTCTCTCTCTCTCTCTTATTCAGTCTCCTATTTTAGGGTTGTCTGAAGACTTACTTACTTACTTACTACTACTTACTACACACACACACACAGACACACAAGAGAGAGAGAGAGAGAGAGAGAGAGAGAGAGAGAGAGAGAGAGAGAGAGAGAGAGAAAAACACACAAACACTCAGCCCTTCGTTTCTTGGGAAAAACCGTGTTTGTAAAAAAAATGTTTAAAATTAGTTAACCTAATTAGCTGTACAACCGTCACCACAAACAAGTAAAGCAGGTATTAAAGTTTTGTTCACTAAAGAGAAGACCAAACTGATGACTAATAACACCAACGGCATTAGCACTGATATCAGGGTTAATGACCAGAAGCTGGAAACAGTTCAAAGCTTCAAGTACCTGGGAGCCATTGTATCCGACCAGGGATCCAAGCCAGAAGTAGTATGCAGGACTGCACAGACAATAACAGCTTTGTCAAAACTAAACACCATCTGGAGAGATAAGAATATCTCACTTATCTCCAAGATCAGACTAATGCGCTCCCTTGTCATATCCATATTTCTGTATGCCTGTGAATCATGGACCCTGACTGCAGATTTGGAGAGAAGAGTACAGGCAGTGGAGATGAGATGCTTTCGGAGACTCCTTGGCATCTCCTACAAAGACCACATAAGCAACGAAAGCGTGCATAACAGAATCCAGCAAACCATTGGACCCTATGAGAACCTTCTAACGATCGTGAAAAAGCTTAAACTTAAATGGTATGGGCATGTCACAAGATCCCAAGGAATTACAAAGACAGTTTTGCAAGGCACTGTCCAAGGAGGAAGAAGAAGAGGCAGACCAAGGAAGAGCTGGGAGGATAACATCAGCGAATGGACAGGCCTAGAACTCAACAAAACCCTGAGAAAGGCAGAACAGAGAGAGGAATGGGGGGAACTGGTTGTTGAGTCTTTGAGGGTGCCCCCACGGTCGTCAGACTACGGACAGATAGATAGAAAGATCACTAAAGTATGAGTACTGTAAAAATCAAGTAGGACATCCAGCAGCGAATGATAAATAAGCCTTTCAAATAAAAATTCGCCCAGTCGCTAATAGACAGCAAAGAAGGAATGTGTGCTGGCACCGCGAGACGCTGGACTTGGACCCCTGACCGCGCGGTGCCTAGATAGCAGCCAGATGGTGTTTAGGTTACGGAGCGAAAGTGCCAGCCGCAAACTAAAGTCGGGTTTTTCCTGTTTTGAGCAGCCGTGGTTTTTATTATACCAGTGTTGAAATCTGGGTCTTTGTAAATAAGTTTGTTGTTGTTTTTAAAGTCCAGAATTTTAATCATTTTGACACAGACATGGTTGATATCTATAGATTCCCCGCAAATGATAAAAGAGCAGACTGACAGTTGAAGTGAATGTATACTGTACTGTACAGAAGACACTGATCAAGGTGGGGTGGTGACCAAGAGCTGAAGAAGTGTGGAGTGGTCTTGGATCACACAGTGACACTAGTAACTTTCGCTTCATGGCAGAGGAAGCTGCAGGAATGCACTTGTCTGGGTGAATTACCATTTCCCATTCATTCTGCCAGTCTGACTGTTTACATGTTATATAGTTTGGGTGGAGATGAGTATGTTGGGCCTAGATGATACATACAGTTTTGTACTGAGTTGATTAATCAAGAAACTGTTTGAATGGAGATCTGTTCTTACTGTCAGTAACTCATCGTAACTGATTGAAGGGTGGAGATTCAGGCTGGGAGATCACACGAGGAAGAAATAAGGACTCAAATCAGTGCAAAGCTTTGGGACAGGCCTGATTTTGTAGTATGCAGGCTGAAGACAGGGGGTGAAGGGGCTCTTTGTTTCGCTGCATCAGCAGCACAACACTCCAAGTCCCTGCCATGTTCAAAGCCTGTCTCAAGACACAGAAGTGTGCCTTTTCTGTGGTAGGCTTTTCCTTATTTCACTTATTTGTTTTTGTTGTTGCAGGTTTATGTGTGAGTGTTTATGGGTGAGGAAAATGTCTTCATTCAATGATTCATGTGCATGTGGTTGTATACAATGCATGTGCAAACATAGTGTGTGTGTGTGACTGTGTGTTTTATTTTATTTATTTTTTTTTAATTCTTTTATATCGAGGATAATGGAATAAGCACTCATGTGCTTTTTTACATCTAGTCCCCGTGTGTATGCGGTTTTGTAAATTTTGTCATCTGTTGCCACCGGCACACAATGGCCTACTCTATTGAAAAGCGGAACAGGATTTAACGTGTGCGCAAGATGTTCCTCATGCGTTCGCACATGGGGCCTCGGTTTATAGTCTCATCCGAAGGACTTTGACTTTCAGTTCAGTTTTTTTGTCAAACTGGGAAGAAAGGGCAAGGCTGGGAATCGAACCCACAACCTCATGGTTTACTTGTTGGCATGTGAGCATCTTAACCATCCTGTGACTGTGTATGTGACTGTGTGTTTGAAAATTTTTGTTTATTTCATTGACAATGGAATAATCACCTATGTGCTTTGTTTTTACATCCAGTTCCTGTGTATGTGGTTTTGTAAATTTTGTCATCCGTCCCTACCAGCACATAAAGGCCTACTCATCCAAATAGCATAACAGGTTTTAACATGTGTTGTGTGCAAGATGTTCTCTGTGTGTTTGCACACAGGGTTTATAGCCTCATCTGAAAGCCTTTCGGGGGAGTGGAGTTGACACTGATGATGTGTGATGTTAACTCCAGTGGAAAAAGTAATCCACCGGATTGAGTCTCAGTGGTGACTCATACCCAAGCTATCAGATTGCAAGTGCCACATTCTAACCACCAGGCTATTCTGTCTGTGCGCTCGCATGTGTGTGTGTGTGTGTGTGTGTGTGTGTGTGTGTGTACACATGTGTGTGCATATTGTCCATGTTTTATTGATAAATTGTACATGTTGTAGCCAAAGTTCTCAATACAATGTAAAAGTTAAAACTTTTTTTTTAATGATACTATATAAGAGTGATTCATTATTTATCAGATTCATTATTTTTCATTTTTAATAATGGATTTGGTCCATCAATGTGACTGGTGTTGTGTGTGTGTGTGTGTGTGTGTGTGTGTGTGTGTGTGTGTGTGTGTGTGTGTGTGTGTGTGTGTGTGTGTGTTAGACAAATTTCACTGTGCAGTTGGAATTCAGATCAGGGTAAGTAACAGGGAGAGAGAGCACTAGGTAATCATAAGTAAAGGGATGATGCAGTGTGTGGCTTGAGTTCAAATTCTGTATCAGTAGATTCAGTCAAACTCTGTGTATTATTGTGTGATCTCTTTCTCTAACAGCTTCCCGACTGAGGCAGCTGTGGCCAATATTGCAGCGATGTGCGGAACAGGCCTCCAGCCTCAACAGGCCATTCTCCACCCACTCTGACTGCATTCAGGTCACCCCCAAGGTCAGCCTCTTTGACCAGAAAGTTCATGTCAAAGTTCATGGCCTGCCCAGCACAGCCAAGGTCACGCTGCATGCAGTGAGCCAGCAGGAGTGGCGGAGGCAGCGGGCGGTGTTCAGGTCATGCGGGCACTTCCTCACCAGTGAGGCTGGAGACCTGGACCTTCAGAGGGACGCCTCTGTTGGGGGAACCTACACAGGTGAGTACAGCTAGGTCAGTCAGTGGGGTGGGCTTTTTTGTGTGGGTTTTGTTCTCGTGTATTTATTTTTTCTTAGACATTTTGTTAACCAGTGGAGTTATACAAATGTATTGTCATTGGCTCTTCCTCTTCTATTTCATCGAACACTCAGACAGTGACTCTTCTTGTCTGTTATATGAGTGAAAATGCATTGCACTGCTGTTAAGCGCCTGACAGGTCAGGCCCAGCGCATCCAACTTCAGCATGGGACAGACTTGTTATCATTAAGTCTTTCTGAGTAAAAAGGCAGGAGAATGGACCAAGAAGGCAGACGGTAGCTTGCACCAACAGACGTGACAGCAGTTGATAAGAAATGATTACCAGCCATGTTACTGGGATAGCCGTTCAATATGATTATTCTAACCAAAAGGCATGGGCAGTATATTATTAAGAATGCTAATGTCTTGTGTACATTGTGGAGACAGGAGGTGTTCAACATTGTCATCAAACAACATGGTGGTGATCAGGGAGACATGACGGCGTAGTGTTGGCATTGCAGTGCAGCGTTACAGCCCAGATACCTATTGGGCAGGGGGTACAAAATACTCCTTGTCTACAACAGAGAGATAGACCTTTAGCAGTCTAACCTGTCAGACGTCACACCTGTCTGCAGGTCTGGATCCCATGGGCCTTTTCTGGAGCCTCCGACCTTGCCCCTCAGGTCCCCAGAACATCCGCATGGTGCTGAAGAACATGGATCAGCCCATCCTCTACAACCTCTCCCTCTATCTGGGTCACTGGTCGCTGGATGACCTGGTTGCCAAGGAGACGACCTTGACCCCTCTGTACAGCACGGTGGTGTCCAGGTTGAAAATGGCTGGGGATGTCAGACGGATTCCAGTGAAGGAGGGGAACGTGCGAGGAATGCTGTTTTTACCTCCAGGTCAGCTGACACCTGGGTGTTGTGTTTAATCGTAATAAGAGTTGTTTACAAACGTCAGTAAATG
>CM054138.1:11189768-11194768 GCA_028751875.1 Rapana venosa | reverse complement strand
TGTGCTGTTGCTGCTGCTGCTGCTGATGATGATGATGATGATGATGATGATGATGACGACGACGACGACAACAACGATGATGATGATGATGATGATGATGATGATGATGATGATGATGATGATGATGATGATGATGGCCTCACCTGTAGTGACCTTCCTGTTCTGCTGTTCCCACACCGTTCATCTCAAACCCTCTGTTCAGGACATACCCTGCCTCGTCACGTCGCACCATCAGGGTCACAAGTCCACAGGGAGCTCATCAATGTCAGGCACCCTGGGGCCACCCGCCAGAGAGGCCTGCATTGCTGCTGGGTCACTTTGATGGTGTTCTGTGGGGCTGTCCTGAGCTAGCATAGGCAGGACTCCACCTTCTAAGCCCCTTACATACGACAGTTATAGCCTAGTGCAACATCCACCGGGGTGGTGATCACCACAAAGTGCCTCCAATGACCTCCCTTGCACCTCCAATCCCACAGGCTTTGACCTTAGCTCACCACAGGCACAGAAGTGTGTGTGTGTGTGTGTGTGTGTACGTGCGTGCGTGTGTGCGTGCGTGTGTGCGTGCGTGCGTGTGTGTGTGTGCGTGCGTGCGTGTGTGTGTGTGTCAATTCAAGTCAAGTCAAGTCAAAATTTTATTTCCAGATGGTACATTGAATAAGCAATGCATTTGCTTTTTTTTTAAACAAGCATCTATCTAAGAACAAATTTCGTAATGATTATACTAAGACATTGCATTATTGCATCATTTACCATTAAATTAAACCAGTAAAAAAAAAAGAAGGAAAAAATCGATAAGGAAAATACATTGGGAAAATACAAAATTAACCACATATACATATCACGCACAACATACTCATGCACACCTGAGCGCGTGCGCGCTCACGTCCACACACACATTTAAATAAAATGTTTTAAGAATTAAAAAAAGAAAAGCATAAAACGTCAGGACAAAAAAAATTACTTCACTTACTGTTTCATCCATTTTTTCACGTTTATTCTTTAGATAATTTAAAAGGTTCAGGAATTAAAACGTTAGAAAATACTAGGCATTCGTCGTTACTGATAATATTACTTCAATGACCTCCCTCCTCTCCTCCTCCACCCAAACAAACGTGTGCTTTTTATGCGCTCATACTTTTCAAATAGCGCTTTTTTAAAAATGACATATTCACACAATAAACTATCAAAGCAAGAGAAGTCAAATAAGATTAACAATAATGATTATTATAATAGAGATACAATTATAACAACAATCACCCATCACCATGAGACAACAATATAACAAATGATCCCATCACCATGAGACAAAACATAACGATGATAACAGAAAGCATTGGAAAGGATGGGGGTGGGGGGGGAGGAGTATCAAGGGGGAAGGGGAAATAACCTTCAATCAAATAGCGAAATAAAATTTAAAATAACAACAATTATTCAAACCCAAATAGAACCCTATACGATACAGAATTCAAAAGCCCCTAATCAACTGGACTATCAACTAAAACAATATCAAACTAAAACAGTATCGCTTATAATGTACTAAAAATCCATCTCTAACTGCAATAAAAACAACATCCACGATAAATCTATTGAATTTGCAAGACAAAGGGCATGAGGAGAGGAGAGGAGAGGAAAGGAGAGGAGAGAGAGAGAGAGAGAGAGAGAGAGAGAGAGAGAGGAGAGAGAGAGAGAGAGAGGAAGAGTGAGAGAAAAGAGAGAGAGAGTGAAGAGAGAGGAGTGAGAGAGAGAGAGAGAGAGAGAGTGAGAGAGAGATGAAGAGAGAGAGAGAGAAGGACACTCTATCAAGCTATCAGGTCTACCATAAAAAGATTTTTAAAAATTTCCTCCTTTCCACTTGTTTAACATTGCAGATTATTTACTAGCTTGCATAGATTACTTTACTTCTTTGCATAATTAGTGTGCCTCTTTCCCGCCTCCCCCCCCCTCCACACTATTTCAGTGTGTGACTGTAGAATTTCTAGTACGTAAGATATTTCTTGAATTTTTTGTTGTTGTAGGGAATACCATTAGTGTGGGGAAATGTTTAAAGGGATGGTTAATTTTTTCCGTATTAATCATGGGTTGATTTGCCTTATTAGTCAATTACTAGGCATTCATGCATTAAATGGCTTTTTAGCTGTGTCTTGAAAATGATTTTTGTTTTTGATACATTTTAAGCGTTTTGGAGCTTGTTCCTTAAGTCACTACCTGAGTACAAAAAGCTTGTTTTGTAAAGATTATTTCTTGTCTCGGAAATGTTAGTAGATGATTATGTCTGTGTTCATTGATTTTGAAGCATTGGTGATCTTTGGAGGGGCATTTCCATTGACAACTGTCTTGTGTGTGTGTGTGTGTGTGTTGTTTTGTGGTTGTGTGTGTGTGTGTGGGGTGTTTTGGGGTGTGTGTGTGTGTGTGTTTTGGTGTGTGTGTGTGTGTGTGTGTGTGTGTGTGTGTGTGTGTGTGTGTGTGTGGAATCAAAAATTATTCTTTGTTGTCGTCGAACGCTCAGACAGCAACTATTGTCTGTCATCTGAACAGAAACGTGTTGCGCTGCAATTAGGCACCCCACCAGTTAGGCCCAGCGCATCTGACTTCAGCGTGGAGAGAATTGTTATATTTTAAGTCTTTCTGGGGAAACGGCAGAGAATGGACCAAGAAGGTACACAACAGTCAAGACAAGACAGGAAGGAAAGGAACAAGGCAGTAGCCAAAATTGGGATAGACAAGGGAGAATTCTGAGCACAGAATTTCCAGAATGTGGGGATACTATTTATACTGACAATCCCCCGGCATCCTCATAGGGTATGCCAGATTCAAATTAACAGATGCTATCAATGTTTGCTGGCCAAGGCCAAAAGCTGTGTCCGTTATTGATGTCAGCTAATTGCCAGAGCGTACGTTAAAATGTTGTTAAGTTGTAAAATTATGTCAAAGTCCTTCGGATGAGACTGTAAACCGAGGCCCCGTGTGCGAACGCATGCAGAACATCTTGGCACACGTTAAATCCTGTTTCGCTTTTCGTAAGAGTAGGCCATTGTGTGCCGGTAGGAACAGATGGCAAAATTTACAAAACCGCATACACACAGGGACTGGGTGTAAAAAAACACATGAGTGCTTATTCCATTATCCTCGGTATAAAAGAATAAATAAATAAATGCTATGTTGGGATTGCCTTCAGCCATGAAAGGCTCTTAACACAACAACCTGTACTTTCCTTTAAAGGAGAAAAAGCATCTGAAGTCGGAGTATGGCTGCCTATATGGCGAGGTACTTAATAACAGTCATACGTGAAAGAATGGATGAAACAGTAGGTGAAGTAATTTGTCCTGACGTTTTATGATTTTCTTTTTTTAAATTCTTAAAACATTCTTTATTTAAATGTGTGTGTGGACGTGAGGGCGCACACGCGCAGGTGTGTATGAGTATGTATGTGCGTGTATATGTATATGTGGTAATTTGTATTTTCAATGTATTACCTTATCGATTTTCCTCTTTTTAGAGGTTTAATTTAATGGTAAAAGATGCAATGATGTAGTATTTCAATATAATCATTAAGAAATTTGTTCTTAGATAGATGGCTTGATGAAAAAAAAGCAAATACATTGCATATTCAATGTACCATCTGGAAATAAAATTTTGACTTTGACTTTGACTTTGACTCATACGCGCAAGCTTCTCATCCAGTGTGCAAATTCAATCTCACAGAGATTCCCAGGTGGGATGAGTGAGTCAGAGTGCATATTCTGGGTGACCCCCAGGGTGTTGAGCTGGGGAACGCACAACAACAACATAAATATTTGAATATAAGATAGATCCTGTGTGTACCAGGTGTGATGTGGAGGTAGCTGACTGTACCTCAGGTTTTGAGCACTATACAAGGTGTGATGTGGAGGTAGCTGATTGTACCTCATATGATGAGTACTATACAAGGTGTGATGTGGAGGTAGATGATTGTACCTCATATGATGAGTACTATACAAGGTGTGATGTGGAGGTAGCTGATTGTACCTCATATGATGAGTACTATACAAGGTGTGATGTGGAGGTAGCTGGTTGCAGCCTAGGTGATGTGTACCAGGTGTGATGTGGAGGTAGCTGATTGTACCTCAGATGATGAGTACTAATCAGATGTGATGTGGAGGTAGCTAATTGTACACAGACTTCAGGTGATGAGTACTATACCAGGTGTGATGTGGAGGTACCTAGCTGCAGCCTAGGTGATGTGTGCCAGGTGTGATGTGGAGGTACCTGGTTGCAGCCTAGGTGATGTGGAGGTACCTGGTTGCAGCCTAGGTGATGTGTACCAGGTGTAATATGATGTGGAGGTACCTGGTTGCAGCCTAGTTGATGTGTACCAGGTGTGATGTGGAGGTACCTGGTTGCACTTTAGGTGATGTGTACCAGGTGTGATGTGATGTGGAGGTACCTGGCTGCAGCCTAGGTGATGTGTACCAGGTGTGATGTGATGTGGAGGTACCTGGCTGCAGCCTAGGTGATGTGTACCAGGTGTGATGTGATGTGGAGGTACCTGGCTGCAGCCTAGGTGATGTGGAGGTACCTGGCTGCAGCCTAGGTGATGTGGAGGTACCTGGCTGCAGCCTAGGTGATGTGTACCAGGTGTGATGTGGAGGTACCTGGCTGCAGCCTAGGTGATGTGTACCAGGTGTGATGTGGAGGTACCTGGCTGCAGCCTAGGTGATGTGTACCAGGTGTGATGTGGAGGTACCTGGCTGCAGCCTAGGTGATGTGTACCAGGTGTGATGTGGAGGTACCTGGCTGCAGCCTAGGTGTTGTGTACCAGGTGTGGCTGAGGCGTGGTGTGCAGGTCAGACTCTGCAGCATTCTCTATGACTTCAGTCCTGAGGCTCCGTGAAGTCCTGGTTAGACTCAGCAGCCGCGTGTGGTGAATTAAGGATGGGTATTTATACTGTGTCCAAGGTCAACTAAAGTGCAGACCTGCTAGTGCTCTAATCCCCTTCGTGTGTATATGTATATATGGAGAA
>CM054138.1:11177268-11184768 GCA_028751875.1 Rapana venosa | reverse complement strand
TTTCTCTTTCTCTGTCCAACCATTCTCTCTCTCAACTGGTAAACGAAGCAACGCACAGATCTGGTCATCTTTTAGACTGGCTGATTACTAATGCTTCATTTAATCTTGTCACATCTGTTTCTGTCACGACGAACTGCATTCTGATCATTCCGCCATTCTTTTCCATCTTAACATCACAAAACCTGTCAGAAAGAAGAAATATGTTACTCGTCGCAATCTTAAGGCCTTAGACATTCATACCTTCTCTTCACAAGCTTCCGAACGTTTTTCACAAACCTCTGACCACACTGACCTCTCTGATCACTTAACACTATTCTCCGCCAACTGCTTGATGTGATGCACCTCTACTGACACTCCTCCCTGACAAACCTGTGCGCATGGTATACCAAGACATATCTTAGCGAAGCGCAAAGCCGGCAACTAGAACGGCAGTAGCGGAAGTCAAAAACCGAATCACAAACTGCTTTTCGAAAACAAATAAACAAAGTCAAACTCTTAATCCATTCAGCAAAGACAGACTACTACTCTTCCCAAGTTTCTGTGCTACATCCATTAAAATCTCTTTTTTACCCTCACCTCAATCTCTTGGATCTGCAAAAACAACTCCTCTGCCTAACACCCACAGCCTGTCTGAACTTCCATCCATATTTTCTGCCTTCTTCTCAGAACAAAGTTCGAAAATACGCTCCAGACTGGATTCAGACTCAATTCCAGCCTGCGCCTCTGATCCCCAGTTTCACTGGCACTCCTCTCTTTTCCTTCCATCCAACAAGTGAAAAGAAATCATGACAATTCTGAAGGAAATGACTATAAAATCATGCGACCTTGATCCCATACCTGCTCCTGTTTTCTCACAATGCCTTCCACAACTTTGTACCTATTATCACTAAAATAGTAAACTCTTCTCTTCAGTCAGGAAATTTTCCATCATGTCTTAAAAACAGCAATAGTCACACTCTTACTGAAAAAGTACGACCTCGATCCCAACATTCTGAAGAATTATAGGCCTGTCTCAAACTTACCCTTTGTCTCTAATAGTACTAGAAAAAGTCGTTCTCAAACAGCTCAAACAGTCACCTTCATTCCAATGATCTCCTTCCCACTTTTCAATCTGCCTATCGCCCCAACCACAGCACCGAAACCACCCTAGTCACACTTTAGATACACTTCTACTTGCTTCTGATGCAGGAAAAATCTCCCTCCTCACTCTTCTTGACTTATCTGCAGCCTTTGATACCATAGATCACTCAATTCTTCTTTCTCGCCTCCAAAATACGTTTGGTATTAACGGCACAGCCCTCACCTGGTTTACTTCATACCTCACAGACAGGTTCCAGAAAGTTATTGTAAACAAAATTCAATCAAAACCTTTCAAAATGGAATGTGGAGTCCCGCAGGGATCAGTCCTGGGCCCTGTTCTCTTTACTCTGTACACTGCTCCACTCTCACATATAATAAACAACCACCATATTGATCATCATTTCTATGCCGATGATACTCAGCTTCAGTGCAGTGATACTGTTGTAAACTTGCCTTCCCTCCTGACAAATATGTCCTACTGCCTTCAAGACATTCAAAACTGGATGACTCAGAACAAGTTACAACTTAATGCCGATAAAACCGAAGCCATGCTTATAGGGACACAACATAAACTTTCCTCTATCGCAAAAACTTCAATTGAATTCGGCAATACGTCAGTTCCTTTGTCCAACTCTGTGAAGTATTTAGGAGTAGTGCTTGACAACACACTCCCTATGAAAAAATTAATCACCCAGACCTGCCAATCTTGTTACTATCAATTACGGCGCATAAGCGCGATTCGCAAGTATCTGTCCACTGATGCAACTACCAAGCTTGTCACATCTCTCATTCTTTCACGTTTAGACTACTGTAATTCTCTTTTGGCTGGCCTACCAGCATCATCTATCCACTCTCTTCAACGCATACAAAACTCTGCAGCTCGACTGGTCCTAAGAAAGAAAAAGTTGAAACACATCACTCCTTTCTGCGATCACTTCACTGGCTGCCTGTCTCACAAAGACTGGAGTATAAAATCAATACCCTCTGTTTCAAATGTCTCCACAAATCTGCACCCCCTTATCTCTGTAACTGTCTTCATCTGTACACTCCATCCCGTTCCCTTCGTTTCAGCCGATATACTTTGTGCTTTCGAACACCAGATTCAAACAAACCACTGTTGGCCGTCGCTCTTCTCTGTTTCTGGTCCATCCACCTGGAATGACCTCCCTCTTTCACTTCGCCAAAAGCCTTCACTTGATACCTTCAATCCAGCCTCAAAACACACTTATTTCTTTCCTGAGACTTTCCCCCCAAATATCTGTCCCTAATTTTCAACAGCATCTTTCACCTTCTAAGTGTTGTTCCGAGTGTGTGTGTGTGTGTGTGTGTGGTGTGTGTGTGTGTTGTGTGTGTGTGTGTGTGTGTGTGTGTGTGTGTTGTGTGTGTGTGTGTGTGTGGTGCGTGCATGCGTGCGCGCGCACTGGTTTTGAAATCTGTTGTTTATTATGTTTAAGGAGAGTTGCATGCCTGTAAATGATTGAGTGCAAGCGCTTCGATTTGTTTTTGTTTTTTACAAGATTCAGCGCTATATAAATTCCATATATTATTATTATGGACCAACACCATTGCGTGCCAGAAACAACATCACTATTGGCAGATGGAACGTAAGATCGCTGAGAGCACCAGGGAAAGTAGAAGAACTGACTCGTGAAATGAAAAGACACAGGTGGAACATCCTTGGACTCTGTGAGATACGCTGGAAAAACTTCGAGTAACAATTCTCTTTATTAAAGGAGAGGTAAAAATCCCAAGAAGGCGGAAACAGCTGCCTATAATGGTTGATATACTTGAAAATGACAATACACGCAAAGATCTCATGCAGTGTGTGCATGCCTGATCTCACAATGCCTATGATCTCACAATGCCTATGATCTCACAATGCCTATGATCTCACAATGATCTCACAATGCCTATGATCTCACAATGATCTCACAATGCCTATGATCTCACAATGCCTATGATCTCATAATGCCTATGATCTCACAATGATCTCACAATACCTATGATCTCACAATGGCTATGATCTCACAATGATCTCACAATGCCTGATCTCACAATGCCTATGATTTCACAATGCCTATGATCTCACAATGCCTGATCTCACAATGCCTATGATCTCACAATGCCTATGATCTCACAATGCCTGTGATCTCATGACTATGATCTCACAATGATCTCACAATGATCACACAATGATCTCACAATGCCTATGATCTCATAATGATCTCACAATGATCTCACAATGCCTATGATCTCACAATGCCTATGATCTCACAATGTCTATGATCTTACAATGCCTATGATCTCACAATGCCTATGATCTCACAATGTCTATGATCTTACAATGCCTATGAACTCACAATGCCTATGATCTCACAATGCCTATGATCACAATGCCTATGATCTCACAATGACTATGATCTCACAATGCCTTTGATCTCACAATGCCTATTATCTCACAATGCCTATGATCTCACAATATCTATGATCTCACAATGATCTCACAATGATCTCACAATGCCTATGATCTTATAATGATCTCACAATGATCTCACAATGCCTATGATCTCACAATGCCTATGATCTCACAATGCCTATGATCTCACAATGATCTCACAATGCCTGATCTCACAATGCCTATGATCTCACAATGAACTCACAATGCCTATGATCTCACAATGCCAATGATCTCACAATGACTATGATCTCACAATGACTATGATCTCACAATACCTGATCTCACGATGCCTATGATCTCACAATGCCTGATCTCACAATGATCTCACAATCCCTATGATCTCACAATGCCTATGATCTCACAATGACTATGATCTCACAATGCCTGATCTCACAATGCCTATGATCTCACAATGCCTATGATCTCACAATGATCTCACAATGATCTCACAATGACTATGATCTCACAATGCCTATGATCTCACAATGACTATGATCTCACAATGCCTGATCTCACAATGCCTATGATCTCACAATGCCTATGATCTCACAATGCCTATGATCTCATAATGACTATGATCTCACAATGATCTCACAATGCCTATGATCTCACAATGATCTCACAATGCCTATGATCTCACAATGCCTATGATCTCACAATGCCTATGATCTCACAATGATCTCACATGCCTGATCTCACAATGCCTATGATCTCACAATGCCTATGATCTCACAATGCCTGATCTCACAATGTCTATGATCTTACAATGTCTATGATCTCACAATGTATCACAATGTCTATGATCTCACAATGCCTATGATCTCACAATGATCTCACAATGCCTATGATCTCACAATGCCTATGATCTCACAATGATCTCACAATGCCTATGATCTCACAATGATCTCATAATGCCTATGATCTCACAATGCCTATGATCTCACAATGCCTATGATCTCACAATGATCTCACAATGCCTATGATCTCACAATGCCTATGATCTCATAATGCCTATGATCTCACAATGCCTGATCTCACAATGCCTATGATCTCACAATCAGTCTCAGATGTGAGGAGGGAGACAGATTGCACACTCTGGACAATCCTCACAATGTCATGCTAATAAATGCTTCAAAACGGCCCAACAACAACAGCAGCAGCAGCAGCAGCAACAACAACAACAGCAGCAGCAGCAGCAACAACAACAACAACAGCAGCAGCAGCAGCAGCAGCAGCAGCAGCAGCAGCAACAACAACAACAACAGCAGCAGCAGTAGCAGCAGCAGCAACAACAACAACAGCAGCAATAGCAGCAGCAGCAACAACAACAACAACAGCAGCAGCAGCAGCAGCAGCAGCAACAACAACAACAGCAGCAGCAGCAGCAGCAGGAGCAACAACAGCAGCAACAACAACAACACTGGCAACAACAACAGCAACAACAACAACAGCAACAACAACAGCAGCAACAACAACAACAGCAGCAACAACAACAGCAACAACAACAACAGCAACAATAGCTACTACTACAATAAAAAACAAGAACAGTAACAACAGCAGCAACAATGGCAGCAGGAGCAACAACAGTTACATCAGCGACGACGACAACAACAACACTCTAAAGAAAACGACAAACAACAGAGCACAATGGAAGGCCCGGCAGTCACCCATCACCTCACAAAGGAAAAGCGAGGTCGCCTACCCTCTTTGGACATTTTGCCCCTTGGCCTTGAGCGTTGACCACAGCCACCAAGGTCACCAGGGCCACAAACCACATCACGTGACGCATCTGCTCCCTGCGCATGTCAGTGTGCGCCATTTTGTTAGAACAAGCCTCAATTTTCATTTTTGGGATGAATTTTAAGAAGCAATCCATCTTGAAACAAAGCTCAATGTTTGATATTTTTTCATGCAGCAGTTTCACTTGATGATGTGATTTTTGAATCTGTGTGTTTATTTCAGGCATTAGAGACAATGCTAGGATTAGATCCCAGCTTTAAGGGGGGGGGGGGGGGGGGGGGGGAGGAGAGAGTGGGTATACCATAGATATATCATATATAATATATAAGAAAGATATATATATAAGATAGATAGATGGATAGATGGATATATATATTATATATATATATCCATCTATCCATCTATCTGTCTTTTTCTTGAAGGGGTGGGGGTATTTTAAACTTTTTTTCGGTTTGGGTTTTTTTTGGGTCTATTTAAAAAAAAATATTTGTTGCTTGTTTCTTTGGTTGGTTTTGTTTTGTTTGGTGTGTGTGTGTGTGTGTGAGTGTGTGCGGATGCATGTGTGTGTGTGTGTGTGTGCGCGCGCGCGCGCGTGCGCGCATAAGAACAACAAATAGGGAACCAAACATAGTTATGATGCTAACACACAGAAAAAAGAAAAAATAGTTCTCACATGTCAACAAAATCGAATATAACAGAAATATCAAAAATGATTTTTTTTTTTTAGAAAACAACGACCGACTGGGCTCTTACTCAAGCGTTTCACTTTTTTTAACAGTTGAAGATTATCAAACAAAATGTCTGTGTGTGAGGGATACACAAGCAGGATCGATGTGGGACAACCAGGCCGGCAAACAGGCCGCTGTTTGCACTGACCACGGTAGAAAAGAACACGTCTCAGCGTCATCTGATTACCAAAATACATGACACATTTCCACTGAATTTAGTTTTCAGGGCATCGAGTCTAACTCTGTAAATCAGTCTTGTCAACAGTCTTTGACAATCACTCTTCATACCAGAAAAAAAACACTTATATTTATATTAAGCGCTTCGATTTGTTTGTTTTTACAAGATTCAGCGCTATGTAAATTCCATATATTACTAGTATTATTATCATTATCATTATTGTTATTATTATTATTATATTTACTCAGACTTGGTCAAGTCACGTCTGGAAAATCTTTTAAAACGGTATGAATTATGATACAGAGTGTCAAACTGGTTTCAGCAAGTCTTCTTGAGAAGACAGCATTCCTCTTGTAAGGACATTGGAATTTGTATTTTCATTGTTCATTGCACCTTTTTAGCAGCACGATCTGCCCATTCGTTGCCCCAAAGACCACAATGGGACGGAATCCAGCAAAGTTGTACACAGGTACCACTTAGAACTGATTAACTGTAATTATACTTAATTGTACTTAAAAATAGTACACAGGTAGCAATTATGATTAGTTATACTTAATTGTACTTGATTGTACTTGAACATTGTGCACAGGTACCACTTACAATTAATTGATTGTAATTATACTAATTTGTACATGAAAATGATATTGCTGGTGCTGGATTTGTAATTCCAGCTCTGAACATTGAACGGTCTTATTCCATTGGAAAAGACTGTTCTCTTTTCTCAGCTGATCCTATTGCTGTTGTAGTGGCTTTGAATTACCTGCTGAATTCTCCATGTGCATGTTGACAAGTAGTACTCTGCCTTGAGTCCAAGTCTGTTCTACAGTCTTTAGAGTCTTTTACTGCTAGCATGATTATATAATATAATATAATATAATATAATATAATATTAATATAATATAATATAATATAATATAATATATTTATATATATATATTATATATTATATATATATTATAGAGAAGAGAGAGAGAGAGAGAGAGAGAGAGGAGAGAGATGAGAGAGAGAGAGAGAGAGAGGGAGAGAGGAGAGAGAGAGAGAGAGAAAAACTCGAACTTGAACTCGAATGATTTATTCACAAAAAGGCCATTGGCCCATACATGAAGGGGGTTGCCGAACTGCTTAGTATATTGGTTTTTTAAAAAATAATAATAAAACACACACACACACAGACAACATGTTACTATATAACAAAATGTCAGCTACAAAAATATCACTTAGGATAACATTATCTCTCTTATTCTGAAAGCTTTACACAAATATTAAGTGAGGCTGCGCACAACCTCAGGATGACTTGATGCCAGGAGTAAACAGGT
>CM054138.1:11168894-11176768 GCA_028751875.1 Rapana venosa | reverse complement strand
CTGGGTTCGATTCCCAGCCTCGCCCTTTCTTCCCAGTTTGACCAAACAATCGAACTGAATGTCAAAGTCCTTCGGATGAGACTATAAACCGAGGCCCCGTGTTCGAACGCATGCAGAACATCTTGCGCACAGGTTAAATCCCCTTCCACTTTTCGGAAGAGTAGGCCATTGTATGCCGGTGGAAACAGATGACAAAATTTACAAAACCACATACACACGGGGACTGGATGTAAAAAAGCACATGAGTGCTTATTCCATTATCCTCGATATAAAAGAATAAAGAAATAAAAGAAATAAATACGCCGATAACTGCAAATTCTGTGGCACTTCTCCTATGCCAGTGGAAGAACACTTCCAACTCCAGACCTGTCTGTCCAGCACACCAAAACCTGAGGACTGGCCGATATCTGGCCTACTGACCTGCCGATGAGGGACAAACTCTTCGGACACCTGGAGGGAGGGCCTTCAGCGCACCACAGCATGTGTCAGGGCCTCAGGAGTTGCTGTTTGAGCTCTCGACCAAGAAGAAGGAGGCTACCAAGATTCAAAATCGCGGTACTCACGAACACACGCACACACGCACGCGCGCGCGTACACACACACACACACACACACACACACACACACACACACACACACACACACATGGCCTGACTTCAGACTATGACACTAGCTTCCAATGCTTTTATTCCTGTACTTGGCTCTCCTCGCCAACTTCCCCTTCCCCACAACGTCTTGCTCGGATAAGTCACTGCTGCAGTGTCCCTACAACAACAACAACACTGGTAACAACAACAATAATGATGATAGTGACAATCAAACACACTTTTACCTTGTTCACTAAATCATGATTGAAATACCGTTTTTGACCTGTCGCCTCCTCACACATTCTATGTTGTTAACATTGTGTGTGTGTGTGTGTGTGTGTGTGTGTGTGTGTATGTGTGTGTGTGTGTGTGTGTGTGTGTGTGTGTGTGTGTGTGTGTTGTGTATGTGTGTGTGTGTGTGTGTGTGTGTGTGTGTGTGTGTGTGTTTTGTGTGTGTTTATTATTTTATTTCGAGGATAATGGAATAAGCACTCATGTGCTTTTTTTCCCCATCAGTCCCCGTGTGTATGCAGTTTTTGTAAATTTTGTCATCCGTTCTCACCGGCACACAATAGCCTACTCTTCCGAAAAGCGGAACGGGTTTTAACGTTTGCGCAAGATGTTCTCCGTGCGTTCGCGCACGGGCCTCGGTTTGTGTGCGTGCGTGCGTGTGTGTGTGTGTGTGTGTGTGTGTGTGTGTGTGTGTGTGTGTGTGTGCGTGCGTGTATGCGTGCGTGCGTGCGCGCGCGCGCGCGCGCGCGCGCGTGTGTGTGAGTCAAAGTTAAAGTCAAAGTCAAAGTCAAATTCAAAATTTATTTCCAGATGATACATTGAATAGGTAATGCATTTGCTTTCCTTTATCCTTTTATTTCGAGGATAATGGAATAAGCATTCATGTGCTTTTTTTACATTCAATCCCCGTGTGCATGCAGTTTTGTACATTTTGCCATCCGCTCCCTCATCCAGCTATCTATGTAAAAAGAAAACAAACAGAACCAAAAAATGTAGTCCAATAGAGAAAAAAACGGAAGAGATGAGCCAAAACACACACACACACACACTTACACACACACACACCACACACACACACACACACACACCACACACACACACACACACACACACACACACACTTACACACACACACACACACACACACACACACACACACACACACACACTTACACACACACACACACACACACACACACACACACACACACACACACACACACACACACACACACACAACACAAAGCATACCTTGCAAAAGAAGTAGCATGGCACCAGGCCACATCACCATAGTTTCACTGGGCCCACCCCTTCTCCAACCTTCCTGCATTCATAGAGCTACACCACGGGGACGGGATGGCCTGGGTGGTTAGAACATTGCGCATTGCGCTCGTGATCTGCTGACCCGGGTTCGAATCCCGTGCAAGGGGATTTTTCCCCTGGAGTTAACATCAGTGCCGACTCCACTCCTCTCAAAAGACCTTCGGATGAGACTATAAACCCAGCTGGCGTGTGCGAACTCACGCAGAGCGTCTTGCGCACACGTTAAAACCTGTTCCGCTTTTCGGAAGAGTAGGCCACTGTGTGCCGCTGGGAACGGATGACAAAATTTACAAAAATGCATTCACATGGGGACTGGATGTAAAAAAGCACATGAGTGTTTATTCCGTTATCCTCGTGTGTGTGTGTGTGTGTGTGTGTGTGTGTGTGTGTGTGTGTGTGTGTGTGTGTGTGTGTGTGTGTGTGTGTGTGTGTGTGTGTGTGTGAGTGTGTGTGTGTGTGTGTGTTTTATTATTTTATTTCGAGGATAATGGAATAAGCACTCATGTGCTTTTTTCCCCATCAGTCCCCGTGTGTATGCAGTTTTTGTAAATTTTGTCATCCGTTCTCACCGGCACACAATAGCCTACTCTTCCGAAAAGCGGAACGGGTTTTAACGTTTGGGCAAGATGTTCTCCGTGCGTTCGCGCACGGGGCCTCGGTTTGTGTGCGTGCGTGCGTGCGTGCGTGTGTGTGTGTGTGTGTGTGTGCGCGCGCGTGTATCCGTGCGTGCGTGCGCACGCGCGCGTGTGTGTGTAGGTCAAAGTTAAAGTCAAAATCAAATTCAAAATTTATTTCCAGATGATATATTGAATAGGTAATGCATTTGCTTTCCTTTATCCTTTTATTTCGAGGATAATGGAATAAGCATTCATGTGCTTTTTTTTACATTCAATCCCCGTATGCATGCAGTTTTGTACATTTTGCCATCCGCTCCCTCATCCAGCTATCTATGTAAAAAGAAAACAAACAGAACCAAAAAATGTAGTCCAATAGAGAAAAACCGGAAGAGATGAGCCAAAACACACACACACACACACACACACACACACACACACACACACACACACACACACACACACACACACACACACACACACACACACACACACACTTACACACACACACACACACACACACACACACTTACACACACACACACACACACACACACACACACACACACACACACACACACACACACACACACACGCACAAAGCATACCTTGCAAAAGAAGTAGCATGGCACCAGGCCACATCACCATAGTTTCACTGGGCCCACCCCTTCTCCAACCTTCCTGCATTCATAGAGCTACACCACGGGGACGGGATGGCCTGGTGGTTAGAACATCGCGCATTGCGCTCGTGATCTGCTGACCCGGGTTCGAATCCCGTGCAAGGGGATTTTTCCCCTGGAGTTAACATCAGTGCCGACTCCACTCCTCTCAAAAGACCTTCGGATGAGACTATAAACCCAGCTGGCGTGTGCGAACTCACGCAGAGCGTCTTGCGCACACGTTAAAACCTGTTCCGCTTTTCGGAAGAGTAGGCCACTGTGTGCCGCTGGGAACGGATGACAAAATTTACAAAAATGCATTCACATGGGGACTGGATGTAAAAAAGCACATGAGTGTTTATTCCGTTATCCTCGTGTGTGTGTGTGTGTGTGTGTGTGTGTGTGTGTGTGTGTGTGTGTGTGTGGGGTGTGTGTGTGTGTGTGTGTGTGTGTGTGTGTGTGAGTGAGTATGTGTGTGTGTGTGTGGGGGGGGGGGGGGTGTTTGTGTGAGTGTGTGTGTGAGTGTGTGTGTGAGTGTGTGTGTGTGTGTGTGTGAATGTGTGTGAGTGTGTGTGTGTGTGGTGTGTGAGTAGTCTCCTGAACTAGCGGGGTGATCAAAGTGTAGGTAACTTGACAACTTAATATCTTTATCAAATTTTTCTTTTGGTTTTGCTGTTTTTGTAAAAAAAAAAAAGATCTACAATATGGTCATATTTTGGAGCGCTTATAGTGATAAACCTTAATACCCTCAACAGACTATCCAACCCATTCAACATGAAGTTCAAGGTCATCAAGTCACACTTTTCTGCAGCTTAGTATTTTGTGCTCAATAAGGACAGTAGTCCTGCTAGCGACATAGCGTACACACACACACACACACACACACACACACACACACACACACACACACACACACACACGTATATATATATATATATATATATATATATATATATATATATATATATATATATATATATATATATATTATATATATATATATATTATATATATATATATGAAGTGATTGAATTGAACTGAATTTTATATCAATAAACTAAAACCTCAGTCGGGATTGTGAACACAAAAAGAATACCCCCAACCTTACCAGGACATTCTGTTGAGTTTAATCTATTTAAAGATAATTATTTACCAGTACTTCACATTGGGGGCGGGATGGCTCAGTGGTCAGAGCACTCGCTTTCCCAAGCTAAGGTTAAGGCGGGCATGGGGGTGGAAACTGAGAAATGTTGTTGACAGCTCATGTTAGAAGTTGTACCATACATTGAAAGAGCATCACTTGTAAATGCTAAACATCTATAAATTACTCATTGTTATGCACTGTTGCCAAGGAAACACTCCAAAATGGCTGCCAAAACTAAATGCTTCAAACTGCTAAGTAGTAAAGTATGTTCTTTCGAGCCAGAAGGCCCATAGAGCCGGAGCTTATCCCGGTTTCTGTAGTGTTAAGCGAACTGATGGTTTTTCACCACCCCTGTGACAGGACGCTAGTCTGTCGCCAGATACTTCCCCAGCAGAGCTGGTACCCACTTGTACACCTGGGTGGAGTGAGGAAAATAGGAGTAAAGTGTCTTTCCCAAGGGCACAACACCGAGCCGAGCGGGGATCGAACCCGCGACCTCTGGATTACGAGTTGACCGCCTAAACCACTCGACCACGGTGCCTCTCAAACTCCTAAGCCTTCTTTAAAAAAAATCTAGAATAGTTACAAGAAACCTGTTTCTTCAGACATGTTTTACAACCCAAATTCTTTAAAATAACGCAGGGAAATCTCCATATTTGCATGTAGCAGTTTTTTAAATTCTAAAAAATCATGATTTTGGCCCCAGGAGCGTGGTTACCACTTGGATGGGGGACCGTTTGCACGCCTTGGCTTCAGTGCAGTACCCCAGTTCACCCAGCTGTCAACCTGCCCTCTTTAAGGTCAGGGAAGGTAAAGCAGCGAGGAAGAGGAGATGGGCGACGTCCTCAATATGCTGGCCCCTACAGAAGTGAGGTCTCTGATGCTTCACTCCCCTACGACCACATAGGTTATGGGACACCTTTACCTTACTTCACATCAGCAAGGGGTAGCCCATTGGTAATGAGGTCGAGACTGGTGCTCTTTAAGCTGAATCCGTACACTTCTTGTACCGAAACACGGGACCCAGCATTCCACGCTAAGTTTCCAGACCTGGGGAAGCAAGCCTTAACTCTTGTCGAGCCTGACCAGTTTAAGACAATCATAACTTAAGGACATCACACATTCGCGTGCACACAGAGCCATGGACACACGCTGTAGGTTATTGATGGCCGCTTCAGCCGTGAGAGACTGTATGGAAACACGCTGGCTGTCAACAGCGGAACTTTTGTTGGCTGTGGCCGAGCACGTGTTGTTTGTGGACTCTGTGTGGAATGGCAGGTGGCAGATTTCCCGTCCGTCCGTTATACTGCTCAGATACACAGACAGACAGACAGACAGACGGACAGACAAACACACACATGTAAATATAAAGGTATTTGCATTTTCTCAAGGCATAGAGATACATCATTCAGACAGAAGGACAAAGTAAAAAGAGGTTAAATCAAAGACACCCCCCCCCTCTCTCTCTCTCTATCTCTCTCTCTCTCTCTCTCTCTCTCTCTCTCTCTCTCTCTCTCTCTCTCTCTCTCTCTCTCCTTTTGGTTTCAAAGTTTAAAAAAAAAAGGAAAAACAAGAAACAAAACCAACAATGTGTTGATGGCAACGAGAAATGAAACAGCCCCATTGGGTCTAGCATTGCACATGGATAACGCTTTAAAGAGGATGAAAATTGCATCGTCATTAAAAAAACCCCAACCCAAACGTTTTCTTTATTTAGCTTAGTGTTTCTTCGTTGAGGAATAGCAATATCCAGTTTCTTTGCCTATAGTAGACATGATATTTTCCCTCCTCCTCTTCTTGTTGTTGTTGTTGTTGTTGTTGTTGTTCTTCTTCTTCTTCTTCTTCTTCTTCGGATGCTCAGACAGCAACTATTGTTGTGTCATATGAGCTAAAATGAGTTGCGCTGCCGTTAAGCGCCTGACAAGTCAGGCCCAGCGCATCCGATTTCGGCGTGGAAGAGAATTGTTTTTGTTTAAGTGTTTCTGGGAAAGAAGGCAGGAGAATGGACCAAGAAGGCAGAAACTAGACCAGAAGGAGGCGACAGGAAGAACAGGAACAAGGCAGAAACGAAGAGAGGGATAGAAAAGAGGGAATTCCTAGCACGAAGTATCCAGAAGGTGGGGATAGTTTTTACATTCTGACCGGCCCCGGACCCCTGTCACTGCTCCTTGTCGTCTGCTACACCTTCAGAAAGAGACTCAGACCCATATATATATTATCTGAATGAACATTCGTTTTCGTATTCTCTCTCTCTCTCTCTCTCTCTCTCTCTCTCCTCTCTCTCTCTCTCTCTCTCTCTCTCTCTCTCTCTCTCTCTCTCTCTCTCTCTTCTCTCTCTCTCTCTCTCACTGCATGTAAAGATCTGGCAAGTCGAGGTAAAAGAAGCTTGTTAATTGTTTTGAAAAAATTACGACTATTGAATAATAATGCTTTTGACTTGTTGATTAAGATATTTGATGCACAAATACAACCTACTGTGTTATATGGCGCGATGCAGCTGTAACACATTGTGAATCAGTACACCTCTTTGCTTTAAAGCAGTTTTTAGGCTTAGATAGACGTACACCTAATGATCTTGTTCATAGTGAAACCAATTAACAAGCTTCTTTTACCTCTCTCTATTAATGCTGCTGTAAGATGCATTAGATATTGGATTAAGATTCTGCATATGGATGAGTGCAGGTTACCTTTTAAGTCTTACAAGATGCTTTATGATCTAGATGTCAAGGGGAAAAGCACCTGGGCTTCACAAATGCGTACCTGTTTATGTGAACTTGGCTTTGGGTTTGTTTGGCTCAATCAAGGTGTGGGAAATTGTAGAGAATTTATCAAGGTTTTCAGCAAAGACTGATCGACTGCCGTTGGCAGCAGTGGAGTGGTCATATACAAAACAGTGAAAGATTTCAAATGTACAGACAATTAATAGGTTCACACGATGTCAAACCTTATCTAAAGCTTGATATGGACATACATTTGAAAAGAATTATGTCTAGGTTTAGACTTGGTGTATCAGACATAAATGTTCATAAATTTAGATATATAGAACATGATGATGATGACCTCAGGTTGCTATGCCCATTATGTAAGCAAACAGTGGAAGATGAAGTTCATTTTGTGCTGTGCTGTCCAGTATTAGAAGATGTAAGACAGAATTACATTCCGGTAAAGTATAGTAGACAGCCTAATTTATTTAGATTCTGTCTACTCATGGCATCTAGTCACCCTGAGATTGTGCCAGCCTTGCTTTATACTTGTGTAAAGCCTTTAGAATAAGAGATATCTTGGTTTCTTAAGTCATAGTTTTGGAACTGATTTTTTATTGTGGTAGTTGTGGGTATACATTAACATTTGGGGGGTTTTGCGTGTTACTTCTTTTTCTCACTAGGCAACCCCTCTTCATGTATGAGCCAATGGCCTTTTTGTGAATAAATCTTTCGAGTTCTCTCTCTCTCTCTCTCTCTCCTCTCTCTCTCTCTCTCTCTCTCTCTCTCTCTCTCTCTCTCTCTCTCTCTACCTCTCTCTCTCTCTCTGTTAG
>CM054138.1:11161394-11163894 GCA_028751875.1 Rapana venosa | reverse complement strand
GTGTGTGTGTGTGTGTGTGTGGGTGTGTGTGTGTGTGTGTGTGTGTGTGTGTGTTGGTGTAGTGTTGAAATGTATTTAACGTCTTTATTTTCAAATCAAATTCATTTAACTTCCTTTTTTTATATTGTTTTGGTGTGTGTGTGTGTGTGTGTGTGTGTGTGTGTGTGTTGTTGTGTGTGTGTGTGTGTGTGTGTGTGTGTGGTGTTGTGTAGTGTTGAAATTATTTAACGTCTTTATTTTTCAAATCAAATTCATTAACTTCCTTTTTTATATTGGTTTGGTGTGTGTGTGTGTTGTGTGTGTGTGTGTGTGTTGTGTGTGTGTTGTGGTGTGTGTGTGTGGGTGTGTTTTGGTGTAGTGTTGAAATGTATTTAACGTCTTTATTTTTCAAATCAAATTCATTTAAATCCTTTTTTTTATATTGGTTTTGGTGTGTGTGTGTGTGGTGTGTGTGTGTGTTGTGTGTGTGTGTGTGGTGTGTGTGTGTGTGTGTGTGTGTGTGTGTGGTGTGGTGTGTTTGTTTGTGTAGTGTTGAAATGTATTTAACGTCTTTATTTTCAAATCAAATTCATTTAACTTCCTTTTTTATAATAGGTTTTGGTGTGTGTGTGTGTGTGCTGTCGTCTGTGTGTCTGTCTGTGTATGTCTGTGTGTCTGTGTCTGTGTGTTGTGGTGTAGTGTTGAAATTTATTTAACGTCTTTATTTTCAAATCAAATTCATTTAATTTTCCTTTTTTATAATTGGTTTTGGTGTGTGTGTGTGTGTGTGTGTGTGTGTGTGTGTGTGTGTGTGTGTGTGTGTGTGTGTGTGTGTGTGTGTGTGTGTGAGAGAGTCGAAAAACACACGAGTTATGCGGTGAAGGACAGTATTGCAGTGCACAATACTAACAACAGACACAGCCATGGTCACTTAGAACTTAGAACACAGGCAGGGACACCCAGCCCTGAAGAAACGACCGCTCGAAAATCTTTGGAACGTTTCAATGCAGTTGTCAATCAAAATTAAAGTCATAGGTGTGTGCGAAATATTGCATATTTTCTACGCTACATTTGCTATTAAGTGGCAGCAAGGGAAGAGGTAAGAAGATGGAGGGGTGGGAGTAGAGAACACAATTCAAGTCTCTAAAAGTGAAGGTGGCAGGGGGTTATTTATAAATGCGATGGTCAAGACCCCAGTTCTCTTAGTTGCATCCCCTTTTTTTTTGGCGGGCATGGCCCAGTTCTTTTCCAATGTTTACAATTTTGTTCTGGCATGACCTGTCTTCTTCCTGTCTCTTTTTACAAAAAATGTTATTTCATCACCATGTCCTCTGTTCCCTGCGTTATCTTTCCAAACTAGTTTATTTCATCGGCATGGTTTCGATTCCAATTTGCGTCTGTTCCAGCCAGCTAGTCATATTAGAGTGTGTGGTGTGTGGAATGTGTGTGTGTGTGTGTGTGTGGGGTTGTTTGTGTTGTTGTGTTGTTGGCTTGATTTTACGTATGTTCACGCAAAAATGATATTAGACAATTGGAAAGTGGGAGGGTGGGACTTGTTGATGGATGTGCGCGATAAAATATGTATCTACTGCTGAATAGCATATACTGACCACAGAAAAGGGCTAAAAGGATAACAACAATCTTTTTTTTTAATCCACGAAATAGAAGATGCTAAAGTAAATTATGACACAACTACAACAAGTGTCCTGTTGGACTGCTCAGTATCTCCGTAAAGTAGGGTAAGATTGCCTGGATACTAGTAGTACGCTCACCACACACATAGGTCTCTCTATATCTCTCTCTGATATGTCTCTCATATGTCTCTCTCTGATATTTATTTATCTTGATATTTATGGATGGTTGCATGCGCGTGAATGATTTGAATGCAAGCGCTTTGATTTGTTTACTTTACAAGATTCACCGCTATATAAATTCCATACATTATTATTATTATTATTATTATCATTTCCCTCCTTTGATTGTTTTGCTTTTAGTTATAGTTGTTGTGTATCCTGATGAAGGATTCATACTTTATATTTTTAATATTTTATTGGGCTTGTCGACTGTACTTGAGTTCTAGTGAATATCCTATTTCATTATCTTATTGTTACTAACAACTATGTGTACCATTTTACAATGTGTAGATGTTAATTTTTATGACTTTATGAGCTTGGCTTTTTTTGGTTTTTCTCTTCTTCTTTCTTTTTTTCTTTTTGGCTTGATTGTTTGTTTTTCATTTTTTGTCTTTGTTTTTGTTTTTTGGGTGTTTTTTTGGTTGTTTTTTCTTTTGTTTGTTTGTATGTTTGGTTGTTTGTTTTGGGGGTGTTTTTTATTTGTTTGTTTTAAAAAAATTCCCCTTTGTTTCTACTGTGTGAGAGTATAAGTATTCGGTTTATTATTAAGATGTATCCCTAAGGGTGGGGACTGGATGTAAAAAAAGCACATGGGTGCTTATTCATTATCCTCGAAATAAAAGAATTTGTCACTGTCATTGTCATATGTTATATTTCTGCTATATTTT
>CM054138.1:11151394-11158894 GCA_028751875.1 Rapana venosa | reverse complement strand
TACAGCTCAAGGGTGTCCATTTCTGCATCCCTCTCTCCTTTGTGTCCAGAGTCGAAAATTAGGCGGGTTGGAGGACGGGGTCGGGATTGGGTTATTTATTAATTAAATAATTTATTTATTTATACCACTTTAAATCACGTCAGGTTTCTTTGCGTGAAATTCGGGCTGCTCTTCCCGGGGAGAGCGCGTCGCCACAGAGCAGCGCCACCTATTTTTTTCTCTTTTTTTGGTCTCTAACTGTATTTCTTTCCCTATCAGAGTGGCTTTTTTCTACAGAATTTCGCCAGGGACAACTCTCTTGTTGTCGTGGGTTCTTTTCCGTGCGCTAAATAATTATGTGTAACACACGGGACCTCGGTTTATCATCTCATCCGAAAGACTAGCGCCCAGACCCCCACTCAAGGTCTAACGGATGGGGGAAAAGTTTCGGGTCCAAACGGGATTCGAACCACCGCCCACTTCCGACCCGGACTTTTCGCTTTCTAGACAGGCGCGTTACCTCTAGACCACCGATCCACAGGGGTGGGGGGTGGGGGTGGGGGTATGTGACTGTTGATGTTGTCATAATTTTTTTATGCTTCTGTGTGTCAAGAACATTTTACTCTTTTAAAAAAAACACAGCCAAACCGTACGTTTAAACATTGTCCATTTCTGGAAAAAAAAACCCCACCCACAAAGATGGTGTAATCAACAAGATAGTGCATTCCTAGAGCAGAAACAAGCCGAGTATAGAGCTTATACTCTGCTTAGTGAGTGTCTCCGCCTCTCTCTCTCTCCCCCTCTCCCCCCCCCTCCCCCCCCCCCCTCTCCACACACACTCTCCACCTCCACCTCCCCCAAACCCACACCCACCCCTTCATTCCTTTTTTCTTTTCTTTCGCATTTTTTTCCAAATTGTCTTGAAAGGTTGTGGTGGTTGTGCTTTGTTGTCATTGTAGCTTGTTTTCTGTCTGTCTGCTTCTGTCTGGCTGGCTGTCTAGCTGTGTGTCTGTCTGTCCGGCTGTCTCGTCTGTCTGTCTGTCGGCTGCTGTCTACTGTCTGTCTGTCTGTCCGCTGTCTTTAGCAGCGCGTCTTGGATCAGCTGTCATGTGTCTGTCATGCGCCGTGAGCCCTGTGTGTTGGCATGCCGTGTCGTTTAGGCTCCACCTTCTGTACTGCTTCTCACTGCCGGCCTCAAACTGATGCTGCGTTGGCTGCTGTGCTTAGCGTCTCTTCTGTTCTGATTCCTGCACTTGTGTGTGCCTTCACTGTCTTGATGTCTTCGTTCTGTTCTGTTGTTTTTTGTTGTTCTTCTTCTTGTTCTTGTTGTTCTTGTTGTTGTTGTTGTTGATGTTGTTGTTGTTCGTTGTTCTTCTTTTCTTCTTGTTTTCTTGTTCTTCTTCTTCTTCTTGTTTTGTTTTTTTTCTTCTTCTTCTCTTCTTTTTTGTTGTTGTTGTTTGTTGTTTCTTCTTCTTCTTCTTCTTCTTCTTTCTTCTTCTTTCTTCTTCTTCTTCTTCACTCTCAGCAGGTTGAAACACTCTTGTTTCATTCTAGTCCAATCACCACATCACACATCACAACACACTTGTTCTCACCATCACTACGTTGATGCAATCAGTTGATTGTTTTGTTCTTCTTCTTCTTGTTGTTGTGTTGTTTTTTGTTGTTGTGTTGTTGTTGTTGTTTCTTCTTCTTCTTCTCTCTCCTTCTCTCATCTCTCTCTTTCATCTCCCTTTCTCTCTCTTCTCGCTTCTCTCCTGTCTCTCCTCTCTCCTCTGTCCTTCTGTTCCCTCTCTCCTTCGCTTCTCTTTCCTTCTCTCTTCTTTCTCTTCTCTCCTGCATCTCTTTTCCTCCTTCTCTTCCTCTTCTCTCTTGCTACACTCTTAATCTCTCTCTTCAATCTCTCTCTCCCTCTCTCTCTCCTTTCTCTCTCCCTCTCATCTCCATCCTCTTCTCTCTTCTTCTCTCTCTCTCTTCACCTCTCCTCTCTCCTCATACTCTTCCTAGCTCTTCTCTTCTCTCCTCTCTCCTTTCTTCTTCTTCTCTCTCTCTCTGCTTCTCCTCCTTCTACTTCTCTCTCTCTCTCTCTCCTTCACTACTCTCTCTCATCTTCTCACTCTCTTTCTTCTCTTCATTCTTCTACTCTTCTCTTCTCTCCTACCTTTCTCTTCTGCTTCCTCTCTCATCCTTCCTAGCTTTCTTCATCCCCTCTCTCTTCTTCATCTCCCCTCTCTTCTCTTTTTCCTCCTTCTCTTCTCTTTATTCTCCTCTCTCTCCTCTTTCTCCTTCTCTCACTTCTCACTCATCAATCCTCATTCCACTCTCTTCACTTCCTCTCTCCCACTCCCTCCCCCTATCCTCTTCCTCCTCGTCTCTCACCCCTCCATTCTCTCTCATCTCCTTCTCTCCTCTCACTCATCCACCTCTCCTCCTCTCTCTTCTCTCCTCCCTCTCTCGCTCTCTCCCTCTCTTCTCTCCTCCTCCTCTCATCTCTCCTCTCTATCCTCTCTCTCTCTTCCCTCTCCTCCTCTCTCTCACTCTCTCACTCTCTCTCCTCTCTTACTCCTCTTCACCCCTTTCTTCCTCTTCTCTCTAATCTTCATCTCTCTCTCCCCCTCATCTCTCTCTCTCTCCTCTCCTCTCCCTTCTCCTTCTCTCATCTCAACTCCCTCTCTCTCCTCCTCCCTCTCTCCCCTTTCTACTCACTCATCGTCTCCTCTCTCTCTCTCCTCCCATCTCTCCTCACCTCTCTCTCTCTCTCCTCCTCCTCTCTCCTCCATCTCTCTCCTCTCTCTCTCTCCTCTCTCTCCTCTTCTCTCTCCTCTCTCTCTCCTCCCCTCCTCCCACCCCCTCTCCCTTCTCCTCCCCCCCTCTCCCTTTCCCCTCTTCCACTCCCTCTCCCTTCTCTCCTCTCCTACTCCCCTACTCTCCCCCCCTCTCCTTCCCCCTCCCTCCTCTCCTCTCTCTCTCCCCTCCCCTCTCCTCCCCTCCATCTCTCCCTCTCCTCTCCTCTCTCTCACCTCTCTCTCTCTCCCTTCTCCCCTCCCCCTCTCATCCCTCCTCCCTCCTCCATCCCTCTCTCCCTCCCTCCTCCCCTCCTTTCTCCCTCCTCCTTCCTCTCCTCTCCTCCCCATCTCTCTCCTCCCTCCCCTCCTCTCCCCTCCCTCTTCCCCCCCTCCTCTACTCCTCCTCTTCTCTCCCTCTCCCCTCTCTCCCTCTCATTCCTCCCTCTCCGTCCTTCCACCTACCTCTTCTCCCTCTCATCACTCTCCCTCCTCCCTCCCTCTCTCTCTTCCCTCCCTCTCTCCCCCTCCCCTCATCTCCTCTCTCTCCACTCTCCTATCTCATCTCCTTCCTCCTCCCTCCCCTCCTCTTCCTCTCCTTCATCTCCTCTCTCTCCCTCCCTCCCTCCTCCTCTCTCTCTCTCCTCCCTCCCCTCTCCTTCTCCTCTCTCTCCTCTCCTCCTTCTCTCTCTCCTCTCTCTTCTCTCTCTCTCTCTCTCTCGTCTTCTCTCTCTCCTCCCCCTTCTCTCTCCCCCTCTCTCTCTCTCTCCTTCCTCTCTCTGCTCTCTCTCTTGCACACCCTCTCTTCCTCTCATCCCTCCTCCTCCCCACCCTCTCTCCTCCCCCTTCCCTCCTCTCCCTCTTCCTCCCTCTCTCTCTCTCTCTTCTGTTCCTTCCCTTCTTCTCTTATCTCTCCTCGTCTCCCTCTTCTTCCCTCTCTTTCCTCTCTCTCCTCCCTCTCTCTTCCTCTCTCTCCTTCTCTCTGTCTCTCTCCTCTCTCTCATGTTTCTCTCTCTCTCTCTCTCGTCTCTTCGTTCTTCTCTCTACTCTCTCTCATCTTCCTCTCTCTCTTCTCCCTCGCCTTCCTCCTCCCTCCTCTCGCCTTGTTCGTCCACTCAGTCTTCTTATCCTCCTTCGTTCTTGCTCTCCTCTCTCTCCTCCCTCTCTCTCTCTCTTCTTTTCCCTCACTCTGCATTCATACTCTCTGCTCTCTCTGGTTCTCGTCTCCCTCCTCCTCTTCTACTCCCTATCCTCTCTCTCCTTCCTTCTCTCTCTTCTTCTCTCTCGTCTCTTTCCACTCTTGCTCTCTCATCTTCTTCTCTCTTCTCTCTTTCTTCTCGTTCTTATCTCCCACTCTTTACTTTCTTGCTTCTTCCCTCTCCATTCCTTCTTCTTCTTCTCTGCTCTTCTCTCTTCTTCTCTCTTCCCGTCTCTGTCTTCTTTTCTCTATCCTCCCCTTCCTCTACTCATTCTCTCCTTTCTCCACTGCCTTTCTCTCACTCCTACTCTCTCTCCTCTATCTCTCATCACTTCTACTCTGTCACTTCTTCTCTCTTCTCTCTCTTCTTCTGTCTCTTCCCTCTCTCTCCTCTCTCTTCCTCTAGCTTCTTCTTCCTTTCTTCTCTCTCTCGATCAATTCTTCTCCTCTCTGCTCTTCCTTCTCTCTTCTGTCTTCTGTCTCTCTCTTCTTTCTCTTCTCTTGTTTCTGCTCTCGTCTTCTGCTCGTTCCTCTTTACTTTCTTCTTCTTCTCTCACTTCTTCTATCTCTGTCTCTTTCTTCTCTCCGTCCTCTCCCTCCTCTCTCTCTCTCTCCCTCTCTTCTCCCTCTTCTCTCTCCTCATCTCTCCTCTCTCCTTCTCTCTCTCTCTCCTCTTCTCTCTCTCTCTCTCTCTCATCTCCTCATTCCTTTCTATCTCCTTCTTCCCTCCCTCACTCTCTCTCTCCCATCCCTCTCTCTCACCTCTCTCCTCCCCCTCCCTCCCCCCTCCTCTCTCTCCCTCCTCCCTCACTCTCCTCTTCTCTCTCTCTCCCATCCCTTCTACTCTTCCCTCTCTTCTCTCTTCCCCTCTACTCTCTTCTCTCCTTCTCCCTTCCCCTCTCTCTCCCTCTCTCTCTCCTCTCTCTCCCATCCCTCCTCTCTCTCCCTCTCCCATTCCTCCCCTCTCTCTCTCATCCCTCTCTCCTTCTCTCTTTCCTCCATACCTCTCTCGCTCTCTCCTCTCTCTCTCTCTCTCTCTCCCCCTCATCTCTCTCTCTCACCCCTCTCTCTCATCCCCCTCTCTCTCTCTCCTATCTCCCCTCTCTCTCTCCACCCCCTCTCTTCCCTCTCCCTCTCTCTCCTTCTCCTCCTCCTCACATCTCTCTCCCTCTCTCATCTCTCCTCCCCTCTCTCTCTCTCTCCCCTCCCTCCACTCTCCCCTCTCCTCCTCTCCATCCCCTCTCATCTCGCTCTCTCTCCATCCTCACCTCTCTCCCACTCTTCCTCTCTCTCTCTCCACCCCTCTCTCTCTCTCTCCCTCTCTCTCTCCCTCACTCCTCCTCTCTCTCCTCTCCTCTCCACCTCTCTCATCTCCTCCCCTCCTCTCTCCACCCCTCCTCCTCTCTCTCCTCCTCTCTCTCTCCCCCTCACTCCTCTCTCTCTCCCTCCTCCTCTCTCTCTCCCTCCTCTCTCCTCCCTCTCTCTCTCCCTCCCTCTCTCTCTCCCCTCCTCCCCTCTCTCTCTCCTCCATCCTCTCTCTCTCCCTCTCTCTCTCCTCTCCTCTCCCACTCTCTCCACCCCTCCTCTCTCCCATCTCTCTCTCCTTCCTCCTCTCTCTCCTCTCTCCTCTCCCCTCCTCATCCTCCCTCTCTCTCTCCCCTCTCCTCTCCTCTCTCTCCTCCCTCCACCTCCCCCCTCTCCTCTCCTCCCTCTCTCCCTCCTCCTCCTCTCCCTTCTCTCTCTCTCTCTCCTCCCCTTCTCTCTTCCCCTCCTCTCTCTTCCTCCCCTCCTCTCTCCCTCTCCCTCTCCCTCTCTCCACCTCTCCTCTTCTCCCCCTCTCCTCTCCCCTCTCTCCTCCCCTCTCTCCGCTTCTCTCCCTCTCCTCTCGTCCCCCTCACTTCTCTCCTCCCCCTCTCTCTCTCTCTCTCTCCTCTCCTTCTCCTCCCCTCTCTCTCTCTCCTCTCTCCCTCACTCTCCCTCTCTCTCTCTCCCACCTCTCACTCTCCCCCACCTCTCTCTCTCTCCCCCCACTCTCTCTCACTCTCCCCTCTCCCTCTCCTCACCCCCCTCTCTCTCTCTCCCTCCTCCTCCTCTCTCCTCCTCTCTCTCTCCTCACCTCTCTCTCTCCACTCTCTCTCTCTCCCCCCCTCCTCTCTCTCTCTCTCCCCCTCCCTCTCTCCTCCTCCTCTCTCTCTCCCACCTCTTCTTTTCCTCCCTCCTCTCTCCTCTTCTCTCTCCCCTCCTCTCCCTCCCCTCCTCTCTCTCTCTCCCCCCCTCTCTCTCTCCCTCTCTCTTCTCTCCTCCTTTCTCTCCCTCTCTTCCCTCTCTCTCCCCCTCTCTCTCTCCTCTCTCTCCCATCCCTCTCTCTCTCTTTCTCCCCTTCTCCTCTCTCTCTCTCCCTCTCTTCCCTCTCTCTCCCTCTCTCTCCTCACCCTCTCTCTCTCCCCTCTCTCTCTCTCCCCTCTCTCTCTCTCTCTCTCCTCCCTCTCTCTCCTCTCTCCTCTCTCCTCTCTCCCCTCTCTCCTCTCCCCCCCTCTCTCTCCCCCCTCTCTCTCTCTCCCCGTCTCTCGCTCTCCTCTCCCCTCTCTCTCGCTCTCCCCCTCTCTCCCCTCCTCTCTCCCTCCCCACCTCTCTCCTCTCTCTCCCACCTCTCTCATCTCTCCCCACCTCTCTCTCCCCTCCCCACCTCTCTCCTCCCCCCCTCCTCCTCTCCCCTCTCTCTCTCTCTCCCTCTCCTCTCCCATCCCTCTCTCTCTCTCCCTCTCTCTCTCTCCCTCCCTCTCTCTCTCTCCCCTTCTCTCTCCTTCTCCCTCCCTCCTCCTCTCTCCTTCCTCCTCTCTCTCTCCCTCTCTCTCCTTCTCTCTCCCTCTCTCTCCCTCTCTCTCCCTCTCTCTCTCTCCCCCTCTCTCTCTCTCCCCCCTCTCTCTTTCTCTCTCTCCCCTTTCTCTCTCCCCTCCTCTCTCTCTCTCCTTCCTCTCTCTCCCCCCTCTCTCTCTCCCCTCTCTCTATCTCTCTCTCTCTCCCCCTCTCTCTCTTCTCTCTCTCTTCCTCTCCTCGCTCTCTCCCTCTCTCTCCCTCTCTCTCTCTCCCCCTCTCTCTTTCTCTTTCTCTCCTCTCTCCCTCTCTCTCTCTCTCTCCCCCTTTCTCTTCTCTCTCTCCTCTCCCTCTCTCTCTCCTCTCTCTCTCTCTCTCTCCCCCTCTCTCTCTTCTCTCTCTCTTCCTCTCTCTCGCTCTCTCTCCCTCCTCTCTCTCCCTCTCTCCTCTCTCTCCCTCTCCTCTCTCCCTCCTCTCTCTTTCCCCCCTCTCTCTATCTCTCTCTCTCCATCTCTCTCTATCTCCCCCTCTCTCTCTCTCCCCCCCTCTGTCTCTCTCTCTCTCCCTCTCTCTCTCTCTTCCTCTCTCTCCTCCTCCCTCTCTCTCTCTCCTCTCTCCTCTCTCTCTCTTCTCTCCCCCCTCTCTTCTCCCGCCCCTCTCTCTCTCTCTCGCTCTCTCCCTCTCTCCAGCCCCTGTTTTGGTTACTTTGTTTTCTTCCCTGTCTGC
>CM054138.1:11138894-11143894 GCA_028751875.1 Rapana venosa | reverse complement strand
AGTTGTTGAGTTGGTGTAGACAGACTGTGGTGCTGAGACCTTGTCTTGGGGGAAGACTGTCTGAACACAGCATGTTTCATCCTGACAGCTGTTGGTGTGGCAGGTTAGGCTGCTGCTGCTGCTGCTTCCTGGCCTCATCCGTCAGTGACAGAGCGTTCAGTCTGGCCTGGAAAAGTTAAAAGTTTCGCTTTGGGGGGAGGTTTGGTTTGTGTTTGTGTGATGTGGTGCTGTGTTGTAGTTTGTTGTGTTTTTTGTGGTGCTGTGTTGTGATGCACTGTTTCGTGTTCTGTTGCTTCGTGTTGTGTAGTTTTGGTGCTGTGATGTGTCAGGTTGTATGGCGTTGCTTTACATGCATTGTGTTGTGTATGACTTATATTGTGTTCTGTTGTTTATAGTATGTTATGGTATGGTATGGTATGGTATAGTGTGGTGTGGTATGATATGGTATAATACGGCAACGTTGACACTGACAACTGACACTGACACTGACACTGCTCCCCCTGTCGTGTGTGCAGACTGCAGCCTTGCTCCAGAAACAGGCATGTGCAGGGGCTACTTTCCCAGGTTCTACTTCAACCCCCAGGCCAAGGACTGCCAGCAGTTCGTCTTCGGCGGCTGCAACCCCAACAACAACAACTTCAAAACCAAGGACGCTTGCCTGAAGGCTTGCGGCCCCTGAACAGCCCACTTCAGCGTTGTCTCCCTTGTCAGCCGACCTTTTTCTTTTTTTTTTTAGGGAGGAGGTGGAGGGGCAGTGGGGGGGGGGGGGGGGTTTCGGCTCCTCCCTTCCCCTTCCCTCCTCCCCCCCCCCCCTCTTCTTCCCTCGTTTATTCTATACTCCAGTCTTTCCCCCCTCTCGAATTGTTGAAAATGATCGGAAAGAAAGAAGTAAATGAAAGAAAATAGAATGGAACAGTTCATCTTGCTCCTACTTTCGCCTTCCTTTGTGCTTGTCGCTGTTGTGGCTGTTGTGTGATGGACCCAGACCCAGAGAGATTAACAGGAAAGGTACGGCAGCAGCAGCAGCAGCAGAGTGTGGGAGTGGTGTCTGGAATGAATGTGTCTGGCTAGTTTACTGACAGAAATTATTTCAGTGCGCACACACACACACACACACACACACACACACACACACACACACACACACACACACACACACACACACACACAAACACACACACACACACTTTATCATTACAAGAGGGCTACCACTTATTAGAACAAACATCATGGAATAAGGTCACAGAAACGTATCACCTAAAAGAGAGATTTCTAAACAGATCTGTCATCAAAACTGATAAAGCAAGAGTCGTGAGCCATTCTAAGGCTTGCTCAAATAGCTCCACAGCAAGAAGAGTGAATAGTTTGTTTTATAGAATAAAACTTAATGCATTCGTAACCAAATTCAGTAGAAACAGTAAATGTCTACGTGGTGAGAATATTTCTAATACTCATATAATATTTGAATGTAAGAATACCAAAGCTTTTTTACCTCAATTTTCTGAAAACTCCCTTAGAAGCATATTCAATAATTTGAATTTGGCATTTGATATTGCAAAAGGTCTCTGGCATAGTCCTATAGGACATTTGTTATAGTTTCATTAACGTTAATCACTTTTTATGTTTTTTGTTTCGGTGATGTTTTGGTTTTTTTAAATACTTTTTATTGTATCTTTTGCTTTGCGCGGTTTCTTTTCATGATTAGACTGCGTTTCCCTCCTCGCATTTTTCAGTAGGGCCTCTACAACCACCTCAATTATCATACACCCCTTGTATACGTTTTTTTTTCTTTCTCGTCTAATATCACTGAGAGTGAACAGACGTAAAATCGAAGACAACAACAACAACAACAACACACACACAAACACACACACACACACACACACACACACACACACACACACACACACACACCACACACACACACACACACACACACACACACACACACAATGTTATTCTACTTCAAGCTCAGGGGTCCATCATTCTTTTATATCAAGGATAATTGGAATAAGCACTTATGTGCTTTTTAATAATAATAATGATAATAATAATAATAATGTATGGAATTTATATAGCGCTGAATCTTGTTAAGCAACAAATCAAAGCGCTCAAATGAGAGAGTGAGAGAGAGAATGAGAGAGAGAGAATGAGAAAGAGAGAATGAGAATGAGAGAGCTACACAGAGAGAGAGAGAGAGAGAGAGGAGAGAGAGAGAGAGAGAGAGAGAGATAGAGAGAGAGAGAGAGAGACAGACAGACAGACAGACAGACAGACAGACAGAAGCAGTGACCACCTTTTCCACTGCTACCCAGGGCCCCCTGGCCAGATGCCTGTTCCCCGGTCACATTTTTCCCCACATGTGAATTAAATAAGAGGACAATAAAGGTACAATCTTGTCTGCAAACCTGGTCCTGATTCTCAGTGCATACAACCTGACATCTTGCCACAGCTTTGCTCTTTTCAGGTTGGAAAAATCTCTGGTATGCTGCATCACTGCCTCCTGTCCTATGTGTTTCTGTTCATAGAGACAATTAAAAGTTTCCTCCTTGGAAAATTAAAACATCAAAATGGGGGGGGGGGGGGGGGGGGGGGGGGGGGGGGAGGGGGGGGGAGGGGGGGGGGGGGGGGGGGGGGGGGGGGGGGGGGGGGGGGGGGGGGGGGGGGGGGGGAGCCACACACACACTGGCAACAAGGAAAAATAAAAAGAGTTTTTTACATCCAGTCCCCGTGTGTATGCGGATTTGTGAATTCTGTCATCTGTTCCCACCGGCACACAATGGCCTACTCTCACTGAGAGTTTCAGGCTGTCTGTCTCTGGGGCATGAAAGCTGACGGAGCCTATCTCTCTCCAGGTGTAGAATGCATGCTGGGTATCTTTTTATTTTCCTAACCCACCGAACGCTGACATGACTGACGGGATCTTTAACCTGCATATTTGATCTTCTGCATGCGTATGATTATTCAGACGAAAGGGCTTCAGACAGAAGTGGGTTTGCACTTTCAGTTGAGCTGGAAGAGCGTTAAAAAAGTGACATATTAAACAAAACAGCTTTTACATACAGCTATTTACACACCAATGCCATCGATCCATTTGAAGAACTCCTGACCTAAGTGGACAAAAAGCACAACTAAAGTGGTATGGGCACGTCACATGAACATCTGGACTGGCCAAGACTGTCCTACAGGGAACAGTACAAGGAGGGAGACGAAGAGGCAGACAGAGAAAACGATGGGAAGACAACATCAGAGAGTGAACTGGTTTTGAGTGGAACGACTTGCCACGAAAGCCGAAAACCGCGAGGAGTGGAGGAAGCTGGTTGCAAAATCTTCAGTGGTACACCAACGGGTGACTAGACTACGGGATAAGTGAAGGTGAAGAATTTACAGGGTGTGCCTGGAACATGCATGATGAGGGATACAGCCAGCAGTTGTTGATGCACAGGACTTGATGCTAGGACGCTTGTATACACAACACAACAAACAAAACAAATCATGGTAGGAGGTAGCAGACACAAGATGTGGTAAACACACAGCTGCCGCCTCACAGAATAACATAATTATAGTGTACAGGATCTCTTCTCTTCTCTTCTCTTCTCTTCTCTTCTCTTCTCTCTCCTCTCTTCTCTTGTCTTCTCTTCTCTTCTCTCTCCTCTCCTCTCTCCTCTCCTCTTCTCTCCTCTCTCCTCTTCTCTCCTCTCTTCTATCATCTTCTCCTCTTCTCTTCTCTCTTCTCTTCTCTCCTCTTCTCCTCTTCTCTTCTCTTCTGTTTATCAGTTGGCATGTGTAGTGCCTAGCCTTCTTCTGTACTTGTCATTTTACAGGTCTGCTCGCTGGCTTTCGCGAACACTTTCAGAGCAGCTCATTATTTTTACAGGATGCATGCTGGGTACGTTCGTGAAATCTGTAACCCACCGAACGCAGACATTAATTATGGGATCTTTAACGTGCATATTTCATCTTCTCCATATATACATATACACACGAAGGGAATTAGGGCACTGGCAGGTCTGCACTTTAGTTGACCTGGGACACAGTAAAAATCCCCACTCTTCATTCACCACACGCGGCTGCTGAGAGTGTAACCAGGACTTCACGGAGCCTCAGGACTGAAGTCACAGAGAATGCTGCAGAGTCTGACCTGCACACCACGCCTCAGCCACGCCTGGTACACAACACCTAGGCTGCAGCCAGGTACCTCCACATCACACCTGGTACACATCACCTAGGCTGCAGCCAGGTACCTCCACATCACACCTGGTACACATCACCTAGGCTGCAGCCAGGTACCTCCACATCACATCACACCTGGTACACATCACCTAGGCTGCAGCCAGGTACCTCCACATCACATCACACCTGGTACACATCACCTAGGCTGCAGCCAGGTACCTCCACATCACATCACACCTGGTACACATCACCTAGGCTGCAGCCAGGTACCTCCACATCACATTGGTACACATCACCTAGGCTGCAACCAGGTACCTCCACATCACACCTGATACACATCACCTAGGCTGCAACCAGGTACCTCCACATCACATTGGTACACATCACCTAGGCTGCAACCAGGTACCTCCACATCACACCTGGCACACATCACCAAGGCTGGAACCAGGTACCTCCACATCACACCTGGCACACATCACCAAGGCTGGAACCAGGTACCTCCACATCACACCTGGTATAGTACTCATCACCTGAAGTCTGGGTACAATCAGCTACATCCACATCACACCTGATTAGTGCTCATCATCTGAGGTACAATCAGCTACATCCACATCACACCTTGTATAGTACTCCAAACCTGAGGTACAGTCAGCTACCTCCACGTCACATCTTGTATAGTACTCATCATATGAGGTACAGTCATCTACCTCCACGTCACACCTTGTATAGTACTCATCATATGAGGTACAGTCATCTACCTCCACGTCACACCTTGCATAGTAATCATCATATGAGGTACAGTCATCTACCTCCACGTCACACCTTGT
>CM054138.1:11126394-11133894 GCA_028751875.1 Rapana venosa | reverse complement strand
ACAAAAAACAGCGCGCGCACACACACACACACACACACACATACACACACAGATGGTAAGGAAGGTAAAGGAGTCCCATAACCTATAAGGTCGTAGGGGAGCGAGGCGTCAGAGACCTCAACTTCTCTAGGGCCAGCATATTGAGGGCGGCGCCCATCTCCTCTCCCTCGCTGCTTTACCTTCCCTGACCCTAAAGAGGGCAGGTACCCATTTACAGCTGGGTGAACTGGGGGGGAACTGTACTGAAGCCAAGGCGCGCAAACGGTCACCCATCCAACTGGTAACCACGCTCGACGCTGCTTAACTTGGCTGGGGGAAAGCGAGTGCTCTGACCACTGAGCTATCCCGTCCCCCTACACACAGATGGCTTGATGAAAACAAAGCAAATGCATTGCTTATTCAATGCACCATCTGGAAATAAAAATTGATTTGACTTGACTTGCCCTCACACACACACACACACACACACACACACACACACACACACACACACACAACACACACACACACACCACACACACACACACACACACACACCTGTCACCGCCCACCCTCTTCCCCTCCCACTTACACACACGCGTGTCCTTCCCTTCCACCCCTCCCCCCCCCCCCACACACACACAAACACCCTAAACCAGGGAGCATAGATCTACCATAAAACAAAGAAGCCAAACAACTCCCCCCTCCCACCCCCAAAAAAGTTTAGGTACTATAACCATACCATACCACACCATACAACACCACACCATACCACACCACACCATACCACACCATACCATACCATACCATACCATACCACACCATATTATACCACACCACACCACACTACACCATATCATACCACACCATACTATACCATACTATACCATACTATACCATACTATACAGACCACACCATACCACACCGTACCATACCAAACTACACCATACCATACCATACCATACCATACCATACCATACCACACCACACCATACCATACCACATCATACCATACCCATACCACACCATACCACATCATACCATACACATACCACACCATACCATACCATACCATACCACATCATACTATACCCATACCATACCATACACACACCACACCATACCATACCATACCACATCATACCATACCCATACCACACCATACCACATCATACCATACCCATACCACACCATACCATACCACACCACACCAAACCATACCATACCATACCATACCACATCATACCATACCCATACCATATCATACCACACCATACCATACCATACCATACCACACCATATCAAACCACACCATACCATACCCATACCACACTGTACCATACCATGTATGTTAGTCCGTCGTTTTCGACGATGACCTCCAAAACAGCAGAGGAGGCATACCATACCATACCTACCATACCACACCATACCCATACCATACCGTTCCATACCATACCATACCATACCATACCCATAACATACCATAACATACCATACCATACCATACCCATAACATACCATACCATACCATACCATACCCATACCATACCCTACCATCCCATATCCATAACATACCATACCATACCCATACCCATACCATACCATACCCATACCATACCATACCCATACCACACCACACCATACCACACCACACCATACCACACCACACCATACCACACCATACCACACCATACCACACCATACCATACCATACCACACCATACCACACCATACCATACCATTCCACACCATACCATACCATACCATTCCACACCACACCATACCACACCATACCACACCATACCATACCATACCACACCATGCCACACCATACCATACTATACCACACCATACCATACCATACCATACCACACCATACCATATCACACCATACCATACCCATACCACACCATACCACACCATACCATACCACACCATACCACACCATACCATACCACACCATACCACACCACACCATACCACACCATACACACCACACCATACCACACCACACCATACCACACCATACCATACCATACCACACCACACCACACCACACCATACCATACCATACCACACCACACCATACCACACCACACCATACCATACCATACCATACCACACCACACCATACCACACCATACCCACCATACCATACCACACCAAATCATACCACACCATACCATACACACCACACCATACCACACCACACCACACCACACCATACCATACCACACCACACCACACCACACCATACCATACCACACCATACCATACCACACCATACTACACCACACCATACCATACCATACCATACCATACCCCAACACCGCCGCTGGTCCACCCAGCAGTGTAGTGTGGTGTAGTGTAGTGTGGTGTAGTGTGGTGTAGTGTAGTGTGGTGTAGTGTTAGTGTAGTGTAGTGTAGGTAGTGCAGTGTATTGTAGTGTAGTGTAGTGTAGTGTAGTACAGGTGTATGAGTGTAGTACGTGTAGTGTAGTGTGGTGTAGTGTAGTGCAGTGTAGTGTGGTGTAGTGTAGTGCAGTGTAGTGTAGTGTAGTGCTGTGTAGTGTAGTGCAGTGTAGTGGTAGTGTAGTGTGGTGTAGTGTAGTGTAGTGTAGTGTGGTGTGTAGTGTAGTGCAGTGTTTGTGTAGTGTAGTGTAGTGTAGTGTAGTAGTGGTGTAGTGTAGTGTGGTGTAGTGTGTGGTGTAGTGTAGTGTAGTGTAGTGTAGTGTAGTGTAGTGTGTGTAGTGCAGTGTAGTGTAGTGTAGTGCAGTGTAGTGTAGTGTAGTGTAGTGTAGTGCAGTGTAGTGTAGTGTAGTGTAGTGTAGTGCAGTGTAGTGTAGTGTAGTGTAGTGCAGTGTAGTGCAGTGTAGTGTAGTGCAGTGTACGTGTAGTGTAGTGTAGTGTAGTGAAGTGTAGTGTAGTGTAGTGTAGTGTAGTGTAGTGCAGTGCAGTGCAGTGCAGTGCAGTGGAGTGGAGTGTAGTGTAGTGTAGTGTAGTGTAGTGCAGTGTAGTGTAGTGTAGTGTAGTGTAGTGTAGTGTGGTGTAGTGTAGTGTAGTGTGGTGTAGTGTAGTGTAGTGTAGTGTAGTGTAGGGTTGTGCAGTGCAGTGTAGTGTAGTGTAGTGTAGTGTAGTGTGTGTAGTGTAGTGTGGTGTGGTGTAGTGTAGTGTAGTGTGGTGTAGTGTAGTGTGGTGTAGTGTGGTGTAGTGTAGTGTAGTGTAGTGTAGTGCAGTGTAGTGTAGTGTGGTGTAGTGTAGTGTAGTGTGGTGTAGTGTAGTGTAGTGCAGTGTAGTGTAGCAGGCCTAGTGGTCAGCGAATGTCACAGAGGAGAGACAGGGGCACTCAGGCAGCAAATCGCTGACTAGTTGAGCACAGCAGGCCTTTGCCTTGAAGTTCCCTCTGCCCACTGTCCAATTTTCTCCGCCACTTTTCACCCCCCTCCTCCCCCCACTCCCTCCCTGTCTCCCCCTCCCCCTTCCTCTCTCTCTCTCTCCCTCCCACCACCTCCACCTACGAGTTTCCATTACATATTTACCTAGCAGTGATCTGGGTTGTAGCGAGCAGTCTGACAAAAAAAACTGTCCCAACGAGAAACCGAAAAGGAAGTTAGGGAATTAGTTTCCTTCTGGTGGTGATGTCGTAACGTTTTGTGAACGTGTGTGTGTTGTGTTGTGTTGTATTGTGTTGTGTTCTACCGGGTTTTTCTTCTTCGTGCGTGCGTGCGTGCGTGCGTGCGTGTGTGTGTGTAATATTGTAGCGAATGAAGAGAGAGAGAGAGAGAGAGTGAGAGGGGGGGGGGGGGGGTCAGGGGGGTCAGACTGTCTGGTGTGACAGTTGGTCTGATCGTTTCTTGTGACACCTGGAGGCTTATTTGATGACAGTGCAGTTGTAGCCGAGTGCTGGTGTTGCTGCTGGTGTTGCTGCTGGTGTTGGTGGTGTTGGTGGTGTTGGTGTTGTTGTTGCTGGTGCTGTGCGTGTTGTTTTCGAGGTGGATTTATTATCGGTGGTGTGGTGTGTGGCTGAGTGAATTAAAAACAATGACTTTGTGGGACAGTTTCGGTTATCTAAAAGCTGTCTTTGTTTTAAATGGTAAGTTAGCATATCTATCTATCTATCTATCTATCTATCTATCTATCTATCTATCTATCTATCTATCTATCTATCTATCTATCTATCTATCTATCTATCTATCTATCTATAAATCTATCTATCTATCTATCTATCTATCTATTTATCTATCTATCTATCTATCTATCTATCTATCTATCCATAAATCTATCTATCCATAAATCTATCTATCCATAAATCTATCTATCCATAAATCTATGTATCCATCTAATTATCTATAGATATCTATCTATCTATCTATCTGTCTGCCTTTCTGTCTATCTATAGATAGATAGATCTGTCTGTCTGTCTATCTATCTATGATCTATCGATGGATCGATGGATGGATAGATAGACACAGATAGATAGATAACTGATAAGTATTGTTTACGACACTTCCTGTACTAACAATGTTGACTGTTTCGCTCTTTTTGCATTCTTGGCCAGATCTCTAACAATCTTTTTTCTTATTTTTAAAATACCAATACCAAACAATCATTTTTTTAGGGGGGGGGGGGCGTAAAATTACCAATATTTCTCTGGACAAAGGAGGGAAAATCAATATTTTGGTGGTTGGGGCAAAATACATCAATATTTTTGCCGCAAAAGAAACCAGTATTTTTGGGAACAAAATAAAAAAAATTTGGGGGGTAGATACATTTTGGGGGACAAAGGAAATCAATATATTTCGGGGGGTGGGGGGTGGTGGTGGCGGGGAGCGGGTACTTTTTCTTCTTTCATTTGCTTTCTTGTGGAGTGTCTAAAAGATGAGGGACTCGTCATCTGTTGGTACTTTTGGCTTGTTGTTTGATGTTACGTGACGTTCTTGAACATTCCATGTCTTTAGTATGAGATGTATATTTCATGACTTTGGCTACACTTTTCTTGAACACACACACACACACACACACCACACACACACACACACACACACACACACGCACGCACGCACGCACGCACGCACGCACGCACGCACGCACGCACGCACATACATACATACATACATACATACACATACCCACACACATACACACTTGGGGAAGGGGAGGGGGTATTTTGGACTTTTTCTTTCGCCTTTTGTTAGTTCTATATTGTTCTTCATTTGTTTTTGGCTGTTATTCTTGTCCTATGTTAGTTATTGTCGCTGTTGTTGTTGTGTACGTATGTTTGTGTTTGTTTGTTTGTTTGTTTATTTGCTTGTTGTGGTTGTTCTTGTTGATTCATCTTTTGTTGTTGTTTTATTCAGTTGTTTGTATGGTTGAAGGTTTTTGTGTGTATGCGTGTGAGGAGGGGAGGGGGGGGGGGAAAGCAGTTGTTGTGTCTTTTTAAATTTTGTTTTGTCTTCTTTGTTTGTTTTGTTTGGTTTTTCTGTGTTGCTTGTTTGTTTGTATTATGATGGATTTATTTTCAAGATTTTAATATTTTTTGAATTGTATGGTTTAATATTGTTCAGGGTTTTTTGTTTTGTTTTTAATTCCATGTATGCATATGTTTTTGTTTTCTTGTTTGATTTGTATGGTTTATCATTGATTAGGTTTTTTTTTTAATTCTATGTCTGCATATATATTATCTTATTTTCTCTTTCTCTTTTATTTTTAGATAGATGGCTTGATGAAAAAAAGCAAATGCCCTGCTTATTCAATGTACCCTCTGAAAATAAAAGTTTGACTTTGACTTTGACGTACGCATCCACACACACGTAATACATACACATACCCACCCACCCACCCACCCACACACGACAACGCACGTGCACGTTCTCATTGGCCAGCCTCGGAGCTGTAACCATGGAGCAAAGAGGAGAAGCCTCAATGAGAGTTCTGCAGCTGTAAACATGTTTTTAGTAAACATGACATTCTCTTCAATACAATTCCTACAAATTAATTTATTTACAATTCCCGATTTTGCTGCAACCACATTTCCAACAAAAAAAAGTAGCGATCATTGATTTCCCTCTTCTTCCTCGAACCGAACGCTCAGACAGCCACTACTGTTGTCTGTCATCTGAGCCATTCAAACTGCCTTGTGCTGCCTGGCAAGTCAGGCCCAGCGCATCTGACTTTGGCATGAAAGAGAACTGCTTTCTTTTCAATCTTTCTGGGGGAAGAGGCAGGAGAATGGACCAAGAAGGTGAAACATAGACAAGAAGGAGGCGACAGGAAGAACAGGAATCAGGCAACATCCACGAGAAGGGTACACAAGAGGGAAATCCTGGCACAGAAATTCCAGAAGGTGGGAATGCTTTTGATCCTAACAGGTCCTCGGCATTATCACGGGGGACAATTGATTTTTAAAGTCAGCAAACAAAAAACAGCAAAAATAAAAAGCTGAACAATAAGCAAGAAAAATGGTACAACTTTTCAAAAAGTTGGTACATTTACAAGAAAATTAGACAAAAACAAATACTTTAAAATAAATGCTACATAATGAACAGATCGTTAGAGAGAGACATCACTAAAGGTTCTTTTACCGAAGCATGAACTGTTCCTTTGGTTGTGTGGTTGTTGTGTGTTTTATTAGGGGGTGGGGTGGGGGGTAGCATTCATTTCTCCCGTTTCTCTTGTTGCTGTACACTAAAGGAAAAGGGGACGGGGAAATGACACGGGAGGTGGGGAGTGATGGAATACAGACAGACAGACAGACAGACAGACATCATAAATAGTATACATTGAGAAATTAATAAATCAGGTAATGGAAATATAAACTGCAAGTATATCTTGAGAAATGAATCAAGTAACAGAAATGCACAAGTCCAAGTACACCTTCAATATTAATCAGGTAACAAAACTACAGAACTACAAGCAAAACATTTCCCCACGAGAGCCGGGAAAGTTCACAACATGTTTCATTTCGTTTTCAGTTTTGGTGACGTCGACTATGACGTCAGGACAGGAGGTTTCTCAGCAGGTGATGTACGTCACGGGGTGTCTGGGCAGTAACTCCGTCATGTTGCATCAAATGACGTCATCAGAGGCCGAGGACGTCAGAGCCGTCTTTGTCTACAAAGGAGGGGAGATCCTGGGCAGTGACATCATTCCTGCTCAAGGGGACTACAAAGTAAGCCTGACCTACAACCCCATAATGAGTATGCATGGTGATGGTGATGAGGAGGAGGAGGAGGAGGACGAGGTTGTTGATGATGTGTTGTGGTGGTAGTAGTGGTGGCGACGATGATGATGGTGGTGACGACTACAGTGACGACCCAGATGACGAAAACGACGATGATGACAATGATATTGTTTTTATATTCCACTCTATTCCAATATTCAATCCTTTGACTAAGACTGTAAATGGAGGTCCTCTGTTCGACTGTGTTTTCATAACAGACGTTTACACCACGTCCACTTTTCCCCATAGGCCAGTTAGGCTACACACCGCCATTAATGTTTGCCACTTTTCCTTCTATTTTC
>CM054138.1:11116394-11121394 GCA_028751875.1 Rapana venosa | reverse complement strand
GACAATAATAATAATAATGATAATCATCATCATCATCATCATCATCATCATCATAATCATAATAATGGACACATTTTGAGCACCTTTCTTCTCCTTTTTAGTGGAAGCACAAAGCGCTTTACATTATAACAAAAACTCAAAACCAATACACTCAAATACATAACACAATACCACACATACAATACAGTGAAACAAAGTGTGATTAAATAGCGTACATAAACATTGCTTCGAGCTTCCTAAACAACAAATGATAACAAACACAAGACATGTACGCATACCACATGAATAACACACACACACAAACAAACACACACACACACACACACACACACACACACACACACACACACAACACACACACACACACACACACACACACACACACACACACATTGAAACTTAAGAAGTTTTAAAAAGATGCGTTTTTCAAAGTGGTTTTGAATGGAGAAGAAGAGATCCTGAGGTAAAGAGTTCCAGACAGAAGGGGCGGAATATGAAAAGGCACACTGGCCGAAACATTTAGTGTTTCTTAGAGGTATTTGAAAGAGATACGAATCAGGACTTGATCCAAGTTGTCTTTAGGTGCAATGACTGAATCATCTCAGTAACATAATGTGGAGATACACCTATGACAGAGTTAAACCTCACAGTGGCGATTTTATACTGAATACGTGCAGAAATACGTAACCAGTGGAGCGAGGAGAAACTTGGGGTGCTATGATGTGTCGCCTTTAACAAACAGCATGAAGTAAGGCAAGGTGGAGAGTGTTCTCCGCCCAAGGCCGCGAGAATGGGGACCTTCCTATCTACCAGACGATCGCTTTTAAGCACACTTAACTGGAGCTCAGCCAAGCAATTTCTGCCCTCCATTTACAGGACTGTAATCTGTGCACATTATTATAGATATGGGTCTGCGATCTGAAAGAGAAACAGTCTGAGCTGCAATCAACACATGGCGCTCTATCCTTTTACAGTGGGCTGACTTATCGTTCCTAGACTTTGCCGGGGGTGGGGGTGGGGGTGGGGTGGTCATTGAGCGGGAGGGGGGGAGGGAGAAAGAGATGAAGAGAGAGAGAGAGAGACAGAGACAGCGACAGACATAGACAAAGACAGAGAGAGAGACAGAGAGACAGACAGATAGAGAGAGAGAGATGGAAGAATGGAGAGATTTTTTTATATATCGAGGATAATGGAATAAGCACTCATGTGCTCTTTTACATCCAGTCCCCGTGTGTATGCGGTTTTGTAAATTTTGTCATCTGTTCCCACCGGCACACAATGGCCTACTCTTTCGAAAAGCGGAACAGGATTTAACGTGTGCGCAAGATGTTCTGCATGCGTTCGCACACGGGGCCTCGGTTTATAGTCTCATCCGAAGGAGAGAGGCAGAGAGAGGGAGAGAGAAAGAGAGAGAGAGAGAGAGAGAGAGAGAGAGAGAGAGAGAGAGAGAGAGAGAGAGAGAGAGAGATGGAAGAACGAAGAGAGAGACAGACAGAGACAGAGACAGAGAACTCTGAACTCTCTGAACTCTGAAATGATTTAATTGCACATTGGCCTTAGGCCACAATACAATATAGAAAAGAAAATAGAAAAATATGTTATATAACAGCACCTATCTATATTCTACAATCATTGGTTAACTGAAAATCATAATTATACATCTCATACCTACTACAGTTCAAATTTTAAGGAAAGTTGTCAAATCACAGCTTACATTTCACATTTACTGAAATGATCAGAGTCAGAGACATTAGTATAAAAGGGGGAGATACAGAAAAACATAATCATGTTATGCCACGAATTCTTGATAATACGCGATATAAGCAAAGGTGAACATGTTTAAATGGTTTAACAGACGTACATCACAGGATTGGTTATCTTGTATACTCAAAGTATTTTCTTCCGCCTATTGCTTGCATGAAACACATATTTAGATAAGTTGTATCTGTGGATAAGATCAATGGCTCTAAGTAATATGTGACAGAGGAAGTTCTTTTGACTCTTTTAGAAATTTGACCCTTAAATCTTCATACGTAGCACAAAATAATACAAAACGTTTTTCATTTTCGATCTGATTTTTGCAAAATGGACAGAATTTATCATGAACAGTTGAGAGAGACAGAGACAGAGAGACAGAGAGAAACAGAACTCGAACTCGAACTCGAACTCGAACTCGAATGATTTATTCACAAAAAGACCATTGGCCCATACATGAAGGGGGTTGCCGAACTGCTTAGTATTTTGGTTTTAAAAACACACACACACACACACACACACACACACACACACACACACACACACACACACACACACACACACTTACACAGACAACATGTTACTGTATAACAAAAAGTCAGCTCAAAAATATCACTTAGGATAACATTATCTCTCTTATTCTAAAAGCTTTACACAAATATAAAGTGAGGCTGCGCACAACCTCAGGATGACTTGATGCCAGGAGTAAACAGAGTCTAAATAAATTAGGCTGTCTACTATATTTAACAGGGATGTAGTTCTGCCTAACATCCTCAAATACTGGACAGCACAACACAAAATGTACTTCATCCTCCGGTGCTTGCTTACATAATGGGCATAGCAGCCTGAGGTCGTCAATATCATGTTCTCTGTATCTGAATTTATGAACATTTATATCTGATACACCAAGTCTAAACTTAGACATAATTCTTTTCAAATGTAAATCCACATCAAGTTTTAGATAAGGTTTGACATCATGCGAACTTATAAATTGTCTGTACATTTGAAATCTTTCACTGTTTTGTATATGATCACTCCATTGCTGCCATCGGCAGTCAATCAATCTTTGCCTAAAAGCGTTAATAAACTCTCTACAATTTCCGACTCCTTGATTGAGCCAAACAAATCCAAACCCGAGTTCACACAAACAGGTACGTATTTGTGTTGCCCATTTGTTTTTCCCTTTGACGTCTAGATCATAAAGCATTTTGTAGGATTTAAAAGGTAGCCTGCTCTCATTCATATGCAGAATCTTAATCCAATATCTAATGCATCTTACAGCAGCATTAACAGAGAGAGGGTATCTATTAGTTTCACTATAAACTAGATCATTAGGTGTACGTCTATCTAAGCCTAAAAACTGCTTTAAAGCAAAGAGGTGCACTGATTCACAATGTGTTACAGCTGCATCCACAGAGAGACAGAGAGAGAGACAGAGAGAGAGAGAGAGAGAGAGAGAGAGAGAGAGAGAGAGAGAGAGAGAGAGAGAGAGAGAGAGAGGACGCGTGCACGCGTGTGTGTGTGTGGGGGGGGGATGGAGGAGGTGACTGAAAGCAGTTGACACAAGCAGGATACCACGTATTGTATGCAGACTTAGGGCAGAGGGGATGGCCGGCTGTTCGGCGCTGTGCTTAGGGTCAGCAGGGCTGGGGAGAAGTCTGATCTGATGACTTCGGTTTGTCCGTGACAGTACAACCCCTCCCTTAACTCCCTGAGCAGTCATTGTGGAACTCTACTGCACTGAAGTGTTCAGGCCGTGTCTCTTGGGCAAGTTGAACCTGGCGGAGCCCATCACTCTCCAGATACAGGGTGCATGCTGGGCATGTTTCTGTAACCCAGGGAACGCTGATAATTCATCTTTGATGTGTATGTTTGATCTTCTGTATGTGTATAAACTTAATTCAAATCCACTGTCTCCATCACCGCTACTGTCGTCGGTAGGAGCTCCACGCAATGCCACCAGGGTTCGTCATCTCTCTCTGTCTCTGCTGAGTTCTACCATCTCCTGTAGCCCTCCTCCCAGACCACTGATCTCAGTGATGTTGGCAATGTAGATTGCTGGTGGTCTGCCTCTTTTCCTTCTGCCCTCAACTTTACCTTGGAGAAGTGTCGTCATCAGATTTCTCCTCTAATCGTATGACCAACGTACCTCTGTCTGCGCTGATCAATGTCAGCCAACATTTGTCTTTGCACTGAGAGTTGATCACAATGTTTTCCTTTGTTCTTCTGCCTGACCATTTGACTCTTAGAAGTCGCCTGTAGAATTACCACATTTCGGTTCCGTGTATATAAACACGAAGGGAATTAAGGCACTGGCATGTCTGCAATTGAAGTTGATAGCCCCCCCCCAAAATCCCCACCCTTAAATCCCCAGAGGCTGCTGCCGAGCCTGGAGCCCAGGCCTGTATGGACGCACAGCAGGGAGGGAGGGACGCACAGCAGGGAGGGATGGACGCACAGCAGGGAGGGATGGACGCACAGCAGGGAGGGATGGACGCGCAGCAGGGAGGGATGGACGCACAGCAGGGAGGGAGGGACGCACAGCAGGGAGGGATGGACGTCCGTCGCTCTGTCCACTTTCTGGCATGGCTTCACGGCACACTGCACGAGAAGTTCAGTGCAGTTCAGTGCAGTGCCCCAGTGACTCCTCAAGGAGTTCAGGGAGAGGTCATGGCATTGAGAAAGACAAAGAGAAAGAGAGAGAGAGAGAGAGAGAGAGAGAGAGAGAGAGAGAGAGAGAGTGAGAGAGAGAGAGAACTGAGATAAAGACAGAAAGACAAAGAGAGAGATACAGACAGAAAGACAATAGAGAGAGACACACACACAGATAGAGAGAGACAAAGACAAAGAACTGAGATAAAGACAAGAAGACAAAGATAGAGAAACAGACAGAGAGACAAAAGAGAGAGAGATAAAGACAGAAAGACAAAGACGGAGATACAGACAGAAAGACAAAAGAGAGAGATATAAAAACAGAAAGACAAAGACGGAGATACAGACAGAAAGACAAAAGAGAGAGAGAGCTGAGATAAAGACAGAAAGACAAAGATAGACAACGGCAGAGAGACAGACAGAAAGACAAGAGAGAGAGAGACAGAGACACACAGAGAGACAGAGACAGACAGACAGACAGACAGAGACAGAGAGACTGTCAGATCTATGCGCTACAGCGGCTGTGTTGATATTAAATTCTATTGTTGATAGAACTGACAAATGTTCTCTCTCTCTCTCTCTCTCTCCTCTCT